>MU391967.1:0-400196 GCA_022578705.1 Xylariaceae sp. FL1019 | reverse complement strand
AAAAAAAAAAGCTTATATTAATATACGCTATTTTAAAAAAAAACGGCTAACTTAAAAAAAGCAATAACGTTATTAAATATTACTTATTAAAATAAACTATTTAATAATTTAAATTATTTATTTATCGTAAAAATTGCTTTATTTTAGGCTTAAAATCCTTAAAAAACTACGATTTTTTTATATGTAACTAACTGTTAAAAGTATATTTTGCTAAATAGATTTTAAATTAAAAAAAAGGCCTATTATAATGCCGTTAAAGGCCTTAAATATCGAAAATATCGTTTAAAAAAGCTTATAAAAAGCTTTAAAAAAATTAATAAAGCTTTATTACGGTAAATAATAAAACGGAAAATAAAATAAATAATAACGAAATAAATAATAATAATAATAATTTCGATAAATAGGGCTTAAAGGGATAAAACGTTTAAAGGGTTAAAAAAGTTTTTAAAAGGCTTAAAGCCTTAAAGCTTTAAAGGGCTATATAGCTAGTTTTTTATTATTTTTTCAACATTTAATACTATTTTTTATACTATAGTAAAAAAAGCCTAAAATTAATAAAAAACGCTATATTTTAACATTTATTACTTAATAGCCCTTTATTGTTTTTTTAATATAAAATAAGAAAAATATATCGAATTAAAAAAATCGATTTATTTAAACCCTTTATTTTAATTATTTTATTAAAACCTAATATTGTATTAACTTTTAAAATTACTTAATTACTATTATTATTAAATAACGTCTTTTTTAACGTTATTTAACGCTTTTTACTACTTTTTACTATTTTACTACTTTTTATTACTTAATTTTCAACGTTAATACTTTTTAATAATTAACCTATATTTTTACAGCAATATTTAATTAACGTATTTATATATTAAAGTTAAAAGCTACTATTGCTTTATTTACTATTTCGTTATCGATTTAAAGGCTTAAACTGCCTTATTAGTCTTTTTTATATATTTTTAACTAGCCGTTAAAATCTTTACTACTTATTAACAAAAAGTTATAAAGGCTAACGGTAACGTATATTAACTTTAAATATGTTTTTAAGCTTAAATAAAACTTAACTTTAAAGCATTTAAATAGCTTTTTTTATTTATTAACAACCTTTTTAATAGTTATACGTAGTTAATTATAACGTAAATTATATAATTTTTAAAAAATAACTAGCTTTAAGCCTTTTTTTACTAATTTTTAAAAGTAATATTTAATATATTAAAAAAGCATAAAAAGGCTATCGTAAAAAAAATAGCCTAAATCCGTTAATAAATACTTATTTAAAAATATCGTAAATCTTTTATTTTATATAGTATTTTTAAATACTTTAAAATTATTAATTAACTTTTTTAGTTTATTAATATATAAATAAACCGTCCGTTAAAATTATAAACAACTAATACGTTAATTAAAATCCGACTTTTTTAATTACGTTATACGTTTTTAATAATATTATTAACTATTACGTTTATTTTAAAATATAATCCGTTAATAGCTTTAATAACGTTTTTAAAAAATTTAAATAAAATTTAAAGTTTTTATAAATTTTTAAATAAATAATAACTAACCCGTTAAAAATAATAACTTAACGTATTAATATTAATACAGTATTTAAAACCTAATAAAAAACACAATAAATAATACCGTTATTTCGTTTTAATATTTTTATAGTTACTTTTATTATCGCTTTTAAAGCTAAAATAAAAAAAAATCGTTATTTTTTATTTATATTTATAAATTTCAATAGTTTTAGCTTTATATTTAATAAAAGCCATTTTTTTAACGATTTATATTTTTTTTATTTATATAAAATACCCGATAAAATCGGTTATTAGTTAAATTTAAAAATTTATATATATATATTAAAACCGTCCTTTTTTTTATATTAAAACCGTCCTTTTTTTAATATATATATTTTAACGTTAAAAATCTCGAAAAAATATCGCTAATATTTAAGCAATAATTAAAATTATAATTTTCCGGCAGTATTTATTACGTTATTATTAAATTACTACTTTTAAAGCGTTAGAATATATTTTAACTATTAATTATTATAAAAATAAAAATAACGTACATTAAATGCTTAAAAAACTACTTTTAATTAAAACGGAAAAATAAATTAACCTTTCTATTTTTTAAGTTAAAAAACTAGCCCTATTTATAACAAAATAAACAACATTTATTAATTCCGGCTAATATTTAAAGGATAAAATCCACAAGCAAAAATTAGCATGCTTTTCTTATACTAAAAACCATAAACGGTAAAAGTCAATAAGCGCTTTTTCAATAATCAATAGGCCCGCTTCGTGCAAAGAAACAGCCCCTAAGCTGGAAGCGGTCTTCAGCCCATGAAATTGGGGTTGAACGCCACAACGGGCTCTCCCGTTCACAGTCTGAATTGTCCAAGACCCGACCTGTGGTCGTCACCTAATTGAACCCAAAGGGAGAAAATCCGGTAGCTCAGATCACTATGAGGTACACAGGCGAGTAGATAGCCGAGGTAGCCCACAGTCAAAAGATATCTCATAACAGCCATCGCCAAGATTCTCCATTGGATAACCTTGCAAACAAAGCTCAGTTATCGCGATTCAGCTCACCAAGTACACCGACTCTTCCCCCGAGAAATGGCTTACCTGCGATCCCAACTAGCTCGACTGTACATACACATGTTTGTACGTACATGTACAGGTCGACATCGGGTCGACCTGTAGGTATGCACGGCGATATGAATTATCAGCTACAGTAGATACGTGGAGTTTTCGCAGGTGCCATGATCCATGGAATCCTACGCGTGGTAGCCTGGCTTTCGACCAGTCGCACCACTCACCGCAAAGGAACGATGCCAGGGACGGGATCAAGTATGATGAGTTGCGTGGGCTATGAGTCTGTGTACACATGATAGACGCCACAAGGGTTCCCCTGTCTATCGAAAAATCTCATTTCGAGGCGCTCATTGTTCGGCGAAGATCTCGTTCCATACGTCAACGGATTTGCGGAAAGTGCCGTGCATACGCTCCGTACAAGCGTAGGATCAACGGTCGAGCTACGGATTACAGAATCCATAGTATCTAGTGCTCAGCTCGGTTCCGAGGGCACTCCCCAAGTGGCAAATGCATCTACCAGGTACATGCTGTTTGATATGGAAATACCTAATAAGTCAAGGGGTTGTCTGAAAGGCTAATAAGCTAAACTGTGCAGTTCACAAGCTTCGGCTTATAAGAATTCGACCCTCTTCGGGTAGATATTGCGCTGGCTTTTTGAAGGATCTGCTTGTGATAGGAGGACTTCTGACATGTTATCGGGCACTCTACGATCGGCGACCGCTCTTCCGTTCCGATTCGCAACGCGGCGCGTGTGTTGTTGGGGAGCTGGAAATATAGTTTTACACAGGCTTTGAAAGCCAAACATACATGTAGGTAGGTATGTATGTGCCCGATCACTTGGACTGATGGAGCTTCAATCCTTCACCCGCCCACCACTAACCCCGACTAACCCCAGATGTCATTGATCCAGGTGATGTGGACAGTCAACACGCCTGGATTTTGAAATTCAGGTAGTCAGAAGGTCCTTGCCACCAATGTTGCTAGTTATCTTGGAGGCTCACGCAATATCATACCTTAGTATCCGTACTGGTCCGTACTGGTCATGACAATATGTGCATGACTTTTAGCCTTTGTTACTTTGTCTCTTGGAGAAGCGATATGTCGTTTGCATTTTCGAACTCACATCAGAGTACAGCTCCGAGTCTCGTCTCACCTGGCCTGGTGCTCTTACCATTGTACAGTCTGTGACCAGGTCACACATAGCACAGCACGCTCCTCGCATCACGTGAGACTTGGTAAGAAAGGCACCTAAGGTAGGTAGTCCCGCACGAATTCACCGTATCAAGCAAATTACGAGCTAGTATGGTTCATAGCTTCATTGCACGGAATACATGATGAACACCTATACTCAAAGCTCAAAGTGGTCACCCAAAATAAATACGGGTATGGTCGTAGTTACACGACTGGTGCAAAGATTGACCCATAGCAACAAATCTCTTGATAGTATATCGCATTAACGGCACTTTCACCAAGGTTAGCCACACAACTCGAAAGACTCGAGCCTATCCAACATTTGGTATGCTAAGGTAGAGGTTATTCCCAAGGGTCTCCTATAAAGGTGGGTGTCTTCGCCAATACACCTAGCGTGATGGTGAGCGAAAAAGACACCGCAAAACATGAAACACAATATGTACAAAATTAGTCAACCCGTTGCGTTGTGGTAAAATATAATGTTTTGCGGTGCCTTGTTTTTCGCTCATCGCCTCGCCCAGTACAGCTGTACTGTATCATTGATCGTTGCATTATTGGTGCCTATTCTGGCCAGTCCAGCGCCAAACCCGGGATCTTGGGTAGGAGCAGGAAGGGTAGATTATATTGTAAACGTTAATAATCTAATGCGAACGCCGAACGGCACCCGAGGCAATTTGAGACGTTTACATGTACCATTTCCCACCCAATTCCGCCGAGATGCATCCAATCCTGTCACCATCAGCAATATCGATGTCTGATATCCATTGAGTTGCAGTTTGTCTGATGGCGGGTTACCTTGCATCGCATGTTTGCAGCGGCGAGACTGTTTGCTAACGAGTACGAAGCAGCCAAGAAAACGGCCAAGCCGAGCTCGGTAGGAAATGGCAGCTCATAAACCTCATGAACCAACACCAAAAATCTAGCGGCCAAACCACATACCGGGGGCTGGCGAACGCAAAGGGCTCGACAAGCACAAAGACGCTCAAGGGCTATCTCAAGAACCAGACTTTTGGCAATATGCTTACATGCATATCGAACGTATAACGAGAGATGCTTCCCGAACAAGAGAAAAAGTGTCGAGTGTCTCGCTTTTCTAGCAGGGTGATGAACATGCCAAGGATCAGTTGTCCATCATCTCCACTTCAAGTAACTTCGGGCTGCGGATGTGCTGCGCCGGTAAAGAGAATTTCAAATATCACAACTTTTGCTCTCCACTCCGCGTGATAATGCAGTGAGAATCGAGTGTCTGTCAACTGATTGACAGGCACTCCACCGCTTATGACTCCGTCACCGTTTCTCGGCAACTCTTGACGAGAAGAGACTCTATCCTGCCGTATCTCACTCGCGTCCCAGTCGTTTATGCACACATCCCGTTGATTTGGAAGATAGATCATCGCCCGACAAGAGAGGACGTAGATCTGCACCCCAGCTTAGCTCAAAGAACCCTAAATCCTTCCCAAGCCGGTGGGAGTCACGGGCTCTGCACGGGCAGGGCTATTGGCCCTTCATGCATCATCGCATCGACACCCCGAATGCCAACCTCGAAGTACTCCACCGGAAACTCAGATGCGAAGTGGTGCCGTGATGCTACATTCAAACGAACCCGGCAGATACCTACTCGGTTGCACGATACTGTGCAAAGGTATCCCAACCGTGCTCCGGTTTGCTTTGCGCATATGCTGGCCTCGTAAGGCACAGTATGGATCATTGACGAAGAGTTTGCCGAGTGCTTCCTACTACCGGCTGTCATTATCAGACCTCAACGGGTAGAACGCCTTTTAATGGGCGGAGGCTACCCGTGCACTCAAAGCGGTCTCGTCTTGTCGTGCACGCTACACACCGCTGGCGAAAGGCAGAACACCACCAATCGCCACTTTAAGGTAATTCGAAGGTGATACCTTGTGCGTGCCTCCTCACCGCCGAACTTTGATATGTGCCACTTCGACCGCAAACACTGAGGTTACCATGAAACCCTAACTATTACAGTACAAGTCGTCGTGGAAGTGTAGGACGGCAGGGTCTACTCTGGGAATAAAATGTTTGCGCGAAAAGTCTAAGATGTTTGAGAACAGCAGCCATCGGTACACCTACCGCAAATACGGTTGAACATGAATCCGTGTAACCTTCAAATGTTCTTTGTCTTCGATTGGATTGCGAGGCAGTTACAAATGCGTACTTGTAGATCGGTCTCGCAGATCCCCCAGGCTCAGCATTCACCGAGCGACGGAAGGAGACTGAAGAGTGAAGACACGCCCAGTAACTCGGTTTCAACACATTTCACTGCATCCAGGTTTTTATGACAATATGACTGTTTCTGACAAGTATACATGTGACGCACACAACCTCTCCTCTACTTTACGCTTCTACCCTTATTGAGTTAAGACGTTTGTGACAGATATTATAGAAGCTGTGGATGAGTTATCATTGCAACTTTCAGAATACGGGTTTAAATTACAGCGACACTTGCTTCCAGGCGGTGTCCAGTTTGTTCAAGTCTTCGTAATTGGACCGGTAATATCCGCTCGAACTTTCAAGAGTGGACCGATGCTTTATCAGTATAATAGTATCTGGCGAGTGTGGCTCAATCTCGGCTTGGCCACAAAAAGTTCTCCTCCGCCAGCAAGGGCTGCCAGTTCTGAGTGGAAGGGGAGGGGTCACATTTGACTTGGGACTTTGGAAATTCTATACACATGGAGACATCTCGGTGCATCATCAGTCAATGTGGTGATACTTGAAGATTCGAGACACGGGCGATTCATGTCGGACGACGTAGGCGACGTTCATCTCGAGACTGAACAAAAAGAGGCGCCGTACCATACAAACCGGGAGGGTCAGGTCCTCAATGATGCACTTTGGGAAACCAACTGTCCCAAAGAGGTCATCATTGTGGCACAATGGTGGTGCTGTGCGTTGTGATGCATCCAAATACGACCGGAATCGTTCGAGCTTGAATGTCGTTTGTGCCGGGTGTTGGACACAAAGTATGGAGACGACCAACGTTACCTGGGTCCAAAAGACAGCATCGCCTCAGCTGGGTTGGCGGTAGCCCGTAGGCTGGCCTCCCTGTGTGCATCCGTACGTGAAGAAGCAACATGTTTGGCAATCCTTTGCCGCTGTGGCTGCGTTGGGACCAAAAGGCACCAAACCACCAAAAGCGTCCTAAAGTACCGGCCCGAGCCCGTGTGTGCTCAGTGCGTCGACCCTCACCCCAGCATACTGTACAGTAGTGGAAGTTCAGCGGCACCGCGCTGATGCCCTCGCTATGAACAGCTACATAGGGATCGTGCCGAGTGGCAAGGTCTCGAGACCTGACTCGCACGAGATGGCTCGGCCAGGTAACAGTGATCGGCGCGGTGACGTTTCCAGACAGACAGACAGACAGACAGACAGCCCAGGCACGTCTGAACAGGTGCAGATGAGTCGACGATAGGACGCATGGTGTCATCTCAAGATAATTCTTAAGTGGTGCCACGGGTGATGCCGTGTACCAAAGGGATTCAGGAAGGATCGAAGGATCTTGCCGGGATGACAAGTTTGCGGGTTTGCGGGGACGGAAGTGGGAAGACAACCTCGACAACCTCATTGGAACAAACCAATCTTGACGGGCGAACATGGCCGTCCATATCTAGAAATCCGGCACTGGACGAAGAACTCACACGAAAGAGCCGGGACTCTGAGTCTGCTGGGATCTGGGGACGTGAAACAACATCGTTGGCGTCCGGCGTCCCTGGCCAGTCGGTACAGACTCGGTACTCCCTCCGTACTTCTTCTGCTCACGACCCAGGGCTCTGCCAGGGATGACGGGAGCAGTGCAGGGCAGACTCAACGTTCGGCCTCCAGATCTTTTCAACTCGACATACGAGGTAGACGGACTCCTTGGAAATGCAGGTAGTCTACTTCTTGCCCATCTATCTATCCTTGATGCCGCATGAAAGCCTTGATTGTATCTGTAGTATAGCTGTACGTTCTGTCAATATCTGCGAATCTCTCGCAAGGGCATAGATGTAGACGTAATGGCACGGATGGATTATGTATGATTGCAACCCGCAAAAGAATGGACGGGACTATGTAAACATATCGCAGTACAGCACGTCCCTCCAAGACTCATGTTCAAGTAGAAGTACGCGTACATATATGTATAGTATGACGATCCTTCATGTTGCCTGCCCGACTCCGCTGCTTAATAAGTACTGCGCTGTGTAGCCGGGTCTCCGGCAGGGTATGTAGGTAATGCGCATTGTGAGAGGTGATGATACTTGACAATCCCGATTCTAAGAACCAGGGGCACCATGTTACCCACCCACCCAACACCGTCGCTTCGGGTCACACACACGTTTCTCACGTATGGGCGGTTTCATCGTTCGTGATATCCCGCGGGGGGCATCGACGCACTCCCAAGTTCCCTTGGAGACAGCCGAACACACACTCCTCAGGCTATCTTACCTGCCAGATACGCATTCGGTACTTGCGACGTGTTTCCAGGACAACATGAAGCTTTATTCCTATAGGATCCTCAGTGCCTGCCGCCTCTTCGCTAGCCGCCTCCTCGCTACCTGCAGCTTCATGCTTGAACTGGCACAGGAATAAGCGATGAATCTCACTTCAGGTAGATTTGTATATCTTCTCTTAGCCCGTCTATGCCCTTTGCCAGTGCATCCATGGCACATGCGTGCGTCTGTGGGCCGCGAGGAGGCTGGCATGGTACCCAACACGTACAAATCAACTACTCCGTACTGGCTGTGTCCCATGTGGAAGCGTGTATCTCTGGAGACTGTGTCTCTGGGAAGACGAAAGAGCCAGAGGCACGGAGAGGAAAGCAATGGAGAGGGCGCCATATGATAGCCCCCGGAATTACGACCATGGCTGGTCTTGTGGTGTGTTTACGCAATATGAGTTCTATGTACAGTCTACTGTACTTCGTCAATCGGATCGGTCACAATAGCGTGTCGACCCTGTCTTGTCAAGATTGGAGCAGAATCCGGCGCACTCGGGACCGGAGAGCCTGTCGAACGGACAAATATAGCAAGGCATCATGTACAGTTTAGCAATAAGGAAGCAAAGTACAAAAGCCACAAGTGCACAGGAGGGTATGTCAGTACAAGGCCTCTCTCCAGCTCGGGCACCGGTTTTCGATATCCATCGATCTAACCATGCCTGCGCTGCTGGCTGGCATCGTGGTTTGACGCCGGCCGGGGTCGCCCCTGCAAGAAGAAGCCGCACGTGCTGAGGACGCACCAGAAAGCCTCGAAGGCCTCGAGCGCCCTCGTCACAACGGCACACACGACCGGCAGAGGCACGGGCAGAGCATGGCATTGAATACCAGGCCAGGCGAGCGAGAGTCGAGAGAGTGCTTTCAGAGAGAAGCAATCCCACAGTCGCCGTCGACTAGGTACCTAGTACAGCTTACAAGTACCTCACCTGTAAACTGGTGTACTGCCTCGACTGCCTGCTGTACATGCATGTACCTTATGTATGTAATGAGTCGGCCTGGACACCCTAGCGAGCCTGGCCTACCTAAGTAGCGCACCAGACCCTGGCCGCGCACTTCTGCAGTACCCTGGACCCCGAGCAGTACCTAAGCTGGGTCTAGGGCCACCCCCGGCGTCGAGGGGATGGATCCGTGTACATGCGGTGGATAGTAAAGTACATGTCTACCAAGATGCCAAGAGCGCACTAAGAGAGACCAAGATGCCTAGCCTCATGCCGGGCAGTTGGCTGCACCTCTGGGGGCTGTTTGGCTGCTTGGCAAGCGTGGGAGCAGAAGCGTCACTTGCGCCAAGGCTCGCCCACCCTGACTCGGGAAACAAACTACAGAGGACTGGACAGATGGAAGGACTGACTGCATGGGCCGTCTTGATAGGTACTGGGTAGCCTGTCGAGCCCGGTCAAAGGCCTGTGCGAGGACTGCCAGCGCCAGTGCCCCCCCGGCGGCGACCCACACCCCAGCAGCCCGTCTACCTAATGTACGTACAGCCCGCCTACAATACCTCATGTAAGTACTGCAGTTGTATGTACTTTCGATTCCAGCTCGACTAGTACGGATGGCACTGCAAAAGCTTAATACAGATAACAGGACTCGGAATACCGATGTAAACTTCATAAAGTCGCCGTCCCAACCTTGAAGCTTATTTTGTCATCAACACCACCCGCTCACCCTCGACTCTCTCCGCAGCTTCGGCACCTTGTTGTCGTCTTAACCTTCGCCCCAACCCAACCCTAACCGCCTCTCGACTCGTCGTCCCGTGGCTCACACAGTACACTGCGTCTCAATCCAACAGTCCACGGCACGACGCAGCCAACGCTACCTATCCGTCTCACTCGCATCGACTGCCGCCGCCAAACACCTCTGGTCCCACGAGCAGCGGTCTCACCTCGCCTGCTCTGGGTTCGCGCCATCTAGCCACGACTTTCCAGCCTCGAGTATCTTGCCTCGGTCACCAACCATAAAGACTTTTCTCGACGCTGGTCGCTTTCTCACTTCGGCTCCCCCAGCGCATTCATCGTTGTCATCGTCTCGGTCTGCCCAGGGTATGTATTCACTTCTGCTATATCGTTCCTCTCAGCCGCTCGTTGCCTCGCTAGGGGCGAACTGGGGAGGTCGAGATTAAGCCGTGTCTCAAACATGCAATACGCTTGTGCGCACCTCCAGCTGCTGTTTCAACGTGCCAATGTATCCTGAGGTCACTTGTCCTTTGCACCCCGCACGTTCCACAAACCTGTCGTCAGATTGAGCCTCGGACATGCCATTCATATACCAGACACTTGACAGATAACGTGTTTGTTTCATCTACGGGAACTGACGGCCAATGCTCTAGGCAAATCTCTAGCCATCAACAATTTCCATTTGTATGACCCGTCCTTGAAGCTCCACAGGAACTGCCAAGGTTAGAAGGGGCACGGTTACGCGATACTCGCCGTGCCAAAAGTCCCCAGCGCCGAAGTAACGGGGCCGCCTGGTCAGCTTCATTCATGATATAGAAGTGAGTGCCTTGGACATGGAAACTTACCGCGGCTACGTCCGGACCCCCGGAGATGCCATCAAGCTTTTTGAGGCTTGTCGGTTAGGATTATTACCTCGGGTCCAGAGGAGATTATCAGAGAAAGAGAGACAATCTATCAAGTCCGGCTCCGTGTTTGTATGGGACGAGCGAGAAGCTGGCATGAGACGGTGGACCGATGGGAAGTCATGGAGTGCCAGCCGAGTGTCGGGAAGCTTTCTCACCTACAGAGAGATGGAAGGCAAGCGCGGCAGTGGCTTTGGATCCTCGCGGCGGACCAACGGGCGTTCCCCAGACAGCGGTCGAGTTAGTGACGAAGACCCGGATGGTGAACCCGAAGGATACCGGTACAAGGCGGATGGCCTCATGAAACAGTCATTTAGCATCACGACATCGCAAGGGCAACATCTACATTTGATCTCATATTATTCTCGACCTCAACCCGGGTCACCAGACCTGAATCAACCGAGTACCGATCCCCAGCTGCGACATATCTCACCTGTAAGAGGAATGTATCCAGAGTCTAGCTTGCAAGACGGAAACCCACCTCCCGCGACGACCAGAACTCCCATGCCGCCATACAACAATCCCAATGGGCCACACGATGGGATGTGGGCTTCCCATCCAAGCTGGATGGGCAACCCCGGTTACAACCCTAGCTGGACGAATGCCAGAACCGAACCTGACGTCCGACCTCATCCTCAGACGCAGATTCAATCACCGGTCTTTTCCCAACCTCATCCGTCGTTTCCGGCACCGAGACCTCACCCACCGCAGATTCACTCTCCCGGATTTACAAAGCAAGCCCCCTACTTTGAGCACGAACGGTTACCTCCACCTCCAACCTATCCGATCACTGGCCAAGCTCCAGGTCTTTCACCTAGATCGCAACAGCTTCAGGTGCAAGCAGCCCAGGCTGTTCTAATCGACCCTCACGTGGCAACGTGCGGGCGCAATCCTCACGGGCCTTTGCCGACCTTTGCCACATCTGGCCGAGGCCCTACACCACCCAGAACTCATTCACTATCACCACCGCGAACAGCAGGCTCAGACGGGTCAATGGCTCAGTCGTCAAACAAGCCAAGTTTGTCGCTTCTTCTACACCCTACGCCGGCCAATTCAGAGCCAAGCAGTGCAAACGCAGGCAGCGCAAGTAGCTCCCCGCGCGCACTTGCTGCTTCCGCGCACGAGATGTCGCACGATGTGAAAGCTATCCGGTCTTTGGACCGAAAATTCTGCATTTAGGTTGATCTTCTTTCTATAGCATGATTTAGGCGTTGACGGATTTGTTCAAAAAGGAGTCGACTCATTTCCTGGGGGCGCCGGGCTACATGCACTAGGAAGCGGACGGGGCTACTGAAAGAAAAAAACAGCGCTCTTGCTCTCATGGAACAGATCTCGGCCGGGATTAGGAACGAGATGGAGTCACGGACTTGGGAATTTCACAATGGGCTCACGGCCCTGTGGGTTGTACATAATTTTTGTGCGAAGGCCAGAGGAATGCTTCCTGGGCTAGCAAACTTGACAGTAATAGTGGAATGACATCTATTACTCGAGTCTCTTTTCGTGTCTAATCATCCCCTGTTCCCTGAAGTCACATTCTAGCCGTAGCCAACGTCCTCTTTTGTGGAGGAGCACTGTCACCACTCACCAGTGGACTCCTGGTTGTGGTGCCCATTTCCCATATCTGTGCTACTGCACGGTCCTTGTTTTCTCGGCTAACAAGAGATTCCTCGCTGTTCCCCTCTAGCTTTGCTGTAGGCATATCTCGCAATATCCTACGGTATGTAGGTCTTGCAGTGGGCACGGTAGGCCGTCCACCAAACCCACATAGCTCCACACTGCTCCCAATGCACCGGGTGTCTTTTGTTTGTTTGAGAGCTCGATCTGCAGGGGGTATTATGTATGTATGTAGAGCTGCTTGCTGGCTCAGGCCAGAGATTGTCCTGTGAGTACGCTCGTTCTGATTGGGCAAATGGTAGCAAACAACCGTTGTCCAGACTACATTGGACACTCGCACAAAGTTCGTCAGGAAGACACCAGCACTGTCGATGCAGATATTCTACGGACATTGGTGGAATGAGTTGGTCATACAAGGCAGCTGTGTGCGAGCAAGCTATCACACCAGAGGGGGGCTTTAAAATTGTCTATTGGCACTAATAGAGGCAACGGTTGCGGTTCTAATGTCTCGTGTAATCGAGCTGGTGGATGCGCCTCGTCAAGGCCGAGTTCTCTCCCTTGCATGCTAAGGCATGAAGTGATAGGTCCCGTGGCATGAACCTCCCACATATCTCAACCAAGAGATGTCTTACCAAGAGATGTTTCTACGTCTTGAGTCGGATCTGCATTGCACTCGTGGTGCTTAACCACATCTCGCCGAGCCACATTGTGTCGTCAATCACAATTATCAACGTGCCATGGAGATAGTATGAAAGAGATAACCGTATAGGGCCCTTTGGCGGCTGGTACCACGTCGGGGATCATCCGACTAAGACAGAGACTTCTCAGATGCTTCTCCGGCAATGCGCCGCTCGTGTGACACTATCACGTCGACGTAGACTGTGCCGCGCCCTCGTGTACAATGGCAAGGCGATGGATCAGTCATGATAAGCATCAACTCAGGAGCAGATGCGAGGGGGCTGAGAAGCTGACGAGAAAGGCGAACGGCGATGCTCTGACTGCATGCAAAGCATCACGATCGGGCCTTGTTAGTTGTGTGGGCTGATGTGACTTAGCAAGCAGGTGTGCGGCGTAGCAGGCAAGCGAGCAATCAGTCGAGTCAGTGTGCGAGGTGTGGGGGGCCTGGTGTCGTCTGGGTAGTCGGATTCGTTCCTGAGACTTGGTTGATAGAAGGGCAACTCTTGGGTAACACTTAATATTGCTCTGCTCTGTGAACAAGTCCGCTAAGAGCATCCAGGGATGAGGTCGCCAGGATCAGCCATTCCTAGTGGCTGGCTCGGCTGGCGAAAGAACGTTGGCGCTTGTAAAGAAGCTTTCAAGACAAAAAGGGGACCCAAATGATGCTTAACGAGAATAAGGTTATGCCCTATAACCTTGAATGAGCCTACAACAGGTCCACGTGACGATGTGTATCGCAGTTTGTGCCATCTAAAGATAGAGCGATACGACGGGCAACCGAGCGACCGAGCCCGCTGCCGGCTGCAACCACACACACCACCACACACCCTCTCTCGACTCTCTCTCTCTCTCTCTCTCTCTCTCTCTGTGTGTGTGTGTGTGTGTTTCTGGACAAGGCACAGATCCCGATCGTTCGCATGGAACTTTCCGAACTTCACTCCTGCCGGAAACACACCAGCCAAGCGAGCTGGTAGTCACGGTAGGAGCTTGGAGGGCAAGCCACTTGAGCCCAGGCCCAGACCAGCAGCGGATGATGCCGTGCCTGATTCGCCGCCCGTTCCCAGTCGCCGATCGATTGCCCCGTTGTGGTGCGATGAGCCGCCTCGCCGCCTGCCGGCTGACTTTGCTTTCCGCAGTGGGAGTGCTCGAGTGCTTAGCTCAGTACGTAGCGCAACCGTACGAATCTCCGACGAAGCGCGGCACTCACTCATGCAAAGACCTTCTTCTCGCCTCTCCCGAGTTCCAGGAACGTGGCTTTTCAACCTCAACTATGCAATCCGTCCCATACTCAACACCCTTACACCTGGACTCAGCAGCAGGATCAGGACGGCCTCCTGACCAGGACTGGCCTTTAGTCGCCATACATGGTCGGCCATAACATGTGCTGAGTTAATCTTACGCAGATTCTGTGCCGGTCCAATCGTGTACGGATGTATTCATGCTGCCGAGGCGTAGTGAAGAGTTCGGTACCAAAGCATGTTAGCAGGGATTCCGGCCTGTCTCGTGGCTAACCGGGCTAATGTAACTCTGATCAAGCACCTTGGGTCTCCCTCTGGCATCTCAATTCACCGGCCGGCAAGTAAGGGCGCGAGGCTATCGCGGAAATAAGTTGGACACTACGCACTAACACACTTGCCTCTTTATAGCCCGTTAACACTGTATCATCTCTAGAATATGCTCTATGTTTTTTATATAGATATCTGCAGTGACTATTGAATTAATTATCGTGGTTGTTTTATGCGAACTGTTATATTAAAAAACTTTTCCTTACAATTATTATGAGGCAAAAGTGTGGCATTGGAACAAACCATATTCGTAGGTAGAGTGTCCAACTTATTTCCGCGATAGCCTCGGGGCGGAATACTCCGCAATCCCTTGTTAAGTCATCTAACATGATACAAGTCTAGACTACAGGGACCCTACGAGTGGGACCCTACGAGTTCTAGATATGTAAACTGTACTACTATACATGGACGCAGGCAACGCTATCACCTCTCCGCTGTTGCCAATTGCCCTGACTGTCGAGTATTACATTTTGTGCTGGATTGTAGTCGCGCTTGAAACCGGAGAATTGCTCTGGGTCCCGGCTGCATGAACGTCGTAGAGGCCTAGAAGAAGGCTTACGTTACCTGTCGCTTAGTCGTGCCAATGATGTGGAATGACAAAAAATGCTTGCGAGAATGCAATGCAGAGAAATGCGAAGCTTTCCCCATGGACTGCAGAGCTGTGCGGGTACACGAGTAGACCATAGCTTCAACTTACCTCGCGACCCTATGTCTACTATAAGAGCTTCAGAAACTTGCGAAGTGTCGTAGAACCCACATCCCATGTATGCATCCGCTCCTCGTAACCACACCCAATAACAAGTTTAAAGTATCGGCATAGTCTCGTTAGCGACGGTCACAGCAACAACACCATCTCTGGAGCCGGTCGAGCCGGTCGAGCCACTACCAAATCCAGCACACTTCCGCGGCAAGTGTCATATTCTCAATGTCTCTTCAACAGCGACTATAAACGATGAACATGTTACATCGAACTCGTACGAGTGTTAAGTCGGACTAGACCTCGCGCTAGTATGTTGGCCTTAGCAAGTGTCGCGGTACTATTCTGCTGTACGGACATTGCAAAGTGGCACTTCAGACAGAACGCGTGGCTGTTCAAGAGGCAGCTTCCCAGCTCGCCATACTGTCTTCTCGATTGGTATGCCCACAGCCTTAGTAGAGCGTGGATGACCGGAAAATTTCCGTTCGCCGCCATGCTCAACCATATGTAAACCATTGACTAGGGACGTCGGTGCGTTGCACTAAGGACCAGGCCGATATTCGGCTTCATATTCAACGCGTTCATATTGTAAGGGTTGAGAATGGAGGCTTGCGCCCGCGACAAAACATCGTGCTGTGAGATAGCTGGCTGGTGGGAGTATGACATAGTCTGTGTGTAGTCCTTTCTACCCCCAAGTGTTGAAATGTGTGCCATCGACTTACCTCCTAGCAGAGGTCCAGCTTCTTCTCAATTTAACGTTACACATACTCTCCTAATTTCTCATTACCTAGCGATAAATCCACAGCATCGCACACGTCACAGTCCAGGCCGATGTAATAACAATATGAATATACAACGAGCCACATGCATTACTTGAACTTATCAGCCACGAAGCCTCAAAAGGTCCCATCCTCAACTCTCTCTCTAGGAATGCACCACGGTCGGAACACGGTACGGTAGGTAGCACATGCCGTCGTCAACCCCGGCAGTCGAACTTCGAAATTTTCATCGCCGATCAGCGCATATCTAATGCTAAGCAAACTGTGATCAGAACCCTGTTGTCTCATTCGTGCTAAAATTAAGCTTCTTACACCTCGTGGCAATGTCTCCTGCCTGCGAAGTACAGTGCTTGTACAGATGTAGCCTGGCCTTAGGTTAGCCTTCTGGACACGGAACTACTACTGCAGAAGACTCAGAAGACTCCTTGAGCTGAGACGCCACCAAGCTCTTGTCTGATTCGTCAAGACTCAGGCGTCATAGTTCCCTGCCGGCACTGGAGTCCCCTGCGGCCGGCTATATTGTCTTATAGTCGCACCATCCAGAGACTATACCTCCCTCGCCTCCCAAGATCAGCTCGGTCCCGAGGCACGAGCATGGATGACGAACTAGGCAATGGCTCCTTTGGGCTGCTCTGGTACCGATCTCCCTCGAACGATCCCGGCCGCATGTTATGTTATCATTCATTGACATCGTTTGGCCAATGGCAACCTCGTCCTGTTGCTTCTCAACCGCGCGGAAGGAAATCGCCCTTTCAACTTCGCGATTGGCACATGCAGTCACGCCGGGTTTTCACTACACGGTTGATTCCCAACGAGATTGAAGCAGTTCGCAAATGCTTGGTGCTTGTTATAATATGCATGTACGGAAGAGCCACCGGCAGCCTCGCCTCAAGGACTAGGTCATCGATCCTCTGCCTATATCCATGTAGAGTCACCCCTCTTCTAAGCTGGGTGCCGGAGACTGATGAGTTCACCCGGAGGCGTGCGCTGCTGGCTTAGGAGAGGGACTTTCCGTCTTGCAGGCCATGCATGGAACTCTGTCTCCTTAGTCTGAGAAGGATCATGCACGTTACTGCCATCACCGTCTACGACGCCCAGCCCAGTCCACAGGCACATGAAGGATCAGCTACAAGTACATCGTTGTGAAGGAGGCTGTCTGCCACGCCTAGAACGCACCATGCCCTGTAGGATCATGCATGCTACGGTGAAGGACGTGTATTTCCGTGGCGCGAACAGGCGGTCAACTTGGAATGGTTAAGCGCTTAATAACAGATAAACATGGGCTAAGAAGCGGCGGGAGATCTTCGACGAGTACGTCTTACTGGCTGCGTCGACGATTCTCCCTCACCAGATTAGGAGTACGGTTCCCATGAAAAGTTTCCCGGCTTCTTCAAAATACTAGTCCTTCGCTCTCCGTGTCTAACAACAGGCGGCCCCCAATAGCTCACGATAAGCGCTCGGCACTGACTATTGATCGGAGCAGACTTGTGGCACGCGAGGCACGTTCTTCTAACGTCTGTGTCTCGAACAGTGTGCCGAGTCTGAGTACGACATACATGTGTGCTCTATGTACTGTAGCTAAGGCTTGGCAAGCCTCGATGCCCTGATATGATGGGCACAGTGGCCTCGAAGATCAGACTTTTACTGGACGGAAGCATAATGTCATTCACAAAATAAGTCGCACTCGATGGCGTTCATAGTCATAAGCCTGGAACTTGGCTTCACTACTCGTATCTTACGTCATCAAACTCTATCTCTTCACACTCCCAATGCCAGCTTCACTGCAAGTAAACCCACGGCTTACTGTGTTTATGGTTTCGTCAGCGGTGTTGCGTTCCTGAGTCCATCAAGGCGGGCAGTGTGACGTCCCTGCATAAATGCGAGTCGGTGTCAGGGGTGGCGGACCCTGAATTTCAAGGCCTTTCCAGGAATGCATCTCGACGTACACAGGAAAGTAAGCGTGTTGAGAGGTCAATGGACAGATGACATAGTAGGCTCATAGGGGTCCTTGATTCAGGGTCTTCAGGTACACAGGATTTTACGTAAGACTCTCCATACGACAGGGCTGTTGTTCACGCGAAGAGGCACATGATGATATTAGATTCGATCTCATGATCCTTGGGCTCTCTCGGTACCAGGATACGCTGATCACCCATGTGTCTTGGCTGTACTGCTCCAAAGATACAGCAGATGGCGGTCAGAACCGTTTTCAATCAAGAGTCCACGATGGCCCAATAGGCAAAGACACGCTTGTACATGCCCTACATACACACATACGGAGTAGCTTTTGGAAGGACGATGATGCTGAAAGCTGATCGAATGACAGACCGGCTTGTGTGCAGATCGTCGGAGTTCCGGCTGTGAACACTCACGTGCTATTTCGAACGAATACGAGTCTTGGTAACGCCAGTGATACAAGGGAGGAGTTTTGGACCCGACGGCGTCTTCAAGTATTCGTGGTCCAGCCGGATATGATGAACAGCACGACGATTTTGCCCAACGTTGAGTGACGTACGGCGAGGGACAGACTGGCGTACATACATTGTGCTACCTTACTGCCTTCGTAATTATTATGTAGCTCATCTTCTGGGTGCTACAGTTGAATAGATGGTCTGAATCGCTCGACTTCTCATTTTTCGATATAAACATCAATATAACGTCTGAGACATGCACCGGGACGCTGCTATTGGAGTTGTCTTGGCGCCAGTTCTCTTCATGGCAACTCTGGTTTCTCACTGCACGAGGCATATACATCATGTCGCAAAAGCCTCGGCTATACCGAGTGTCCTGATACGCCAATGGCCATGCCAAACACGATTACACAGTTGATAAGAGAAACCACTTTCCCAAATTCCTCTAAGAACTAGTTTCAAACACTCAAGGCTGCTTCAAAGCGCTCACGGTTGGACGCGAGGCCTTTGGTTACTTGAATGAATATAATTCTTCTTAGCTATCTCCAAGCTACTACTGTGTTCAACACGAATATCTCATCGTCTTATATAAGCTTGGTTGTGCTTTACGTATTCGACATCTTGATAGCCCGTCTTTTCGATTCCGATGCTTTGTTCTATTCATTCGCTGATTTTCCAAGTACTGGTGAAGTTTATCACCAACTCATTGTATCGATCCCTGAGATAGGGGAATAATCAGGAGTATCTAAAAACTTTGAGTGAAGAGCTCGGTAAACTGTTTCATCTCACCGAAGTTCTGTCCTTCGTGTCCATGCCATGTGGCCGGTCAGAGAGAGTTTTACATGGTTCCTCTGTTATTTTCATAAACTACTGAGTGACTATGGAGACTACATTCGTATCGATGCCCTGACATAGCCTGACTTTCATCTGTAGTAGTTAAATCGATTCTAGCACATAGCTACGGATGATACTCTCAAACTAGGAACTAAATGTGGACAAACTTGCGTGTAAAAAGTAACTCGAAATCGGGAATGTGGCCGAATTGGTGCACTATGATCGGCTGTTGGTCTACCTGATATGAAGGGTATCACAAGGAGTGGACCCAATTAATGAGAAGCTTGATATAAACTCGAAAAATATCAACACATTAAGTTTAAGAGACTATAGTGATGTAAACTAAGTAACTTGTTCTCAGACCTATGTGTCACCAATCCTCAGTTGGGTCGAGGTTGGTGTTGCAAGAAATAGTCTGCTGAAGGTCATTAGGCTCTCACAAAAATATTCCAGTAATCCACATAGCACACCGAGTCTCATTGTCTTTAGTCTCAATCAACCACAGACCGTTGTGGATCGCAGCAGTATCGTAGATGTTCCGCCAAAAACGAAGCCAGTGTACTCTACTCAAGTAGGTCATCGAATTGACGGTAGATCCGCGCAGTATTCGCCACGCCCAGCATATGGGCCAATAGGGTAATATATCTGCAAACTGTGAATGTTAATCGTTGCTTCGCCATTATGGGGGACTCATAATGAGTAGACTGGGTTCGGTGCCAGGTTTGCCTCACGATTGAGTGGCTAACTATCATGTTGTTTTGAGCATTGGAATGGAGAGGAGTAGCGCTATATCTTACCAGAGGCTCTTCCATCAGTCTCTAATCAAGAGAGGTCCATAATCTTTGCTTTGCAAACAGGGTGTAGTAGAAGCATAGACAATATTCAATCATTGGCTCCTTTGATTCCTGTAATTGACTGTTATCGAGACTTTGCAAGCATAATATGAATCGGGAGGGACGGTAATGATTGCGCATAAGAAACTTACTTGATTCGGCTCTTGCCCATCGGGACGAGGAATCTTGGCTTTTCACTTGGATTCATTCTATGATTTATTCCTGGTGGGATGATGCAGATTCCTACAAAGATCTATGGAGGGACGTGATATTGCTAGCGTAGAAAGTTTCCCATATTACACAAATCCCAATATTGGTTCATATTGTGTTTTGGCTTTGAATTTGCTTTCCAACATCCGAGACTCGCCTTGCATTTCCCCGCGCGGGTATTTTCTTTGCTAGGCTGATACAGACACCTGCAACCATTTAGAAGGCTACAGTCGCCGTGTTTATCCTGACTACTCCACTCCGTCTATGATCGTACAACGGCAGATCGTGATTTCCTAGTCCCTGCAAATCGTGTTTGCTATTCAAAAGAAGGGTTAGTTCACGAGTGCTAAGCAGTATGGCCAGTGAGTGAGATTGGGCGTGAAGCATACCGCGAGCATCGTAGTGCATATTCGTGAGATTCTATCTCACCTGTATCAGCTCCCTGTTAGAGATAACCAGGGAGTCGAGGTCGGATCCCGAACTAAGCGATCGAATTTTCAATGGTGCGAAACCCACAACAGTCTTGTGTGCTGTTAATAAGAGCACTGCCTATTATGATAGTTGTAGTCGAAAGCTTCTAGGACACCGACGACGTGCACAACGGCAGCGATTACAACAAGAACATGAAAGATCTGATGACTAGATCCAAAGATATCGAAAGAACCAGGTTTGATGCACTCCGGGAATCGTGTCTGCGAGAAGCATCAGCCTGGTGAAGCCCGCGCAAGGGTGCCGACCTACCGCATAAGCTATAGCGCCTAGTAGGAATAGACCACCTTCAGCGAAGTAATATGGCAACCCGGACTGTTTTAGCATCTGTTGGAAGCCGAACATGTGGATTCCATGGATAATAGGGGCAAAGCCAGATAAGCCAGTGACAACGAACACAGCAAGCCGAAATGTGCGCCACTTCGGTCCTTGGAAGTATGGCGCCAGCATGATCGCAATAGACGTCAAAGCCAGCGACGCACTCACAGACCAGTATATCTTTCGTTCCATCGTCTCACACCAGAACCCGACGTAGATACCAGAAATGAAAGAGCCTAGAATCAGGATGATGATGCCCACAAAATCGAGACGCAGCCAGCGCGCCTCAACTTTTCGAGAATGGCTCATGAGTGTGTGATAAGCGCTAGATATACCCAAACAGAGCGCTGCTGCCGAGAGCAGAAAAGCAAAAATGGCATAATCGCTCCCAGCAACTTCGGAATAGTGTCGCCACAAGTACGATAGGACCCAAGTCTCGCCAACGACCAACGCGACAATAGCCGGTATCAGATGTGTATATATATTGAGCGTTTCGTTGTGCACTGGAAACGTATCAGCGAGGGTTGAGAAGCGTACTCTGCTAAAAACACTGCCGGTCACTGTTGCATTCAAGCAGCCAAAGAAGTCAAGAAACACATGTAATCTGTTGCTCTGTAACGATACTGTACAGAATTGGATTCACAAAGCACGCAATGTTTGGCTGTTCACAGAAGAGCCGGACAGCAAGATCCGAAATTGACATCTACTTCCAGCACGAAATCTGGGCAGTGGACAAGGAATGGGAGAGCGAAGTCTGGATATACTCACTGGACCGCCAACTTCGAATGCAGGCTTTGGTACTGTACGATATCGGTCTGTCTAGTAGACCGTAACACGTCAGTTCGGTCCTTTATGCCTCCATCAGACAGCTGAAACGGGGCATGCTATAATGACCTCCAGATAAGAAGCTACATACTATTGTAAAAAATAGATCTGGTTAGCTAAAGTAGCACGATAGATGTCAATGTGGTGGACACGTCAACTGACCAGCCATGCTTGATAAAAGGGTTGTCTTGATGCCATGCAGGCAGCTCGTCGTACGAAATCAGGTATGTGTGTGAGCGTCGCTCTGGCCCAGCCTCTAGTACCCCGTTCGACGACGCAACATAGGGCCCCTCCTGTTTCTCGTTGCAGGTCGAGGAACGCCCGCTGCTCGCAGGATCGAGTCGTACCTCCATTTGCGCTGCGTGATCCATTTATAAGGGTTACGGTATGGACAGCAGTGCTCGATTACAGGTCGGCCCGCGAACAGGTTGTGAAACACACAGACAGGATCCAAACAAGCAATTTGCCTAAGACAGAGCTCTCGACTGCCCGACTGGCAACGCAGCAAGAGACATATGCCGCGGCTAGGAGAGATTGGCTAGAATTTAGAAATGAATCGGTGCCAAGAAACAATTGATTGCATCAAACCCCCCCTCGACCCCCCAGTGTCCGCGCTGGGCGTAACGAATGGGTTTAGACTTTTAGTAGTCGAACCGGGGGCTTTGTGTGTGTCTTTCCCCATATGATCGACTTGTAACGAATCGAGCAGACCACATGAGAAACCCCGGCGCCCCTTTTCGGCAACAGGTCATCACTGGCGCGGCTAGGCATGACATCACCGAAGCCCCGAATCGTCCAGGATCATCACGTGAAGCGCCGAGTGCCTCGGGTTTTCGTATCCTCTCGCCGCCTGCGTTAACAAATGTGCCACTCTGAAAACGCCAGGTCGGTATGTAAGGTAGGTACGAAGGTGCATTTTGTGTGTCAAAATCCACGGTGAAGCACCCCAAGACTCGACTTTCACATTGACTAGCCACGACTGACTTGAATGTGTCCCAGTGAGCCTTCGGTGGGGCAAATGCTGAAGCAAATACCAGGTACGGATGTAGTGAGGAGCAGCATCCAGAAAGTCTCGCGTGCGAAAACAGCGATTGCCCATCGCAAGAGAACAGCCTTATTCGATTATATTTAGGTGGGTAAGCTATCTATAAATAAACACTGATGTCAAAAGAACCGCGATACTCATGGTGCGTACTGGTAGGCGACTGTTTTCACGTGATCAAGCTACCTGTGCTGTACCTTTGGCTCCGTGGGAAGAGGAAGGATTCAAGACTGATCTCCTTAACATCCAGCGATATTTTGGCTAGATGCATGGTAAACAGCTCTAGCTCGTTCGCCTGGGATATCTATCATGTGCCTTCATCCACGCGCGCCTGGAGACGACAAGATGACAATGCACGAAGGAGGGCAACCATCCGTTGAATATCGTTGAGAGCGCGCCATTCGTCTTCTCTCGTAAAGTGCAGTGCTGTGAACCGTCTCATGATCTCCCAGCGAGAACAGGCGAGCTACGACATTCCAAGCATCGGGCAAACTACACCCGTTTCAGACCAAGACACCAAAGAATAGCTTACACAGTTGAGATGCTAGATTTGCTTGGGCAAGCTGAAGTTGCGTTGAGTCGCGTTTGCGATCTGCGGGCTTCTGAAGTAGACCGTCCAGGAAGGTTTTGCAAACACAATCAGGCTCCAGCGTTTGTTGAACCAGGCTCGAATCAGACTTCTTGGGTTCCTTCAACACTCAAGCCTTCATTCCTGATCTTTGGCGACAGAGACAGATTAAAAATACGGGATGCAAAACCATTTCGTTCACGACGCTCGCTCAAAAGCTCGGTCCTCTTCGTTTGAGTCGAACGTAGGGTAGGTAGTCTAAATTAGTCCGATGTTGACTGCGCGCATCAAACTCGGAATCTTCTGGCGATGATGGTGTTGGGTGAACGATGGGAACTGCAGCGGAATATCATGGTGAAGACCGTTTCAATCGTTGAAGTTGTCAGCACTGCGTGGCAAGACGGAGGCTGCGCACGTATCGCATGAAGTGGATCTGCGCATTGCACTGCTGGCAGGCAGAGAGAGATAGACAGACCAACGCCGACGGTGGATTCCTTTCGACCAAGCAAATCCTGGATCTTGCCATAGTATACCCATTTGTCAAGTAGACTTTCGGCATGCGCACGTTGACAAGCGAAGCAGACATGCTGCTTTCTACCCATGAGCTACGCGTGGCGGTCTGTCCTCAGCACCAGTGAAGCCGAACGCGTGGCTCGTTCGCTGGGGCGCGTACCTTTAGTCGTGATGGGCACCACCACCAGAAATACATTGGTGTGGCCCTTGAGTCGTAGTTGCCGAAATCTAACCCCCCCCACAAAGACGCATTCCATCATCAATTCAGCTCGAACGGAGGTATCTCAACAACCTCGCGCTCTTGTTTCGAATGTAGCTGAGATGCAAGCCACAGCGTTGGGTGCGACAACGCAACGTTGAACGAGCTGGACGCGCGCCTGACCACTCGGTCCTCTCAAGACACTATTCGAAGTAGAAGACACAATGTTGGATTTGTTATGGCGGATCGCAGATTGAACTGGCGGACCTATGTTCAGGTGATTGCGAATTGTTATCACGGTGCCGAAAATGTCGATGGGGATGACAACATGAAGCGGTGTGTCAACGGGCAAGCCACTTGGGATGCACCCGAGGGCGTGTGTCAATGGTCGTCGTGAATTGCTGAAGTACACAGAGACCACACCCTCGACAGGCATACATGGAGGGCAGTGATGGGTTGCATGATTGCAGGACATGGGCAAATCAAATGTGCGGCGTTGGCATCGAATGCGACCAAGAGTCACGAGTCGAGCTGCATCAAATCAACATACAAGATCCCGATTAGCAAAGAAATGTAATATCTACCAATACTAATAGGATGGGCCCGGGCGTCGCAGGCAAAGCCTTTGAATCTGTGGCTACTGGTAAGTAACCAAAAATGCACACATGTATACTATTGTCAATTCTACGGGCTCACGGATTAACAGATAGGTTAGATGTGGGCATAGAAGGGAAGGGAAGGGAAGGGGAATTGGTAAGTCGGACTCGGACGGGGGGTGGTGATGACCATGTTGGCTGAGAGAGAATCGGGCTTCAAAGAGATGCGCATGATTAAAACATGCGCAACTGTGTTGCAACTTGTGAATAAACGGTGCCGTTTGCCTGCAGACCAATCAGAAAATTCGACGCGACCGATCGGGCTATAATCTCTCAAAAATGGGCATGGGGAAGGTGCCGCAGAGGTCCAGAAGGCCAAGACATCCCAATACTGCTTTGTTGGTACCATGATTCTAGACGAGATCAACTTGGCCTACCTATGTAGTGGAGCTCATCGGTAAGTCTGGAATTGTCTGATTGGCTTTCAGACTTGGGTAACGTGTCGAGGTTGCCGCTTCGGTTGCCGTCTAAGCCCAATCAGGCATGACATAAGATGTTTCAAAGGAGAGGGAACTCGGGCAAGTCACGCATACCCCATGTTACAAAACCACCTGGGCAACGCATCTGCTTTCCAACGCCTTGCGTGTTCCATCTAGCCGCATCATGCAAAGCGCGGGCCATGCAAGACAGCACTAATATCCTCACATACCACACACCGAAGCAAGATGAGGGAATGCCTCACGGGCGAGATCAGGGATATTTCACATTGAACCCGACTCAGGTAACAGAAGATACAGTGATACACTCTGGTGTAGTCACGTTGGCCTTGACATACATGTATCTAGCTAGGTATGGTTTCTCGTCATCTCATCGCGATTGACGGTCGATAGGAACAGTAACGCACAAAGACTCGAGGAGATCGAATCCATCTCACGTGGAGCTTGTTCGGGACAAGAGAGCAGAAGTCGGAGTCTATCGACAGAGCAACTACTAGGCTTCGAGGTGGAGAGCTAGCATCAAAGACTCGATCAAGAACCATGACTACCTTACGCACATGTATACACCATGCACTTCACTCAATGACGAGCGAGATGGTTTAGGTACCTATATAATGAGAGACCGAAGCACGGAATAGAGCAAAGAGTATGGGACCGTGTGGGAAGAGCGGAGATTTAATGGGAAAATACGATATACAGCACAAGTGGTGCGATGGTCGAACCATGCCTTGCGGTCTTCGCGGGGAGCGGGAGACGAGGCGGAAGGATGAGGATCGTTGGAATAGATGGTACGGGGATTAGGAACGTCCGGGTGTTTGCTGGCACCAGCGGCGGACGGTCATGGCGTGCAGGAAGGAGAGAGGCAGAGCAGAAGAGAGCAGAGCCGGGTGCGGGAGCGTGGAAGACGGGAGCGAGGTCAAATGGAGAGAGAAAAGTGTCCGGGGCGCGCGCAAGCTCTCACACGCACCGCACCGCATCCCACCAAAAATTGGCTTTTACTGATTGTGCACCTCCCAACTCCCCCACTTACTTATAAGAGTCCTCACACCTTCTCGCCGCCGCGCCCCCCAGCTGGTGCCCTCCCTCTCTCGTTTTCCCTTCCATCTCTTTCGCAACCCTCGCGCGTCAACAAGCATTGTCCGAGTACATCGTCTTACTCCCAGCTTATCGGTTACCCTCATCCTCAGTCCATCAATCTAACCGCGACTTATCCCACACCCACCTCATCCCATCTCCACTGTCGCAATGGCTCCCAAGAAGGCAGACAGCGCCGCTCCCAAGGCTAAGACCAGCACTCATGCATCGTACCAGGTGTGTACAACCTCTGCCTCATGGTGGCTCGGTCATGTGCCAGGCGTACCGAATACTGACAACCAGCAGGATATGATCACTGATGCCATTATCGCGGTAATTCATCTCATTCCCTAGCTTCCGGCGCATTGGGTTCTGTCTAGTTGTGTGTTTGTCGGGCGCGGGACGCATCGTCGGGCATTGCCCTCGACACAACACACAACGCGCCACCACACACACTTTACTTACTCTCTACGCTCGCTGTTTTCTTTGCGTTGATGCTGATTTCGTTTTCCCCACACAGCTTAAGGATCGTCAAGGCTCCAGGTATGTGGCAGATCCTCTCTGTCGGCGCACTCGTCGGCGTATACACTCATAGCATGACTGAGGCTAACACACAACGCAGCCGTCAATCCCTCAAGAAATATGTCAAGGCCAACAACACCATCAATGCTGGCGACTCCATGTTCGACGCCCAGTTCAACAAGGCTCTGAAGAGTGGTGTGACCAAGGGTATCTTTGAGCAGCCCAAGGGTACGTCACCGCTCCTGACGCCGTCGCTTGCGGCGATCATATTATGTTGTTTGGGCGTTGCACTAACTCATATCAGGTCCCTCTGGAGGCACCAAGCTTTCGAAGAAGACTAAGCCTGCTGCTAAGCCAGCCCCCAAGAAGGAGGGCGAGGAGAAGGAGAAGCCCAAGAAGGCAGCTGCTCCGAAGAAGGATGCGCCCAAAAAGGCTGCTCCCAAGAAGACCCCTGCCAAGAAGGAGACTACTGAGAAGAAGCCTATCGTCAAGAAGGCGGCTGCCCCGAAGAAAGCTGCACCCAAGAAGGCCGCGGCGAAGAATGATGTACGTGGACCGTTCTCATGCTTTCCTTCCATCATTATGTGGTTGCGTGACTGACTTGCTATAGGCTCCCGCCGTTGTCGACAAGCCGACTACTTTGAACAAGACAAAATCTGGCAGAGTAACCAAGACTGCCGCCAAGCCCGCCGCCAAAAAGGCCGCCGCACCAAAGAAGGCTGCCGCTAAGAAGGAGAAAGCACCGAAGAAGGAGACCAAGGCTGAGGCAGCAACATGAGCCATGTGTTTTACATGTTGTGTCCTTTTGGTTGTCTCTTAGTTATCGGCAGGAATCAATGGCGTTCAAGGAAATTGGGTATAAAGAGAGGAGCACGCAAACGCGCGATCGAGTATCATGCGAGGGGTTCGGGTCATCAATGTGTTTTGTGTTTTTTCCCCCCGGGCGGGCGGGAAAGGCTATCTGCTGTTGCAGGTAGCGAACTGGCACGTAGGGATGTGATCCTTTCGGGGCGGGAGGTATACCGCGACGACGAGAGTGTGCGTTTCGCTCGCATTGTATGGATTTGCACATATTCCCCAGTCACGACTTTTTGCTGAAGCAGGGGTTATGACGATATCACGACACGAAGCTACAACTGTACCTATACCAATGATGCAATGGCTATTACACTGTTCAAATCTGAAAATACGTTCCGCGAAACGAGACGTCTGCGCGCGTAGCGCCAACGCCTACATACGTAAAGCATGCCCGAGCAGAACGCGTCGTCTGGCGAGGGAAGCGCCAACACGGTGGTCCGAGGGTTCACGGCGCTGTTTACATCAGTCCCGAAAGGGTAAACAGCTTCTATCAGTGTCGATAAGCCGGATCACGTGGGAAGGGGTATCCCTACCCGATTTTGCCATAAACAGCCGGTGACCAGAATGGAAGTGATTTCATTTGTCGAAGCTTGAATCGGTACCCTCGCCGCTTGTTGCCGTCCTCGCCTTCCCGCCTTAGTACGGGAAATATTGTAAGCTGAATTCCAATGTAGGCCCGCCTTGTTCGCAGACTGTTGTCGTTGTAGGAGTTGTTTGCACAAATTCTTTACCACCCATCGCCCTTCCAGCGCTGCATTTTGGCAGCTGACTGCCCAGGCAATCGGAGTCGACTGAGGCACAGAATCAAGGGCCATGATATTGTGGCTATGGTCTCTCGGCCTAGCTGCTTTGATTATGTCTCCCTCCGCCTGCGCCAGCTTTCTCACCGTATAACATGCTGTAGTGATAGAATATGGTGCAACTTCTCCTCGGAACTCCGTCGCGGATGGCCTTCCATCTGGCCATAGCAACTGGCGGCTAGCTGTCGGTTTCTATATTTTGATTTATTTGTGGTCAATACTAAGGATATCCTGGCACGCATGGGAGCATACCTGATTCATTTGGTGACTTGTTCACCTACCTTGCGGCTAATGTAATATTAGTGCTGGATCTTCAATTCTGTGACTCCTTTTTCCGGAGTGCTGCACTTGCTGATGATTGTCCACATTGGAATGCTTTCCAGAAATTAGAATGCTTGGGAGGGACGATATAGTAATTTCTTAACTTTTTATGTACAGCCCAACTTTTTTATTTCACCACTGTTGGTTAACCATGGTCCATAGCTGTCTTTCGGTAGCATGATTTTCGAATCATGTTCAGGGTAGTAGCGTGGAAGAGAGCAACCAGAATGCCAGCACAAATGCACACGCCTCGATTTAAAAGTGCATAATGCTCATTGGTCTTGGTGAACAATTATGAGATATGACTGATCATTGCAATAGACAGCCTTCAACACAAGTGAACAGGCGTGGAGTTTGGAGACCGCAATGGCAACCACACATCGAGTCATCGAGTATAGGTAAGCTATACTTTATTTCAAGATAGCATATTTTGAGCGCCCCCCTGGACACACATATCCCGACCTACTTCTCAAGCCCAGAAGAAATGGAGGTCTATATGGTAGAACCCCATAAGCTGTACTGCTTGATAGCTGATGAGCTGGTGCACATTAGTATTGGCTGATGGAGTGGCTCGTATCGAGTATGTGTACAGCGTAGGCGTCGGGTGTAAGTGAGGGCTCATGGGTTGAGTGAGTTAGGTGGGCCGATAGGTAGTTTAAGTCTGGTTTAGGTTGGCGGGCTGACATCATCCCGTGGTCACAGCGTGGGGATTAACACCCCCTTGGCGGGAACATCATTGATGAGAATGAGAATGAGAATGAGAATGAGCTTCCACTGAATGAGGGGGAGAGGGGAGAGGCGAGAGGGGAGAGGCGAGCGAGGGGACTTCATTTTTCGCGACAGCAAGGTCTTATGTATTTAATTCTCATTATCATTATCAAGTCGTCTGCGGGGAAGATATCTCCAGCTGTAGGTCGATCGTCAGACTGAACGATTTCGCCGAGCGTGTTACGCATGACATGATTCTCCAGCACCCAGCACCAAAGCTTCTCTGCTCTGCTAGGTCTTGACGGCTGAGCGCTTGGGAAAGCCTATTCCGCCTCCAAGTCTGTGTAAGTACCTAGTAAGAGGTACATGTATTTCGACGCCTGCTTCTAATTTCTAAGCATGTCACCCATACCCATGTCGGTATTCGCAGCACATTGCGTACTCGCAGACATGCTAAGGTTAGCTACTCAGATTACGCACATCAGAATCATTCAATCATTGGAAGCCTAAATCCTATATCCACACACGTCAAGCTCAAGCTCCCGAGCCTGCCGCTCATGTGCATGCGAGTATTTCTCGACCTCGTGTGCATCTTTCCCCTATGCCCATTCTGTTGGAGTTCGCATCCTGCACAGCATTGCGCGACCAAGCCCCTGGCGTATGCCGCACTGCCCTGCATTGTGCGGTGCACCGAGATTACGCTGTGTTGCGACTGAGACGCCTGCCATAGGCTGTGTGAGACGGGACTGTGGGATGATTGATTGTCCAAGTTGCTGAGTGAAGGAGTGAGAGACAGTGAGTGCGATTGCGACGCTCGTGCTCGCGACCGATTCTCGACACCGCTGCCCAATCTCTCCTCCCGCGCCTGCGAGGCTTGCCATGGCTACCGACTAGCCCGCAGCCCTCACGCAACCCCATACACTGGCTTGTTATTGTCGCTGCTGCTGCCCTGGTTCAATTGCCTGCTGCTCTGCGCAAAGATGGCTTCACGCGACGCCTCGCTCGTGCCCAACAACCCCTTCCGCCGTAAGTCGTCGTCGACAACACCAGCCAGCCCCAGCCCCGCCGACGACGACCGCTTCGGTTTCGGCGGGCCATTCCACGCACCCGCACCCGCCTCCACCGCCACCACTCGCGCACCCCTCACCACCTTCAAGTCCGATGTGTCCGAGGACGAGCGGCGGCGCGAGGATCACAGTCCCATCCAGCAGAAGCCCAAGAAGATTGTCAAGAAGGTCCGCGTCCAGTCGCCGCCGCCCTCCTCGCCCGAAGATGCCGTCCCCGTCACCCGCTTCTCTACGCACATCGCCCCGCACAGCGACGACAGCGAGTCCGATACTCACGATGACCACATGGACCCCTTTGACGCCGCCTCCGTGAGCCAGGACGAGCGTCTGTCGGCGGAGCCTCCTCTGCCACAAATTCCCATGAACCCCTTCGCGAGGACCTTCCAGGATATGGAGGCAGCGGACCAGACACCAAGCCCCAGCACCCCTGCCACATCAGCGTCCAGAGGAGGTCTTGATGTGGACTCGTTCAAGCGTCTCCTTCTGACAGGGTACGCCAACATACCTGCACCAGCCCAACCCAAAGGTAGTGCCAAGATTAGTGATAGTGCCAGCAGCACCGACGCGAGCTCCGTATCCAAGCAGTCTATTCTTGATACCGTGCAGGAAAGCCCAAGGACATCCCACGAGGTCTCGGAGACAGAAGATGCTGGGTTGCGGAAGACTGACCCCTCTTCTCGCTTGCCCCCAGCCCGGTCTGCCTCCCTGCGACAAAAGCCGCCTCCGCCGCCTAGTTCTAGACACGGCAAATTGATCAAGATCGAGCTGGGCGTGGACGGCACTCCGCATGAGACCAAAAGCCCACCCGCTGCGTCTATCCAAGGGTTCCCTTTGCCGACCTTACTGCCACCACGGAAGCCCAGCTTCGAAAGTAGTACCCTGTGGCACTCACCATTGGCTGCCACAGATGTGAATAAACCATTACCTGCGCCCCCAGTACGTACATCCGTAGAGGAAGAGATAGAGTCTCCATTCGATCGTGAAGCAGCTGGAAAGGTACCTGAAGCCTTCGCAGAGCTACATTCTAGCCCGCGACCACCGACGCCGCCCCCTGCAACCCGTGACCGCTCAGCATCTCAAACAAGTACCCAGTCGCGGAAGCCCGCTGCGCCTCCGCCGCGTCGGCATGGTAGGCATGATAGCAAAATCTCGCCGGCCGCCGTGGGTGGTCCTGAGGAGGAACCTACGAGGTCATCTATGGAGTCTACTCGGTCTCGAGCCGACAGTCTTCGGCCCGCGACCAATTCTGATAGGACTTCTCATCCTCCCGCACCTCCTCCACGTAGGCCCACCCATAATCGACAGAGTAGTATTCACACAAATTCGGGCCAGCCCAGTTACCCTATCGCTTTGAGCCCTGGTGTGAACGACAAGGAACGAAGCCCACTCAGCACCGGGTCTACCCCAGTGACCTCTCCTGGTGTGCCTACTACGGAAAACACGACTGGATTTACGACCGCTGCAGCAACAAAGGACGGTCTTCCCAAACTACAACCTCCGCCACCTCCCCCCACGCGAAAGCAAAGCACGAGGCGCCCACCGAGTATTCGGAGCGTGGAGAGCAGCCACTCTGTCAGGAGGGTAAGCAGAGAAAAGGACGGCGGGATAATGCCTCCGCCTCCACCACCGCCGAGATCCAGGAAGAGCGGACAGCGAACATCAGATGGAGTGCGGGAGGGAAACGAAGAGAATGAGTTACCCGCTACCGACCCAACGTCACCGGCAGTGGACACGAGCGGCACACAAGGCAACGAAATCCTGGCAGATCTAGATGCCTTGAAAAGAGAGGTTGATGAACTGATGAAGAAATCCGGTGGTAGCTGACCCTCGGCAACGAGAGCATGAGGCATGGTCGTCATAGGCAGGCGGGTAGTTCGGACATGAGAGGGTCTCCGCATCTGCTTGTTCGGCGTTGTTGTACATTATATTATAACTTGCATCATTGATCCATGTTTCGCATCGAAGATGCCGTACGGAGAAGAGCGAGGCATGGTATGAAGGGGCAGCTGAGTGTTGTTGGAGTTCTGTGCACATGGAATGGATATAGATGGGTTGGTCGGTAAAATATACTCTTTTCGTGATGTATAGCACGACAGACCGGTTCTACCCGCCGTGGATCACTTCTCACGATTATATACCATGGAAAGACAACCACTTCGGAAGCCTCAGCAGAGTATCTTCTACGAGCGTGGAGATGTATACATGCCGAAATAAACACCAGTGTGCACAGCATTCCCGCTGCCCCATCCACGACTCGTGTGCTGTGCCCACTGGTTGTGAGTCTTCCTACAACACAGTTGGATCGGTTTCGAAATACAACGACTTGACGCATGTCTTGGAACACACTGCTCAAAGAAGGTTGTTCTTATAGCAAAGATACCTGTCTTGCTGGAAATTAGATCGTAGAGAGCGATATATATTGGCCTAAATTTTTGACATTACCGCTTCATGAACTGAAAGTCTTCCACCATGTCAGGGCAGGGCAAGATTGATACAAATCGATATGGCTAGATGTATCATGAGGTATACCACCCAATCTAGTTCTAGATACGTGAAGATTTATATCGTCTCACTTATCAGCTCCAGCACTTGGCAACCTCCGGGTTGATCACCCACACAGAGAGTCGTCAGACGACCGTTCGAACTTCGGCCACATCTTGGAACGCTAAAAGGAAGCAGAGACAAGAGGAATACGGGTCTGTAGCACATTTATTACTATTACCGGGGTGACTAGGTTAACTTAGCTGCTGAAAACGAATGTTCGGCTGTGAGGCCGAGCTAGTAGGGGAGTGGGCTAGGAATTCTGATTGTAAGTGGCGTCGATGCTCATGCTATGGTTGACATCAATATTGTTCATCAACAGCTGCTACTGCAGCATGAATAGCGAAAGCGAGAGCGTTCCTGGCAAGCAGCGTGAAACGCAAATTATGCTGCGGAGACATGGAAACGATGAAGAATGCGGCGTGCGAATAAGGCATTGAATATGCCCCAATAGTCTTGATGACCAAATTGGAACAGATTAGTCTAGAATTATACTTTGACAAGTTTAGCATCCAGCCCAATTTGAGTGTGGACTTGAGGTTAGGCGGGACGACGGCTTTCAGGAGGCTTACCCAATTGCTGGGTTCAACCTATCGAAGGAGGTTGAGGAGATAGGCCACAGACTGGTACAGTTGTCTGACTTGAATGGATCACGATGGCGCAGGAGCAAACAATCGGTTGGCTTGATAGGACTAGGTTCGAATCACCATTGTTTCCTTGATTCTACCCAACTACGTGACGCAGCTTGACACAGACTGCGCTCACAATGTCCCACCACTACAACAAACGGCTATCACCTTGAACAAGTCACACCGCACACCACTCGACTTCCATATCATCACTGGATCCCCTCAAGGACTGCGAATCCATAAGCCTGAGGCAGGAGGAGCGTCGCGCGTCACCACCGGGAACACCTTCACACCTACCTACCTACCTACCTACCTACCTACCTACCTAAATATGTCGACGATATAAGTCGAGCCTTCCTTATTGTAGCACCACGCGCATACCGACATTTAGCACCTGCCGAACACCATTTCGCAACTGAAATCCCACAGAAAACATGGAGGACCTGCGCGACGCCGAGCACATAGTGGCATCATTTGCCGTATTGATTCAGAATCTTCGCCCAAAGAAAGATCCCCCCCAGCACAAAGGAGAAGACTCGGCCTTACTGTCAAGGCGCCAGGGTTCCAACAGTTCAGAGAAGAGCGCCAAAAGCTCTATCAGCTCGCGATGGCTACACAAGAAGAAGGAGTGGGATGAGACGATGGAGGGAGCTTGTAAGTAGCTGTACTTGCCCGTTGCGTGCCGACGCTCCAAACGCTTTGTAGCCGGAGCCCGCTCTTGCCCAAACCACGTTCGATGCACATACCCGCTGATTCATGGTGCATTCAATACTCGCTTGGGGGAAGCAATGATCGCTAACGTCTTTGCTACCAGTGTGGAATGAACTGGAGAAACCGCAAAGCGACGTGGCACAAAAGTTTCAAGTCGACCAGACGGCGCTCAAAGAATACATCAGCTCACCGGAGATGATGCACATCGGGTGCGAGTTCGTCCAGCACTATCACGGAGAGTCTGCCGGAGAAAACGCCTTCTGGGTAGCCGAGGACCTCTTCTTCGACCTGCAGGCGGTGAAGCAAGGAGATGCGGAAGCAACACGCTGGGCGGCACCAAAAGCACCCAAGAAGACCTGGGACTTAGCCGACCATCTTGCGCGCTTTGTGGTGCTTTCCGAGCAGTGCCGTCTGAACTCGGGCCAGGAGAAATGGATGGCATGGGAATGGAGCTTTGCCACCAAGGTTGGCTTCTACCTGAGCGTCCTCCGCTGCTACACTATTCGAGATGCGAAGCAGAGACAACTGGCAAAGGGCTTGAGAGGCTCGCCCCGATCATCACGCGGTAGTATGAGTTCAAGACATGGCCTATCGCCGTGATGGCTGACAGTCGACGGGCGCAAGTAGATGAAGGAACATAGGTCCTCAGCCACCGATGAACGATATGTCGGTGGAAGTCTGGCCAAGGTGCACGACGAGGAGATATAGGTATGTTGAGGGCCTATACGAGTGAGGATAGGCGACTTGGATCTGTTACTGCGTCCCACACGGTCTGTGGCCATTCTCGGGTTGCTAGACATCAGAAGCAGAAGGTAGCAAGACAAGAATGGAGGAAATAGAGACGAAGTGGGAGGAGGATCCGAATATCTATTTCATTGTTGTCTAACGAGACTCGAACAGCACGGAATTCTGACACTCAGAACACACCACCTGCATCGCACGTTATTTGACATGCGCTACCTAACCTGCAATATGATTGGCCCTGCCGTTTGCATATGTCTCGTTGTCTTTTCTTGGGAACATTGTGAACTCATTGAATGATCACGCACCAAGACACCGAATACCAACGCGCCCTAGACTTTTGCACGGAGCCTTTCTAGTGCTGACAGAAGTGGCGCAACGTAGGGGTTGCCTTAGCTTACCTAAGGTACCTAGGTACATATCCGTATCTAGTCCCCCGACAGCCACAACTTTACCTTTTGCCCGGCGCGCATCTCCTTCTTCAAGCGCGTCGCCATAATCTGTACTTGCATCCCTCCTTATGAGCCCCCTTGTCATCATCTCATCATCCCCGTCAGACCCTCGCTCCTGCTCATCAAGATTTTTATGCCGATAGACCATCACTTAAGCTGGTCGTGATTATCCATCTCATTTCATTTATTAATTGCTCAATCTTGCACGTGCTCATCCGAGCATTTCAGTACTGACTCGTATCCACCACTGAACATGTCGGACGAATCAGATTCCCAGGATGAGATGGGTTCGGATGTTGCCGAATATGAGGATTACGAGTCCGACAGTCCCGAGGCTGAGGAGGGCAACCCTCTTGTTGATGACGAGGCTGAGGAATCAGATGGTTATGACCACGATGATGACGAGGATGAGGATGGCTACGACGATGATGATGCTGATGGAAAAGCTGACTTCTATCATGACCGCCAACCTCTATCCGAGTTCCCACAGTTCGCTCGTTTGCCGTTTGAGCTACGCGCCATGATATGGGAACTCGTCGACCCGTATTTGAGATCCCCACAGAGAGTGATGGAGCTCAATGTCGTCGGTTCTAAGGAGACGGGTTTATCGCCTTGGGCGTTCCTGGAACAACAGACGGAACCGGCCAGGACTTTGCTCGCTGTCAACCGGGAGAGTCGCGAGTTGGCTCTGAAGTATTATCCCGACGTCGTCAAACTTGGGGGCCGACTGGGTCACGTACGCTATAACAAAGCAACCGATATAGTTCTCATGCACATCGACCTCGAGAGTTCTCCAGTTCTGCATCTCAAGAGTTGGTGCGATGGAATCAAATATCTTGGGGTTGACTTAACCATGTGGGGTGGTCCCCCACCGACTCTTCGGTCAGTACCGGATGGGAGCGACAGCATCGAAGTAATATTTTATTGCTTTGGCGCACGTGACGACATGATCTCACGTGGTCAGTCAGATTGGGTCATGTCGGAATCTACAAATACATTCATGGTGGAGACGTTCGAGGAATCACCTGGCGTAGGGGAGGACTTGAAGCACACCGTTTACTGGCCCGATTTGAAAGGTCCAGATCTTCCCCTGGACGAAACAATACCGTTCGGCTTCGCGATCTGGCCCACAGCGCTTCACGGCCCTTGCCGAGTTTTGCCGATGGCCATATTCGATTTTGACGCAGACCGTGATTCGTACCGTACACTCCGAAACAGGGTTGCGAAGCAGAACGGAGCATCCTCTCCTGTGTACTCATCAGATGGCACTTCGGTGTACGAGTCGGAAGCCGACGACTACGAGATTGGCGACTTCGTGGTCAATACGCCCCCAGAACAGAGCGAAGATGCAAGCGACGACGAAGGGGAGGACGAAACTGATGTTGATGCTCATCCAGACACAAGCCTTTTGCAAGTTGACTCAGGAGACGACTTGGAAAACAGTGACGAGTTCAATGGGGTTTCGCCAGCACATGGCGACTTGGGTGATGAGGAAGAAACTGGAGAAGTTCCGAACGCCGCTTTCTCCAGCCTTGAACCAGAATCACCCCGAGAAATCGTGACTATACCCTCCTCCGATGATGACGAGCCACAAGTGCCGAAGCAGCAAGTTCGAGGCAAACGTCGAATCGTTTTTGATGACGAAGATGAGGAATCAGGAGCAGACAATGGCGCAGACGAAAGTGGCATGAGAACTCAGCCACGCCCTACGAAACGTGCAAGAGTCTTGCTCTCGGATAGCGAAGAGGAAGAGGAAATGCCCGGTCGTAGTCGTAAGCGAAGAGCTGCACCGGCCGACTCGAGTGAAGATAGCAGCGAGGGAAATGAAGAAGTTGAGGAGGAAGAGAGGCCAAGATCGATGTCTCTTCTGGAGCGACTTCGCCAATTTCGGTCTGACAACCCAATTTCACCGGAAGATGAAAATTCAGACCAGAGCGAGGAAGACGACGAGGGCGGCGACCTTGGATACGGAGACGGAGGCGAACCCGATGAGTATCATGGAGGACATTACGACGAAGAGTTGCCCGAGTCGGGTGATGACGAGGAGAGTTTCTGATACGGGCAAGGTGCATCTTTTTGTCATCTTATACTCGTATCAACGATCTCGCAGATGTTTCCGGCGCAACGGAGGGAGATACCACATAATATCCTTCCTAACTCAGGCATCTACTTCTAGACATCTATTCTTTCTTGAGATGGCACAACAATCAGAAAGTGACAAACGCATCGTGTCTTCAACTCTGACTTTGCTCTCCTACTCGGCAACACAAGGCCGATTCCGTCTCATTGCATTGACGGGTTCCATTGTTTGTTTGATGTGTTGTGCAGTGTGCACAAGCTGCCGGATGGTGCTGAGGAGGCCCTGCTAAGCCACCCTTTGTGATACTACCTTAAGGTAGGTACATGTTCCAATACTCTGCCTCCACCTACATGTACATGTAAGCTGAGCCTGTTAGTTCGTGGTCAGTCCGGGGATACGTACAGTATGTACCTATCTGACCGCTATAACGAGCCAAGCACTTCGCGGCTTGTTGCCTGTTGTGCTATTTTCGGCCACTGGGATCAGTGGGTCTCATCCTTTTTAGTGGATTGGCGCAGGTGGTCTGGTTCTGGTCTGGATGCTGGCAGCCCCCAACGCTTCTAGGTACATGTGGGTACCTACAACCCGAATGAGAGGACGGGGCAATGCAAAGCCAGCGCGAGCAGCATTTCAGTCAGCGATAGGTTGTGGATGGGATCGTCAAGAATTCTTAGTAGCACAGGCCGTTGGCTGTCAGTATTTCTTCATGCTTATTAGGCAAACATCCGGTATCTTGTCTTACCTCTTCATATCTTACCTCTTTGTAAAAAGATCTATCCTCCCTTCTGCTCAAAGAGCGCGTTTCAAGAGCGTCGCCCACAATCTGTGCCTGGTATGCTACATACCTTGCCCCTAAACCGCGGTTTATAATACTTGGGGTTCAACGTCTTTGGGCACACCAAGGTTATCTATTTGGCTGAAAAGACCCGGTGTCTTGACAGAAGAGACGCGGCTACACACAATGGAGTCTGATGCCACGGGCTGGAGACAGCATCTGTATCACCAAACAAAATTGAAGGAGAAAAATAGTCGCATTCGTCTCCTCACCGTCCAGCCTCGCCAATATGCTGCTTCGAGACCAGAGGCGCCATCGGAGGCTATCCACTGCTTCTTGCGACTAGCACAACTTCAGGACCATCCAAAATTCATAGTCGTCTCACATCGCTGGCAAGCAACAGACGCAATCGATCAGACCAAAGCTGTCTTGGTCAACGGCGCGTCCGTCCCGGTGTCTGCGGGTCTCTTCGATGTTCTCTCCTGTGTCCAGAACGAAACCGAGCCCGTCGTGATCTGGATCGACTCTATATGCGTTAATCATGCAGATGAGGATCAAAGGGAAAGATCTATCCATGTTTCCCAGCTCCCACAGATATATGTCGCCGCGGAAAAGACACTTGTATGGCTGGGTCGGTCTGCCGACAAGAGTGATCAGGCGATGAAGGTTTTGAGACGCCTCGCCGACGAACAGCTGACTCTCGGTTCGTACGTAGCCGCGTGGACACCGCAAATAGGACACCAAATTGCACAGAGGATTTTACCTTCTAGAGCCAACAATGTCAATACGCAGTCATCACCCAGCACGGAGCAGGACAAGCCCGACTTGGAGATCGAGTTAGATTCGCTCCGAGAGCCACTGAAAATTCTTCTGGAGCGTGACTATTGGACGGATCTGTGGTCGTTGATCGAGCTGTCGCTGTCCTATAAGGCAGTCATAGCTTGCGGAAAGCACAGCCTAGAAATCGACCACTTCTACTCAGCGGCGAAGGCGCTTGACCACATCATAAACCATCTGACATATTCAAAATGGCTGAAGGCACATACCAATCCCGTCCCGACGAGTCCTTCAAGCGATACGCTCAATCCAGGAGAGATATCGAATCTGACTCGATCACCCGCAGTGCGCATTCTCGGCCGGCGCGAGGATTATCGTCGAGATGCTACTGCTTGGCTACGATCCCACGAGAACCCATTGTTCAAGATTCTGAGTAGTTTCTTCGCTGCCAAATCTAGCGATCAAGAGCCGCTCGGCATTGGTGATGCTAGAGATAGAATTTATGCACTCGCTTGTCTGGCCACTGATATTGCTGACTTAGGCCTTGCGGTGGATTACAGCAAAGGAGTTGAGGAGGTATATGCCGAAAGCTCCGCAGCATTACTTCAGAAGCATCCCCGGGTATTGCAACTGGCACAGGGGACCAGTGCTACACACAGCAGTAGCAACGGCATACCGTCATGGGCCATAGATTGGGAAAATGTTAGACAACCCCCGTCTGACCTTGAAACTTCAGAAAGACCCTTCGACGCTTGTGGACCGGCAGACATTCGCTTCTATCGTGCCGACACTACCAAGCCAGGTCAGGTTTCATTGAAAACGTCTGTCGTTGGTACAATCGAGGCTGTTGGTGCACAGTACGAGCCAAGCGAATCGGTCAAAACGGACGGAGGACTGTCTTTCCTGTCACAGATAAAGCAATTCTGGGAGGACTCAACAGCGTCAATCAGTTCTCCATATTTTGCCGAACAGGCAGCAGTGGCGCTGGCGAAAATTGCAGTGGGCGACATTGAAGCGGGCGATGGATCCAACACCTTCAAAAGGGCCTCTTCGTCCACAATAACGGCTTACAAGAGCACGTTCGACGCATTATCTGCGGCGAAGATAGCCCCTGATGCTTCATCTGTAAACTCAGATGCGAACCAGGACGACAACCAACTGTCTTTGGAACCGAAGAACTCAATCGCCGATGTTAGCTTGGCTTACATAGCCGCCATGGCTCGGATGGCGGGACGGAGACCTTTCAAAACGCAGAACGGATACGTGGGTCTAGGACCGTCTGACCTCGCGGTAGGAGATACACTTGCCATTCCCTACGGAGCTCCTGTACCTTTCGTCTTTAGGCCAATCGAAGAAGGCGACAAGCGTAACTCGTTTCGTCTGGTAGGCGAAACGTATTGCTTTGGTATTATGGACGGCGAGTACATGAAGGTTCATCGCAGCGAGACCGTGCTGCGGATTGTATGATTGCCATGTCACGAGAAGGGTTTCTCTTATAAAACGAGACGTACCTGAACATGATGACCCATTGGATCGAAGACCTGAATGCCCACAGGACGACTCTCCTTCTCTGTTCTAGCCTTCTACTGTTTACTCAATTCGTCGTAAAACGGAGGGAACAGGAGAAATGTAAGATCATAACCTAGATCAGACTGATGTTGACTCCGACGAAAGTAGCACCATACCTTGATAATCACTGTAGAACATTGTCTTGAAGCTGAAAGCCGATTCGAAAGTGGTTCAAGCGCTCAATTCCCTATCGACTCCGTTCAACCCGGCCACATTTTTTGATCACGTGAGTCGTGTAACTAAATTCAAACTGCGAAAAGTAGATACCAACCCTCGTAGACGTAGTGATCAGCGGTACCGGCTTCCATGCCCATCGGGTTGATGAGAGTGGCGTCGAAATCCATCGCGTCCGACTGTACAAAAGTCCGGCAACCAACTCTCGGCAGCTCCACACGTCACATATTCACTAGCGAATCATCATGGTAGGCAAACCCAGCCGTGGGATTGGCACAACTCATGTCCCTTGACTCGTCCATATCTCTTTGCATGGCAATTCCGTCACTAGACTTGTTCAGAAGTCGAATGTCTGCATAGCTTTACTGACGCTTCATCATGTCGTCCACAGACACGGGGCTCAGTCGCCGACCAGGGCCGCCGTCGGTCATTAATGCAGGATTATTCAGAACGGGGACCTTCTCAATGGCAGAAGCCTACCGGATCTTAGGCCTTCGACCACATCACGGCCTAGATCTCATGGATCTGCCAGAGCATTGGACGATTCTCGAACGCGCCGCCGATGCCACGTGGCCGACTCCAGACCCACGCCCATCACCTTTCTCTCGCGCGGATTGGGATGAGGTTTTTGGCACGTATGACGCGATAACCGACGTCGGGAGTGCGTTCGCAGTGGAACTGTCGCGCGCCTATCCAGAGGCCAGAGTCGTGATAGTGCGCCGTGACCCTGAACGCTGGGAGCCGAGTTTTGAGAGCCAGCTCATCGCTCCGATTTGGGGACCCCTTGCTAACTTCTTACTCTGGTTTGTCCTACCTATCCTTGGGAATCGTGGCCTGGCTGCTATGCGCAAGATTCTTTTGGGGTTGTGGAACGCGCGCAACCAGAACGAATTGAGAGAGAAAGCTGTTGCTGGCTATGAAGCGTACTACGAGCGAGTTCGGGCGGAGGTTCCCGAACATCGCAGGTTGGAGTATCAGCTGGGTAGTGGCTGGGCGCCGCTGTGTTCGTTCTTGGGACTGCCGGTGCCCGACGTGCCGTTTCCTTGGGTCAATGAGGCTGCTGAGCATAAGAGGAAACAGCAAGAACAAGCTGATCGGATGATGAGAATGGCCTGGGTTAAAATGCGGCCCTGGCTTGTTGCCGCTACGGTTGCGGCGGTTGGCACTCTGGCTTGGAGATACATCGGATAAGAATGGTCCGATTTGGAAGTGACTCGCAAGAAAGGCTTTAAGTCACCATGACAGATCAGACTCGTCGTTACTCCGAACGACCGAGCAGACAACCTGAGAACCTACAACTGGCTGATGTTCGTAACCACCAAAACATTTGAAATTCGAATTGTTGGTCTTGCCTTTCACGCCTGGCGATAACGGACGCGTCTCCATTCAGTGTTCAGCACAACCCTCGAGAGGCAATATAGAACAACCGACGGACAAGTCTTTATCAGAGTCGCAGAGCCTCATCCACGCAAACGTACATTCGAGCTTGGAGTCTGTCACAAGTGCAAAATCGCAGGAAAGCCGGGGGTGTTGTAGATCCCTGCTTTCCGTCCCCTTTGGGTCTGTCACCGAGTGGGGTGGCTGAGATCACCCTGTTTAGCACCCCAGTGCTGTGTGAAACAAGTTTGAGACCACCTAGTATGCCCCACACGGCGCTTCGAGAATGTGTCGAGAATGTGTCGATTGAGTGTACACGTACACATGACCACTCATACGTGCCCTTCCATCCTGTGATGTGTTTCTACGCCTTGACTAAGGAAACCGACAAACTTATCGTGGACCGGGGTATGAACCAGGTGGGTGGATCGTGAAGCAAAACCTATGTAGTGCTCGCCATTTTAACAGATTATTGAAACACATGCCGTCTCAGTATATTCAACCTATGCATAGAGTATATAGACGAGCTAGCGCCTACTCAAAGATGTGGAAAAGCAACACTGCTGTCTTCATATCTAGGCTCTACAAACCCGTCGCGTACTCCAGCAACAGCACCGTAGTCACGATGGAGTCTAGAAACACCCAGTATCAGGCTGTTTCGACAACAGAAGACCAAGAAAAACTCCTACAGACAACGCAATTTCCCCCATCGTTTACAGAGAAATGGCACACCACAGAGTCAGTCACGGATGGTAGCTTAAGGAGGCGGAAGGGGCTGAGGTCTTACCTATGGTTCTTCGACACGGCTCTGCTATTGGTAATCGCAAGTCTTCTACTACTGCTAGTCCTCCGGGACCAATGGAGGGAAATGAGAACAAGCAGCCCGCGGCAAGTTGGATCGGAGTATTCGGGAACAGAACCGGAGTTCTCGACCCGGGTTGTGAAGTGGGAAGCGGACTTCTCGTTCGTGCCGAAGAACACCACTGAGTTCTTCTCAGACCATACACTCTCCCGCTGGCAAACCATCATGCCGGGTACGTACCACGACTCTGAGCAAGTTGAAGCATCGCGACTGACATCCAAATAGCCGGTACGGGATTCGGAGAAGCAGGCCAGCCATTCTCGACGACGTCGATGACCCATCAATTGCACTGTCTGGTACGGAAAGGCTCAAGGCCGAAATACTACGCTTGCGGTATACAAACCCCACTAACAGAAAGAACACAGTTCATGATGGGCCGCATCTACGCCGGCGTGACGACGGACAAAACCGAGACGCTACCGAGTGACTACCACAACCACTTCCTCCACTGCATCGACTACCTGCGGCAGGCAGTCATGTGCGCAGGTGACATGGCGCTCGAGCTTCACGATCCGTCAGACACGGACGACCTCGGTCCCACAGACGGCGGCTGGAACGGCCATCATGTCTGCAAGGACTATTCGCAGATCCTGGGCTACCTCGAAGACCAGATATCGGAGGGAGTCCGGATCGTGCTGCCGATTGATGATTGACATCCTTTTGTATAGAGTATAGTAGAAGCATGGCGTAATAAAAAAATAAAAGTAAACTGACCATTTCTAGTAAGATTGTCGAAGAACGGCTGTTTGTGTGGGTGTAGCGGGGGTCGTTCAATAGGGCATACCAGGTGGACTTTGCTTCATAGATGCTTAAAAACACCACTTGAATACAGCTACCGGGTAGCTTTAACCGCATCCGAGCATCAGTGGTTTAGTGGTAAAATCCATCGTTGCCATCGATGGGCCCCGTGTTCGATTCACGGCTGATGCATTTTGCGCATTTTTGCACTGATGCGTAATCTTAGATTGCAAATGCACACTATGTTGGTGACTGCATTCACACATGTGGGATCCAAATCATCGTGGTGGGTTGCTATATCATGATATTCAATCCATGTTGTCGTTTGTTAAAGGATACAGGGACGAAATTATGCAAAGCCTCACTCTCTAAAATTGCCAGGATTTAGATACTGCAGACAGTGTAGTTTGCCCAGATCGTTTGCAGCTGTGTACTAACCTTACATTCTTATTAGTATTGTTTCACTGTTTCATAGACAATTGCTACCCGGGCACTGTCACTTTGCTATCCGGGCACTGTTGCAGGTGGTTTCAAGTGCCAGCCGCCCGTCACCCATCACCAACCACCAACCACCAACCACTAACCACTAACCCCTATTGCCGCAACACCGATTCCATATTACCGCTAACCCTGACTCTAACCACTAACCCGTACCCTAACCACTAACCCTACTTCGCCCGTAGGCTCTAGAAAACATATATACAACGAAGTAGGGTTAGTGGTTAGGGTACGGGTTAGTGGTTAGAGTTAGGGTTAGCGGTAATGTGGAATTGGTAATGCGGCAAAGGGGTTGATGGTGGGTGACGGACAGTTGGCAGCAGTTGCAACAGTGCCCGGATAGCAAAGTAACAGTGCCCGGGTAGCAATTCTCGTTTCATAAGGCATGGAAAAGCAATGTTGAGCTCTCGTATCATTCCCGAGCTTATAATATTATCTTTTTGCTTCTATACTTATGTCGTAGCTAGATTGTGCAGATTTCACAGGCCGTGAAATAATCTTTCTCTTGCCAGATGTCTGATACTACGTTCTCATTGACACTCACATTGACAAGCCACTTGACATCAGTTATTTGTGATCGATCATACTTATCGACCATCATGAGAAATTACGTTTACGGCCACGAGTGTCGTTTGTAATCATGTTCTCCAAGACCTGATGGTTAACAGCGGGCTTCGGACTTGGCCAATACTCGCATCTTGTAACATAATCTATATCATTCTATACGGTATGCACCGTCGTCTATGTCCAGTCTAATGCGTCTAAGATACTTATTTCTGTTCCTATGAGGTTCGTGTCGGCAAACGGCCCTCCAAGCTAGCTACGGTAGCTAGGTTGACAGGGCTTAGGTTTTCGTTGGTCCCGTCTGTCCCAACCCCCGCAATGAGAGCTGTGCTCCCAATGATATCAGCAGGCTCCAAGACGTGCCATTTCGCCAGTGTTGCTTTCTTGCTGGCCCCAACGGATACTGTGAAAACGTGATCGCTCTCGAGCTCGGCATCGGTCAGATCGTTCAGTGCGCGAAACATGTCTTCGTCGGTGAAGTCGTCTCCGCAGCAGAACACAAATTCCACTCTGGAAGTGTCGCCATTCTTCTCAAGATCAGAGTGAGTGGTAGTCTTATCTTTGATAACGCGAACACACCCCGAGTTGTATTCCCGCACAAGCCGCTTCACAATTTCGCCCTTGTTGATGAAGGTAGGCCGCACTTCTAGATTTGCCTTGCCTTTCATCACCTCTACATCCCATTTCTTAGTGGCAGTTGAGTTCAGCTCATCGTAAGCTAAGCGAGAGGCGTGTAGTCCTTGATCGGGATCAGCCTGGCGATAGTGCCATGTTAGAGCGCAGCGTTTACGTTCGATAAAGGCGCCTGATGCTTTGTTAGCAGTTGTCAAGATCAGAGCGCGTCCTCGAGGACAAACTGACCAGGCACGCGATCTGTGTATTTCTGGAAGACATCCATCACTTCTGTCTGCCACGACATATCAAAGGTTTCTGCGAGGTTCTCCCAAGTCGTAGCACCTGGATGTCGGATGAAGCTTCCATGCTCAGCGCTGAAACCCAACTCTGATATGTGACCAAGATGTTGCTGTAAGAAATCTTGATCTCTGCCTGAGATGACCCATACCGCATTGCGGTGGTCTCCTGCCAATGTCTTCAACGCTGTAATGACTCGGTCGGATGGGACTGCAGCTTGGGGATCTCGAACTATGGGCGTGAGCGTGCCGTCATAGTCAAATAGGAACAGGCGCTTGTCTGCTGCTCGATATTGTTGCAACATCGCAATCCGGTCCAGCAATGGTGTTGCTTTCTCATTCTGGTTTGATGCTAGAGTCCCCAGGAGCTTTCGTAGAAACTTGGTAATCCAGCCTTTAACGGTTTGTGTGGTGACGTGGTTGTAAAGATTAAGCTGCATCGCCTCGCGCTTCTCTGCTGACATAGTCAAGGCATTGTTGATTTGCTTGGCCACGTCGCTGAGGTCCCAGGGGTTGATGTGAATGGCATCTCGAAGACTTCCTGCCGTCCCGCTGAACTCCGATAGTATCAAAGGGCCATGAGTGTCGCGCTGACAGACAACGTATTCAAGACTGGTAGTGTTCATCCCGTCTCTTACCGATGTGATCAGCCCAATCTCTGCAGCTCTAAGAAGCGCGAAATACTCATCTGGGGCAAGATACTGTGGGTAATGTTGGACTGGCGAAAAGCCTAAGCTGCCGAAGGTGCCATTGATTTTCATGACAAGTTCGTTGACCCTGCTGGCTATCTTATTCTCAGACTCTCCTCTTTCTTCTTGAATGCTTGTCGGCGAAGTGACCTGAATCAAGACCACTTGATTTCTCCATTCGGGGTACATTTCAAGAAATCTTTCGAAAGCCATGAGCTTCTGGGCAACACCGCGCACGCTATCCAAACGATCTCGCCCTACTATGATTCGCTTTCCGTGGTAAATTTCCCTGAGCGCTTCGTATTTCCCGGAGACATCTTCTGACCAGGCTAGCTTCTCAACCTTCTTTGCATCGATACCAATAGGGTAGACTCCGACTTCAACTCGGGTCCCGAAAGCATCTAGACCGGTTGTGTCGGAAGGAATATCGAGGATACGAGTACAGCAACTCGTGAAGTGGCGCGAGTAGCCATATGACTGGAATCCGACGAGGTTTGATCCAAGTAAGCCCTCCAACACCTCCTTTCTCCGTGGCAAACATCTAAGGAACTCGCTACTGGGAAACGGACAGTGAAGAAAGAACGAGATATACATGTCGGGCATTCGCTGACGCAACATGGTAGGAAGCAACAATAGGTAGTAATCATGTATAATGACAATATCGCCTGGTTTGTAGACCTCGATAACCTTGTTCGCAAATTGGAGGTTGGCCCTATAGTAGTTCGCCCACTCGACACGTTCTGATCGGCCGTCAGTAGGTTCATGCTGTTTGTAGTGGAATAAGGGATACAATTCATGTTCAGCATAACGTCGCCACCGACTTTGGTCGTTCAAGGTAATGCCATCACCGTTTACTTCGTGGTCATCAGCAAGCCAAACAGGAATCGTCTGGGCGCGGCCTCGTTGAGCAAGCTGTTGCTCGAGTTTCCGCTGGTCATCCCGCGAGACCCATAACCCATCCACATCGGGGGGAGTGGGAGGCAAATGAACATCCGTACGTAACGGAACAGGCGCAGAGAGCTGATTCAACCCAGCAATGGCCGTCCTGTTTGGTGGCGTACTCGGTGTTGATATAGACTCAATGGGGCACTCGATTTCGCCTGTCCATGCGACAACTGAATGACCCCATGGCGATTCTTCCGAGGACAGGTAGGCAAAGGCGTCTAAAAGTGCCGATTGACCATGTCTGCTTCCCAATTCCTATACTGGTTTAGCTGAGGCCAAGATACCCTCCCAGAAAAGGGCATTCATACCCACTCTCCGTTTTTGTGATACTTGAAGGTATTCGGAGTCGTAAACGTAACCGAAATTATATTGCCTGTGAGGTCTAGTTCCGGCGCAGAAGACTTGATGTCGGATATTGATTCTACACGACCGTTTGTTGATGCGCTCATCCGCCGTAGCATCTCTTCATCAGACATGGCCTCTGGAATCGAGTCGACTATTGTTGGTAGTCCTTGTTTGACTCCGGACGCCTCTTCGTGCCGGCGAAAGTCACGAGTGGTGCGAGCGGCGTCGCCGTGACGATATGGATATTGGTTGAAATACCCGTGGTTTCGATCTGTCGTTTCCGGCGGGGCGTCAAAGTTCTGGGAACCGAAAAGGAACCCCGGAGTGACTGGAACTCTGGTGATAGACGGCCGTAGATGTGGCGGGAGGTCCGTTGAGGAAGGGTCACTATCGTCTTCGTAACGTTGTCCCTGGGGAGAGTGTTTAGACGATCGAGTTGTATCATCAGCCGGGGAATCGAAGGCTCTATGTGATCGTTCTTCTGCCATATCTTGTTCAGTTTTTGACCTTTCCGGGTCAAGACGGCACTATAGATTGTACGGGATAAGCACGGAAAGAGTCAGGTAGTGAAGACAGCGGAAGAGCGACATCAACCTGGCTTGCCACAGAAGCACATGTGAATAGTGAAGTTGAGTATTGGGAGATAGGGAGAAGGACTTCTAGAACAGGGGTAGCAGGTGATTCTCATGTTCGGAAGTAACCGCAGGAGGGCAACATCAGACGCGAACAGTCTCTAGAAGTTCGACATTTCCAAGTAGAGAAGCACTGCACTCTCGTCTTCGAACGAGAGCAAGCCCACGGTGGGGCGAAGTCAAAATTGGCAGGTTTGCTCCATGCTCGAAGTCTACTAGGACAAGAGCAAACGATTCATTCGATGCCTGCAGACTTGGCTGCCGAGCTGCCAATGCGCGTCAAGAGCCCAGTCTTGGTCCCCAAACCGAAGCCAATGGCCTGAGAAGCAGCACATGGCTCGTCCCACGAGCAGCATCGACTCCGTGCCTCAGCATAGGTACCTTGGGTATGATACTAAGTATGACACCGTGGGCGGGGCATCTCCAGCGATTTAGACAGATGGCATATTCCCCCACGCCATGTCAACCCTAGGAGTGCCATGTTCACACACACATTACAAGACCATGGTGCAATCAATCCTTGCTGCCGATTCTCTTCTACCGAGGGGAGAGTAGTTTCATACCCTTTGAGGGCTGGGAAGCGGCGGGCAAACATTTCAGTTCACGATGCGGGAAGGGGGATTTGGGAATTTGGAGACAGTAGAAAGCCACACTGCGTCGTACCTGAATGAATGACGTAGGGTGCAGGGCAAGGCGAGGAGTCGATCCGATGGGCTGGCCTCAAGCACGATTGACGCAGGGATTAGGCGGCCAATGACACTGAACACTGGGCCGTAGAGAATGTGCCGCTGACAGGTATCTGGCGGCGTGGCGATATGAGCATGAGGACTTGAAGGAGAAACTCAGATTTATATCCATCTGTTTAGAAGCAGATGGCACATGAGTCGCACGAGTCTAGATAGTCATCCGCAATCTAAAAGCCGGCTACGGTCGAGACTTGATCCTGAGGAGGAGACGTGTTCTGCGTGCCCACTTGCTGCAACAGGCATAGAGGCCAAACCTAGTGAACGGGGGAAGATGGATCATGGCCCATGGCTCATGGCCCATGGCACGGGTGAACGGTGAAGCGATGCTCCACCTCTATAGAGTCCAGTCCCAGCAATCATGTTTTGACTGTTTTGACGTGTATCGAGTAGGCCACGTCGAATCTGTGACGGTTGCGGTGTGATCAGGAAGGTTGATCAGAACTCCCATCTTTGCGCCTCGCCTAGGGCCACTGGAAGTACGCGAAGATGAACTGCTATCTCGACATGGCAATGATCAAGGATAGTATGGCCTACGACTACCCAAATACAAATTGGCTAGGAGTTACAGAGCCCGTTGTCTATGCTCATAAGAGCATCGGGCCAGGCCGTTATGGCCTGGATAAATTGTGGTTTGCGATATCCTATCTACACATACAGGCTTAAACAGCAACCCGCGGTTTGGGGGGCCTATACTGATAGGTCGCTTTTGGTTCACGACGATGACTCTGTGCTTCTCCTACGCGGTGCTGCCAAAGTCTGCCCTGCTCGTAGATCCAGCACCACGCCGGGTAGTTACACCTCGGCCCGATCGGTGACGTTTTGGATTCACGAGAACGACTTGACGTGACGATACACCAGCCTATTTGCTCGTTGACGAAGTCTGCTCTGGTCTTTGCCAAGTCATATACTAAGTAGATGTCCGGTGCGATGTGACCCTCGTAGACCAGATGCAAGCTGCGTGACGAGGCCCTTTGCCTGCATGCGTAGTCAATGACCGTGGTACGGTCGACTGAGGGCCGTCTGAACCTCAAGAAGTCGACCTACCAGATCAACTGCGTCGATCGGGGTTTGATTCGGGTTATTTGCTACCGGCCTAGGTTACCGACGACACTACCTACCATGACCGCTACCTCTCTATCCCAACCACTGTTCTTGTCTGCGTCGCCTTTGGCAATCCGACCCTTTGCTGGTGCTACAGTGCTCGGCGGCTGACTCCCTTTGATGACGCACTCGCGTATGGCATCGCCTACCCCACTGCGGTTGGATTTCAAAGTCCGAGCGGAAACGCCGCCACGATTGACAATCTCTTGAACCCTAGTTGCAAGACTGCCTGCCATGGATCTCCAGAAGTATGATGCAAGCGAGCCCGTCTCGAGATAGGCAAGGAGTGGTTGTAGCAGATTGCTCTTCTCAGACGAGGCACTCTGTGAGTGTAGCAGGGGATGCGCTGGTGGTTTGGTGGCGTCGAGGATGATCTCGAGGGCTATGATGTTCTGGCAACGGGCAGAGACCTCGGCCAGGGTCCGGTCGAGAGAGGGCAGCGTGGCCAAGGACCTTGCTAGCGAGGCTATAGAGCTCTGCAGGGCATTTCGTAGGTAGACTTCCAGCGCCTGCACGAGCAACGTGGGAACCCATTTGTCAGGCTTGACGGCGAGGGTGGGAGATACGAGGTAGAGAGTGGTGGCGGCGGACAGAGTACGGGCCTTGGTCTCCTCGCTCTGTGCGAAGGTGACCGTCCCCGAAGCTGAGCCGATAGCGAACTCTCGGATGATCTGCTCTGAGGTGGTCCTAACGGAGCGCTCGATGGGGCTGATAACATGCTGCTGGAGGCTCTCGATGGCGTCAACCTTGTCAAGCCGGTGTCCCTCCTGGCCGGGTGCCCGCCTCTCGAGAATCTCCCTCATGGACAGGATAGTGTTGGCGCACCGAACAAGGGCCCTGTGGTCCTCCCTTTTGCTGCTGGTGGCGGATACAATTGCTATTTCTGCGTGCTGAAGCTCGAGTTGGCGGCCCAGCTGCAAGCACCGGCCGACAGATCTGCCCAGCTTCAGCGTCTCCCATAGGCGTGAGGCGACGAGCCGGACCTCGTCGGCTTCGGCATGTTTCTGGATGACCTCCTTCTCCAGCTGCTTGTAGCTGTCGTTCAAGCTCTTGATCTGAGCCTCAACCTCGGAGACAATGTGAGTGCTCGCATCGGTCTGGTTTTTGGTGTGGGCAAGCAGAGGAAGGGCTTCGCGGGTGGTGAGCAGGTGGATATGGGAGTCTATCTCCTGGGCGTCAAACAGAACCTTGGACAAGGGCGTTGAGAGATCTAGCGGAGTGTCATTGGGGTTGTTGGTGGCTAAAACTAGAGTGTTCGCGAAGGCTGACGGCTTGAAGGACGGATCGAGGAATGTGTCGTAGTCGATATAGGACGTATCTTCTTCGTCCGGCTGTGCCATTGTTCCTCCGTCTCCTGCCTCTTCCTTTGTGTCAATCACGCTCCTTGGAAGCCGTGAAGAGGGTGGGGTGCAAGATTGCAAGTGCGTGTCGAGTGTGGCAGGCTTATATCCAACCGACCTCAATACCAACGTGCCGCCTTCGATCGGTTTCGTGTAATGACCTATCTTGCCAGTCAATTCCTACGAAGCCCGGGGTTTACGGACGCTTACAGGAAGTTTAGGTGCTGTAGAGGGGTAGCTCCAGTTAAGGTAGGTTACCTAGGTAGGTTACCTAAGGTATGTTCGTCGCAAGCCACGGCCGCCACAGACACCGGCGACGAACGGACCCGATTGTAGGAGGTACCTAGGTACCTACCTACCCGTGGATCTTAGTTTATCGGCCACCAGCCACCCGACCACCGAGGCGGCTCAACTTGACGCCGACTTCGATTTCGACATCCTTGGTTATCATGAAACCCTTACTCCCGTCGGCTTACTCCCGCCGACATTGATGCACAATGTTCCACACGCTCCGTGTATGAGTTTATCTGCAATATGGTGCATTAGTGGTTTGTAATTTCATAATTGTTTGTTTGATACCCCTAGCCCATCCCAGCTAGTTATTATGACAGATAGCCCGATTCCCCAAGTATTTGTACATATTGTTCATGACTTCGTGTATGATGAATCCTTCAGTATCCATCCATCATGTCCTCTAGATGCCGTAGCTACCGAAAGCACCGCCTTGCTTATTCTGCTGTCCACCTGCAGCGCCACCCACCGACTTGCCGACTCCGCCGACGGCACCTCCCACACCATTTGCAACGCCTCCAACCGCGTTACCGACTCCCTCGGTGGTCTGGCCTACGGCGCTGCCTACACCCTTTCCAGTCGCATTCAGACTGTTGCCGAGTCCTTGTGTTGTGCCGCCGACGGCACCGGTAACGCCGCCGAGGAGTCCACCTTGGCCCTGGGCCTGCTCGCCGCCCGTCAAGACATTGTCAAGGCCGCCGGTGAGACCACCCAAAAGTCCGCCGCCCTGGTTGTTCGACATGTTGATTTTGTGTGTGTGTGTTTGTGTATATGTTTGTTGAGGGTTTGTTTGTTGAAGGGGTGAAGAACTTGCTATTCTTCTCTTGTGATGATGGTTTGATAAGAGTCTTTGATTGATGTCAATGGGTAGATGAGTGACTTTTCAAGATGCACCCTAATCCTACAGGCAGAGTCTCGGTATATATATATATATGCTCGGAGTTGCCCTTGATATTTCCACCGAACTCCCACGAGCCACACAGCCTGTGACGTAGGTCAGCATCCATGATATCATTGCTCGAGGCAGCCTGGACGAACTTGACCCCGCCAATCATCGCACATCCACAAGCACAGCGGCGTGTGGCGGGGTGTTGGGCAAGCTGATGGTGGGTGGTAAAGGCTGTGGCTAGAAACTTGTTTCAGGGTTGACTCCCCCTCACCTCCAAGGCCAGGATCCCGGCCTGGTGGATCATTCGTAACGGCGATCCGGGTCTTGCTAGATCGATCTTGTCGATGGCTTGCGGCTCCAGATACAACAGGGTCTCATCACTGCTGCTAATTGGACCAGCAGTCAAGTCGGCCCGCCAAAACCGTTTGATCTGCTAGGTCTCGGGGCAGACGGCATGCGCTCTTCTGCAGGTCTAGACGAGCTTGGGACTCACTCCCAGCGATAACCTCGACTTCCGCTCGATAGGTACCTAGCCAGAGACGTACGGAGTACAGTATGCTGACCCCGTTTCAACAACGTCATCCTCGGGCAAGCACAACATATCACCCAATTCCATTGACACCGTTTCGAGGGGCAGCGAGCATCTCAATTTCAAAACAGCAAAGACATGACTCGATGGACCGTCTTCAACGCAAGACATCCGACGTCTGCATTGGCGCTAGTTTGTCTTCCACTGGGCAACTGAGCATTGCTCAGCCAGCTCGCCACACGTGGTTTCATTGCCGGGTCTATGGTTCGAGTTTGTTCTGCTGCATTCGCCCAGGCGTGACTCTGTATCGGCTCGTTAGGACTGCAAAGATCGATCCTAAGATTCTGGATAATACTATTAGTAACACGAGACCACGTTTCCCATGAGTCGAGGCTGAGCTTTGTTCTCGACCTGATCATGCACGAGTAATGAGTATTGCACATCATTGCCTCGGGCCATGTGCGATAACCTCAGTGGTCGAGTCTCGTCTTTGGTGTAATGATTAATCCCGACTATGAGACGGCCAACGGCCGTAAGGTGACCTGTTACTTTGAGAGGTCTGCATCGTTCCCTGGGTTATCGGTATGCGTCAGCATCATTGATGGAAGGGATTCTCAGTCATTCATCTAACGACCCGTCTCTTCGATCATTTCTAGATGTCTGCATATCACATGCAAAAACTCAGCCCATACTGTTGTACTGGGTTTCTCCGAGCACACGTAGTCCCACTAGTAACCATCGCTGCTGTTGTCCCGCACCATCTCTGAGCCAAATACCACAATCCACAGCCACTAATGTCGCATATTCTGTCGTCATAAGGCATGAGATTCAACAACAGTACCTGGTTCATCCCTGCAGGGCGGCATCAAATGGGTGGACAAGACGTAAATTGGGTGTCGGCTATCTCGTGCGGAGAACGTTCAATGACAAGACCGATGATTGCTTGCGACTCGACGCGACATTGCTACATGACACGGTGTCCCATATCGTCATGAGAGCAGATGATGGTGCAAAACAGCCACAGTTCTACAGTAAGACGACCTAAGTCTGGCTCATATACTTGACTTCATAGATGGATGGCCACGACTATCGGCATCCACCTGTGATCTGACAACAACAAAAGATCATATTCCGCTGCAGGAGCAATGAGAAATAATCACTACATTGTCCAACAAGCGTATTACTGCAGCAAACCTTGAGTGATCGGATACGGAAGCAGTATTGCTCAATCGTATACAATAAAACCCCCTTCCTTTGCCTTCCAAGCATGGAACTCAAACATATATATTGCTTCGTTGGGAATACAACTCCTCTGTAGCTATCTCTTTGCGACCACCCGTAGGTGGTGTACTTGAGATCTGTCGTGCCAAAGTAAGAACAATTGCTTTCTCGATTCCGTGTTCCGTGATTTGTCTCGTCTATTACTCTGATTTCCACTAACTACGGTCTAGTTGTACATGTGAGTATACAGTTAGTTGAATGGTCGATAGACAGAAGATAATCTGCTCGTCCTGTAAATCATATGGATCAACAAACGCGCCTCCCCCCCAACATTGCCACCTCAGCCGAGACCAACTATTGTCAATGATCATTGCGCCCAAACTTAACGACACTCGCCCCTTCGCATTCTGTCTGTTTTGATACGCAATATACGACCTCGTCACTCCAGCAAAAACGATAATGACGGAGTAAAGCCAATTTGAAATACAAGCCACGTCCATGTCTAGGGGCATCTCTTTTCAGTATGAAGTGATAATGCAACGATGCTCTCAGTGCTTACTCCACGGACATAGACTAGCATTCGTGCACCTGCATTTCATGTTATCACCTGTTTTGGAGAGTTCCAGGCCTGGAGCAGGGTGCTGGGTGACGTGAGAAAGCCGAATTCCCTTTGTATTGCCGACTGCCTGTAAACCCGAGCGGGCAGAGGGACTTACTGATACCAGGGTCGATAGAGATAAGTTATTGTCTTGCAAGAAGCGGAGCTTCATCACGTGCAGCATGACAAGGTCATGGCATCAGAACAGCTACAGCGGCAATGAGCGGTAGACAAGAAAAGCAATAACTGGACCTTTTGTCCCAATTTCCCGCACGACGACGAAACCACCGGTCGTGGGCTCTAGCTGCAAGTCACCAGAGGGTATGTCGGATAGGATTGTCTGGAATTATCGAACCCAAACAACTTAAGGATCAGCGGACCGAATTCGCAGATGCCGCCTGATAAGAAATTGAAGAAGGAGAGCAGTACGAAGAACACTCGTGACCTCGGTTCGAAAGCGCCTCTCTCAAATGACTATCTTTCTACTTTTACGACATCACCCTCATTTGGCACATTCGAAGCCGCCCCTCGGCGTTCAGCCTATTATGACCGTTGAGAGACTATGAAGGTTGTAGTGACAGGTTTGAAGGCGATAGTGTAGAGGCGAATAACAAAAATAATCTTGTGTATCATATCGTGGAAGCAATAAATATTCCACGCCATATTGTATTCCTACATTATATGACGGTTGTGGGAGTGTACGTGACGAGTTTCTAAGTGATGGCACTACCGAACTACGGCGAAATAGATCAATTCCATATCCCATTTATTTTTTCGCATAATACAATTGTCGCCTTTTCCTATTTCATCAAGTCTTTCATGAACGACCAATAACGAGGCCAAAAGTGCTTGCCTTATATACCAGTCCGCTGTTATGAGCCTAGGCAAACCCCCAAATAGCAACACTGATATACAAACATTGTTTCGTCGTCCTTTACCACTCTAAAAACAAACTGCCAGGGGCCACGCTCAGCGACAAGCCATGCCAAATAAACAATGCTCCCAGACCATCTGTACCGATTGCCCACCGAGTGAGAGTCAGTCTGTCAACCCGAAGCCTGAGGCGTAGGATGATGACGCATTTTCCAATGCTTGCAAATGTCATACTGGCACTATGATGGGTAGGCTTTTGATTCAATGAAAGCCGTCGGACAACTCACTTATTGTCTCCGGCGTACCAAGAATCCGGCCTTCTGCTATCGTCTCCAGAAAAGCTGCGGCTGTATCAACGCCTGTAGACGACATAGCCACCGGCGGCGCTTGTTCGATGCCCGCATTTCGGGCATTCTTTGACCCTCGTCAAGTTTTCATCGTTGTCGGTGAAATTCGATTGTGATACCGCATATCAGACTCGTCCTGTGTTCGTTGATGAACAGCTTTAAACACATGGCCAAACTCCTCTTTGCTGAGAGTGTCAGTAACATTGAAAACACCGAGGTCTTCCGTAGCAGGAAGAATGTCACCTAGCCTATGCCTCATTTCAAGGGCTGTGCAGGGAGTTATGTACCACCTTTCGTCTCTTCACCATTCAAGGTGAGGCCAGCGTAGCTAAGCTCATTAGGCAGCGATAGCCCGAGGATACATTGGCTCTCTCCCTGCACTGCCAGCGATGAACTGGTCCACGATCCGATGCGGGTACATAGGGACTGGCTCCGCTCGATATGGCATGTGATCAACACATGTGGACGAAAGAGGTCGTCAAGGGTGCCACATTCGTCCATGAAGACAAGGCGCGCGGGTCGAACCCCAACTTCCCCAAGTTGGGGGTTTCGACTAGGTACCTTAGTTGCGGGGTTGGGAATTTGAGCTTTTACGCTTCTGTTGGGCACGAGCACATGGTGTCTGATGATGCAGTACCAAGAAAATATAGGCCGCGCATGCATCAATATCGCCAGGGCTGATGCTACCCATTCTCTGCATGATGTGTTCAGGCGCGCGATGTTGATCACAGGTGAGTAACGAGTCTAGATCGTCAAGAAGCGAATAGTGACTCCATGATATGGGCACTTATTCTCCCGCAGAAGCCTCCGAGACGACGGATCACACGTCAAGCTCAAACTTCCCATGGCGAGCATCTTGATAATCGACAAAGTTAGATATTAAACATTGTGTGATCAGAGTGGTCCTGTATGCATGTGACTACTGACTACTGACTACTGAAGATTCGCAACCCCGATCGACTGGAGATAGCTACACTGCTTACGCTGTGTCGAGCTCACGAACTCCATCTTCGTCTTTCCACCTGTCGCGAACAGCAGGCGGTTCTCAGCATGTGGGTCCCATCGTTTCCATTCAGCAGATCCAGGATATCTATACTTGTTCGGGTCGAAACTGCGAATGAAACTAATCCAATAATGCTGTATCACGGGGACGACGTGTTCATTGACGCCGCCCGGTAAATAGCTTGTAGGTGGATCGCTCACGTAACTGGGACCGAGTATGGCGTTCAGCTCGACCGTGTGCGGCACGCCGTAGCCCTCAGCGACTTGCGTTGGATCCTCGACGTTGTAGTGGTAGTTCCATGATGACTGCTCGCCGTATTCTGCCACTTTCGATGAGATGTACTGTCCCGGACACGTGTACCGCATGTCGCCGTAGGCATTGGATAGTTGACGCCAGAAGCAGCCAGAAGATGGGCAAGAGGCATTATCAGGGTTAGGATACAGTGCATTAATTTCTCTGAGCTGCCTGTCTGTGAGTAATGGGAATTGGGACTTGAGAAAGCTGTCACTCTCTGTAATCGACGATGTGTCCTGCGGCGTGAACACGGTGCCCTCGTTCGTATCATCGCCAACGATGAGCGGAATCTTAGCGAAGCCGCCTTTTGCAAAAGCAGTATAGGTCAAATAACGGATAAAATCGTTGTCTATGACAGGATTCCACATGTACAATGGAGCAGAAGTGTTAGTCGAATGGGGATATGGAATGTTCGTGTTGACTTCCTGAAGCTCTTGCGCTGTTTTGTTTCTAAGACATGCGAGAGAGTCGGCCACATCGCATCCAGCTTTTGCTGAAAAGTTGTCGTATTGGTATTGAGACTGCTCGATAGTCAAGACAGGGCCAAAAGACACCGACTCGGCCGCAGCGGCATGGAAGAGACCGGAATCTTTGCCGCCAAAGGCTGCCATTTGGAGACTGATGCTGGCGGCTCCTGCCGAGTCACCGCCGAGCACGACATGTCCTGGGTCGCCGCCAAAACTGTGGATGTACTTGTTGACCCATTCCATCGCCTTCCTCTGGTCCCGTAGTCCGTTGTTCGGTGTAATATTATCACCATCTGTGATGAAGCCCCATGGCCCAACGCGATAGTTGAATGTCACGACAATGATGGTGTAGTTACTGGCGATAACTAGCCCCTGACCGTTGAGATTGGGGTTCGAGTTCTCGTTGAATCCTCCACCTTGAAGGAAGAAGTATACGGGTAATTTCGATTCGCTTGTAGCATCTCTCGGGGTATAGATATCCATGAACAAGCAGTCTTCGGAAGTTGATGTATCGTTTGCTGCGGCGCCTGTTTTCAAGCACCATGGACCATGCTGTAACGTTTAGCATTAGCAGCGTGCAACAAACGCTACACTATGTGTCTAGATCTGCATCTCGCTCGTGTCTACTTACAATATTTGCTAACTGCGTTTCATCTTTGCAAGATGGATCTTCGGGAGGCTCGAATCTCAAATTGCCAAGAGGTGGCGCAGCATAACGAATACCCAGCCATTGAGTCACATTATTTGAACCGACTATACCGGTGAACGTGCTGCAGGTTGTCTCGACACTCGAAGTGGCAGCGTCTGCGGCGGCCAGGGAGTTGAAAACAGCAGCCGCGAAAAGCCAAGGCGCAGTATGGGCCAACATGATGCCTCGAGAAAGCCCAAAGAAAGGGGAAAGGATCGTGCTGAGCGTATCCAAAAGCTCTGCATATCCCAACGCGACGCCATCGTCATCCTCATATATGCATTTCCACCGCCAGTCTGGCCGGCATCTTGGATCATGGAGGTCCGCTTGCTATTTGATCCCATGATGGTCGTCCGACCCTATTTCTACTTATCTATGCCACTCTCCATCTTCCGCCTCTCTCGGAACCTGTCGTGTGATGACCTCACTAGGCGCATCACATAGCGGATTGTTCAAATTGGGTACGTACGTTCTCCACGTGTCAAACGAAAGCTTGCGTCGGAATGTGTGACTTGGTGTTTTGTTAGGGGCGTCCATGGGTTGCCGAAGCTCGAAGCATCCATCGCGCATGTTTCCGGCCTGCAAAGTTGGTAGTGGAGGGTCAAGCTCAGAGTTGATTCGAGCCTGTGTAGACGATCAATCCCGGTGATTGCAGCAATCGACAGGGGCGCGAGTTTTACTGCCTGTATGGCAGGCATTACCCCAACCTGAGGTAGCATCGTATCAGCCCAGCGCATTGCGCATTGCAGAGATCCCACCCGGGCCATTTCTTCTCGTGTGCGCGGGATGCAATGCTACCATCACGAGGTGCCGCAAAGGTCAGGGCGCCGCATCAGGCTGTCAAGCAGCGCATCTGGAATCGTTCGTCGTCGATCCCAACGTCCTTGCTAGTGAGCGGAGTACCGTAGGGGTGACAATTGCGATGGATACATACACGGATCACGAATCCTGAAACAAACTCCCTACCCGACGAGGACGGTCCTCGCGCTCAAGACGTGTGCTTATTTCGGTGCGCCACTCCGTTCCGGACTTTCGCCCAATCCCGGGCACAGCATTTGCATTGAGCCGAGCCGCGCCATGAACAGAAATCTTGTTTATTTCACCATGGCAAACAGACAAATGTTGGTGTTGGTCCTTGTCGATAAAATGGGATGGTATCGTCGACCTCCTTAATTCCAAATGAAACAAGCAGCCCTGGTCCAATCAAGCTCGTGGCAGATGAGTTGTCGTATATTATTCTTTCGGCAGATACTCATCCCGATCGATAACTGCACGGCGAATCGCCCGCGTGATACCAGACGCATTCCCTCTTATACTTGTGACCCAACACTTACCAGTGTCCAAAGCTGCCCATGATCCTTAGACGGTCCATCGACATACATACTAGACCGTTTGTTCTGCAGGTGATCAGTCGGGCATGACAGTTGTTATGGAGCGGGGCTCACCTGTAGTCGGTTATGCGATATCCCTTGCTTGGAATGGGTCGGTAAACAAGAACCCTCACCTTTTTGAAATGGACAAGACTGTGTCGTGTCACTATACAGTCACCACATATATGCCAGATTCATGTTCGGCCACCATCTTATCATTTGTCAACGCGCTTCTGAAGTCATCAGGCATATTTACACTGAGACGTTCCTTAAGGTACCAAGATGGCAATGTCGTGATGATCCCGTTGCGCTTTGAGATGAGCCTCTACTGAAGGAGTGGCGTATCATTTGCATCGAGGGATAACGTCCAGTACCGGCGTGCCGATCGGACGGAAAACCTACCAACTCGTTTTCTCCCTTCGCACAGTCTGAGATGGTCCACATGTGTCGCTTCTTGCGCTTGGATGTAAATTTGCCGCATGTCAGGACTTTTTTATTTAATCCTCATGAACTCAAGGAGTATTGGCTCGCTCGAATGAACAACGCAATCGCGATGAGCGAAGCTATTTATCAGAGCGACGGGAAAAGAGGCGACCACGAAAACCCCTAAAGAGGACGAAACCACTTGCTTACGACATTGGAGTCAAGTCTCCTTGAGTTCCCGGTGTCTTCTGCGTGGAACTCAATCCATAACTGCTCCTCAGTTCTGCACTATCGGCCATGGGTGAGACTAACTACCTACCTAACTCATGAATGAGATTGTAGCCGTCTGCGTGACCGGTGATATACGCATGTCTTCGTAGAAGAGGCTGATGGTCACAGACTTGGCGTGAATACAAGCTGTAATGTCGTAAGTAATCCAACAAGGAGGAGTAGGAGGAATCGAGAAACTGATCACATTCTCTTACACCCGGGAGGTGAGCCAGCGCCGAATAGCCCATCTCTTGTCTGTCATACTGTGACTCTGTGACATTGGAAGTTTGGAATCGTGATCGCTAATCCTGGGCAAGGCTATATAGCTATGATCAAGAATAACCCCTGTCTCCGTAAAGTCTTGTAATTCTGAAGTTACTAGGTCTCACAACTAGTCATGCACAAATGAATGCGCCACAGGAACATGCAACACGGTGAACCTGCAATCTTCATATGAGGACGTTCCCTTATATAGATAACCATGTGCTTTTGAACGTCATTTGTTATTTTATTCGTGTCTATCCGTACTAGTCTATCGTTGCTCGTGAATGAAGCCCATCGGATTCCTCGTTAAGAGACAATCTAGTCGAAATGGGCTTGGATGGCGATCAGACCACTGGTTCGGCCTTGAGCCTCCTCTCTGAAGGTCTTGTTGACGGGGTCCTCGTTGGAGAAATAGTCGGCATCACTGGGAAGATGTCAGTCCTTGATCATGCTATCCCGGCTAAGCTTATGCCTCCTGTGGAAAAGAGACCGACGCGGCTCGTGTCTACGAGTTGGTGGAACACGACAGATCTAGCATTCGAGATGGATGTCGATAGCATATCAGAAAGAGGCTGTTCACTTACGCCTGGCTCTCAAAGGTCAGCGACGCAATGGTGTTGAAGCTTCCGTTGGTAGAGTCGCGAAGGACTTCGCCCTTGGCGGCGCGAGCATGCAAGAGGTAGGGTTTTCCGTCCTGCGAGAGTTGAATGTCAGAGTGAGTACTGCGTTGAACGGTATTGAAGTCTTACCTTGAGCGCGGTTTCTTTGAGGCCCTTGAAGGTGGTGATAACGTTGTCCTGAGCAGCGGCGTCAGGAACAGCGATCACGAGGACACGAGTGACAGGCATATTGATCGTTGAAGTTGGTGCGTTGGATAGTGTGATGATGATGACGATGATGATGATGAAGATGGAGGCTGATGAGTGAGTGAGCTGAGTTGATAGTTCTTCTCGACACTTGGCTGATTCAACGACCCTTTATATAGACAATCTGTAGACGGATGCTACCGGCACCATTTGTCACCCACAACAGTTCCTTCTGTATACGGTTCCCGGTGCAGGATGAGATGGGCATCGATACCTAACACGACACGTCTCTGGAGGATTGTCCAAATACCACCCCACCGAAATAAGATGCCCCGCTGAATAAGATGCCGACTGGGCGAAGTGTTTCGACCTATGGCCCACGGAGAATGGAGAACTGACATATAAGCGTCTTGGAATGATGAACATCTTTGACAGGCATGTCGAGAGCCAATGCGTGTAACAGGGACTGGCCCAGCTCGTCCAACGTGTTGTACACCGCCAACGCGGGGATGAAGATGGTGAGAATGAGGGGGCACTTCTCACACAAGCAACAAGCGGATGCGAGAAGAGGATCATTGCGCATGCTGACACAGCTATAAGAGCAGTGGACATGGACATGACAAGAAGAAGGGTGTGTATGCAGCTCATCATTATGTTAACCACTCTCTATGGAAAAGAGACAGCTTCTAAGCTACAGGCGCAGTGATTATGGTTACTTCGACTGACAAGAAGCTGTATGCCAATCTGGCTCTGTTCTGCATCGCAACACTCTCCGCTGTCTGACGCGTTAAATTGACTCTTAGGGTGCTTCAGCTGTTCGTCTCTCGTCGGTCAACAGCTCTCACTGTCGGCATTGGGGGGTGAATTCGGGACCTTGACTACCTACATGTAGGTAATCAAGTGGGGTCATACCATTACTGTACCATAATGGGTCATCCAGTACCAATCACATGGAGTTAGGAACAATCGACCATCATTCATCATCCACACCGTAATCCCGTCGAAGTTGTTATTGGCATCTAATAAACATAGGCTTTCGTACATAAAGGGGCACAGTCCAGAACTGACGGCGTTGTGCACAAGTCGTAAAATAAGGAACCCTGACCCGATGCCTGACGTGTCTAACGGAGACCCCTGGTTGACTGGACACCCTGGCTCGCCTGGCCTACAGCAGCAGAACCTGACCTCGTCACTGGCCCCGAGTGGGAGCCTCGGGTTTCCGCTCGGGAGCCGACTGAAAGGTGACGATCGATGACCACCAGGGCGAAGGACAACTACATCCAACGCCACGGCGACAGAGGCCAGGCGAGCCAGGGCCACCTCAAAATAGGTGCTTTGTACTCGTCATTCAAAGCGACCTTCGCACGCCACCGGCATATTTTTGGCATGATCATTCATTTGTGTTTTACGGCTGCATGTGGAATCGCAAAATATCCTATTCATTGCTTGGCATACCCCAGAATTCGGGATCCGGACAAGGATCTCAAGGCCGATGATGCGATGCATCACTAGACCGAGCTAATAATAACATTGAAGTAGTGGCGCCACCTCGATGCGCGGTAGTTGGTTGCACGATGCATAATCTACTTAGCATCCAACTTCATGCATACGATCCGTTTGCACGTCATCTTACGCTCGTAGCCAGGAACGGGGGGCACAATGAGAGCTTACGAAATGAAATTGCGTGTGTGTCAAGGAGTGAGGATCAAATAAACAGAGTAAACACCAATGAGATATTTGGGAACTTCCGATGGAGGCAATACCGTTGTTTACCTAATGTACTTCTGTTTCAGGGACGTCGTAAGTAATTGCGGTGCAACGCGGTACTCGAATTTGACACCTACCATGGATGCTGGAGTAGGACTGAGGCTACTGCCATCGGTGAAGAGGGACACGACGGTGACACCTCGAATGTGATGAGCTATTTCACTGGCCTCGTCTGTTGGCCGCGTGTGATTTTCGGTTCCTCAGTGCCCTACTATTCTTCACAGTCCTGTATGGGATTAAGATATTGTGCGAAAAGCCGGATTCCGAAATAACAACTCGAATTGACCGCTACTATAAAGACGCAGCGCTGCCCACAATTTTCTCTGTGCATCATGCCGCCACATCATATGCTCAGGATAACACGGCAATGCGTCCCACGAAGTTTATTGCTCGCCTCTCCACAAAGTCAGGCCCACGGCGTGTCGTGATGTGCAAGATCAGAAAACCACTATGTCAACACGGATCCACAACTTCAGACATATCTGTTAAAAACGTTGCCTGGCAGAGGGTATAAGAAAAGTGGCCTCATGTGAGTATAGACTACTAGTACTACGACCAGTCACAGGAACGTCGCAATGTTTAGGTGAGTCAAGGCTCCGACAGATTCATTCATAACCAGGAGACGATAAAATGAAAAATAGGCACTACAGTATTGATGCGAGCGAACAGGAAGCCGAAAATTTGACGTATCTGCCATGTGGAACCTAGTACGTGGCGCTGCAGATGCTAGACGCAACGTACGATTTATCACCTCTACATACTTGCACAAGAATGAGCGGGTCGAATGGGGATTGAACATTGTTACTGGAGATATAACCGTGCTGGTTGGACAAATGTCCCTCAGGGCTAATAGACTCATGAACATGGTGAAGGAAGCCATCTCGACTTCACGTGAAGCTGGGTCTGTATGGTGGTGCAAGGGCGTGAAGGCCCTGGAGAATGTCAGTATATTTGGTGTGGTATGAAGATCATTAAAATTACATCCCAAGTGACAGATTGTCATGTTCCCTAGACACGGTGACATTGACCAGTCTTTAGCCACAAAAGATACCGTTCCCTGGGGCAGAGCTGGGCTTCACACTGAGCCCATGGTAAACGCTCACGCGATGCCGAACCCGAGACCGACCTGATGATGGGGCCGTTTGTTTTGTCTCGTAGTACGACTCCAGAAACCATGAGATACTGCGGCAGCTCTTGCAGTGGCAATTAAGTGACAAGTCGGGAGTATGTGAGGAGAGCAAAGTCTGTCACTCCTGGCGTTGATTCTCGTGCTCCTCCTAAAACAGAAAGATGTTACGATATGTTGTCTCACATCAGCTGAATCTTATAGCGACGAGCTCTTGTTGAGACGCAAGCTGACATGTGGAAGCCACGCCGCCTTCGAGATGGACTGGCTGGGGTTTGAAGCTAACCCAAGATCTGGATAAAAGAGGCGGTACGAGGAGATGGTCAATCCTGGGTTGTGACAGCGCTCATGGTGGCAGATGTTTATGAGCCAGGAGCATCAACATCTCAAGTCTATCTGCCAAACAAAGGAGACGTTGGGGCTTTCAATTAATCACCCTTACATCGTACCTGTCACCTGAATAATGAGCCAAAATCTTGATGTTTTAGAACGAGTCCATCCCAGTACTGCCAGGCAACGGTTCTGCAATACCCATAGGCAAGTCAAACCTGACAAACGTGTGGGCAGGATTAGATCCAGAATGTCCGACCACAGAGAAAAGAGGATTCGAGAGGGATTGAAATCTTTCCTCATCCTCTTGAAACTCTCACATTGAATACCTGATGCATCGTTCATGAAGCACAATCCCGTCCACGAGGAGACAGTCTTCAATGCAACATGGCCTGGAAACGACAAATATGGCCCAGGGGACAAGGCTGAGCTGTGCGCATCAAGCCGTAACTCAGCGTCGAAGGCACGCATCGTCACCGATGTCGAGTTGGTGAATAGGGGGGATCTGAGCCTCATTGGCGGCGGAACCGAGCTGTAGTCATACTTCCAGGGGTTGAGGACTGTGAACTCACGCCACTGAGTCCCTCGACCTATTTAGGAAGAGACGACAACGGCAGATGACGATGGAGCTTTCATGTTGCGAAGCCTCGTATTGTTCGATGTAGAGAATGCTCAGCAACTTTCACTCCTTTGGCTATACATTTAAGATTGCAATCTGATGCTTAGCGCGTATTCAGACGACTTACATGTTAAACATACCTAGACTTCCGCATCGCCATGAACATTGCTCATACCAACAACTCGATTCTAGCGTCAACTGGTCTCAGGAAAGGGTGATGGACCATCTAGCAATTAACGTGCAAATTATTGCGCTCTTTTGGCTTTGGCTCAGTCATCGGGAATAACAAACTCAACTCACCCAGCCTTATGCGTAAAATTAAGGGATGAAGGATATGATATTAATCGAGATGCTTTACGGACCGTCCAACCCGACATCAGAGCAGCATAGGTGGTGATCAAATGCTTTAGATACCCTACCGCGGGCACAGTCAAGCACAGTGTGGAGAAATGCCGGTAGCCCATAGCCAGGTGGCGACGGATCTGGGCAGACAGGCCGAAGCTGTCAGCAAAGCGGCATGTCTGCTGGCAGCTGCAGATAAGTAGGATTAGCGCGCACGCTACAAGCCCTACCACACAAAATCAATTCTTCAAAGCCCCCCCACCAGTCTTCGGAGGTAGCAGTGCAACCCGGTCTTCGTCGCCTCGATCCAACCCAGCTTCACATCCCAACGCAATCAACGCCAACACATTCAAGATGGCTGACGCTGACTACGTGCGTGCCGCCCATATAATGCCCGTCTGAGTGCTCACTTGCTGATGCTGTCGACTGCAGGACCCCGTTGCCGCCGCCGAGCTGAAGAAGCGACGTGCCTTCCGAAGTACGTGCCCATCCATCCGCGCCGACCAAGTTTCCCACCTCGACTTCCTCTCGCTGCCGATCTGAGACTGACTGGACCATCTTTATAGAGTTCTCCTACCGCGGTGTTGAGTTGGACAATCTCCTTGAGCTCGGTTCCGATGACCTCCGCACCCTCCTCCACGCCCGCGCCCGTCGCCGAATCTCTCGCGGTCTGAGACGCAAGCCCATGGGCCTCGTCCGCAAGCTGCGCACCGCCAAGCAGAATGCTGCCCCCAACGAGAAGCCTGCTGAGGTCAAGACTCACCTCCGCAACATGATCGGTGAGAACAACAGGCATCCTCGAGATAGCACTTGTCACTGACTAAGCTCAGTCGTCCCCGAGATGATCGGTTCCATTGTCGGCATCTACAACGGCAAGGTCTTCAACACCGTCGAGATACGACCGGAGATGGTCGGACAGTGAGTTTTGGGATGTATCCGATAGAGCTCCGCCGCGATTCTAACAGCCATATCCAGCTATCTGGCCGAATTCTCCATCTCTTAGTACGCTTCCCCAACTTCACGTCCCTGAGCTTACAGCGCTAACCTGCCGGCAGCTCCCCTGTCAAGCACGGTCGTCCCGGTATTGGTGCGACTAACTCTTCACGTTTCATCCCCCTGAAGTAAAATGGATGTTGGGTACGAATGATGACTGGAAGTCGCTGTTGTCGAGCGTGGCTTCTTACATAACTCTGGCCGGTTAGACAGAGATCGACAAATTAGCTACGGCCATAGATGAATTCCTGAAAAAAGGAACATGCCGAGCAAAAAAATGTTAAGGGTTACTTTTTTTATCCAACACAATTTTTCATGGCTTGTGACCTTGTTATGTCAGGTGACGTGTCCGTCTACTAACTTTAGGCAATTTCTCGACTACGATGCGGCACTTCGTTTGCGAGTACTCAAAACATCAAAAGCATAAATGACATCACATACGGATCTTGGCAGGACTTCACGTCGAGCCACTCGATATCGCAATGGTGGATGGGAAATATGACAATTCGCAAGACTCGCTTTTGCCAGCACGATGCGGCAGGACACGACCCCGCGACCAAAGTTACAGGCGAGCATCAGACTGGTTCCCTGGAACAGACCGAGTGTACTGAGCGGTGACGAATGCATATGGTAATGGAATCAGCCCCCGTTCGAACGCGGCTTACATTGACGAACGCTACGTGGGCGTTGTCACCGTGCCGAAATACACAGCCGCTGGTCTGTACAATCCTATGATACTATCGTCACCGGGAAGTGTGAGCACGACTCGAGGTGCATTCGATTCCCTGCGCGAGTCATTGAAGGGAGCCCGCTATCGCAAAATATCAGACACCAGATACGTTAAACGTCAACTACGCGATTGACAACATCTGGCTCCTATATACGAGACACAAGAGTTGCTTCCCGACCCCCTTCTCGAAGCTGGTCTGTCAATCAGGTTCATCACTCTACTCTACTTTACTTGGCAAGCACATGATATAGTCAATCGTATTGCAGTAGCGAGGAAGAGCTCTCATGTGTATCCCGGCACTGGTCGCGTCAATACTCTTCTATCTGTTCTGAGAGTTTTGAGAGTCAGGTACAATGAAATAAATTTGCAAATCCCTCTGCTTCCCGCAAAGTGAACTACCAGGTCTGTTCGTGTTTCGAATAGATCACAGCGGAGAATTCTAGCGATTTGTCGCCCGTGCTTAGAATATGACTTTAACAGCTAGACATGCAAAGAAAACTTGCCAGCATGTCACGGATAACTACTTGAAATTATGCAACAAGGTCTAATCAGTCAGTGTTCTTCTCAGAAGACAGTATGAATGGGCACGATTTACCGCAATCCCTATGAAGTGCATGGTAGATCCACAACAGCGCCGTATTAGTTGATAGATGAGGTGAGATGATAAAAATCAATAGTAATTCTATCTTGTTTACTCAATCTTGTTTACTTATCCTTTGCATATCTCGCAAACATGTTTTCGCTGTATCAAGTTCGCATGAGACCATACCCAATATATCATTTCCATAGGACAAGACTGTAAATCTGGAGTATGGGTGGCGAATGCTCCTTCGGCCACTGGAGGCAATGTCACGTGGGTCAGGTTCGAGCCGAAACGCTTGGAAGAGACGGATGTCGATGTCAGAAATTCACATTGCGGAACGTGCTTTACAGATGTCTCTACTTTATGAAGCGGCTGGATGGGTCTGTCAACTACCTACTATTGATTGTGCACCATTCACTTACAGGTCAACCCAAGTATCCTGCCCCTTAGCGATTGTCGTTGGGCACCAAATCGGGCGCCTTATAGGCCGAGTAGGGTCACAAGCCATCGAAGGACACAAAGTAGACGGTCGTATCGCGCCAGTTGTCTGACAGAAGGACTGCATGTCAGACAGCCAGAGGCATTTGATCGTTGCGCCGTTGCTGATGAGCCTTGTACGTACATGGGTAATGTTGAGAAACCCATCGCCAAACTAGTGGACGGCAAGCCAAGATTAAGGTATTGCCTGTCTGCCAAGATTGACCGAATGCTTTTGTGTATTATTGATACAGTGCTAGTATTGTAGAATTACACTTACTTACTAAAGCGACAAGTACCGCCAGTAAGTTTGATATTAAGATGGTTCTCGAGATAGGAAACAGGATTCCTGCCGTATCTTGCTACGGAAACCAAGTTTACACCAAAAGTTAGCTGTCGCCGCGATAACCTGAGTAATTAGGGATGGCTTCTCAGGAAAGTTGGAATGTCTAGCTTTGTGTAATGTAGCCAGTCATGGAATGGAAACGTCTGTTCGAGGCGAATTCGACCATCAGACGTTTCGATTCTTGCCGCATCTCCTGCCAACTTGACAATGACGCCTGGATTCGAACTGTCGCGGTCACCAGAGCACATAGTCGAATGGCTCTTGCTAATTGTAGGATTCGGCATTTTCTTCTGCTCGGAATGTCAAAATCGGTGGGCATTGAGCTGCCGTGACATACGGCTGTCAGCATATTCATATTTCAGTTTTGATCATGCTAAACTTGTCTCCTATGTAGCAGTGAAGAGACTCTTAGCAATGATCTGCAAATTCCAAAGTGGGCCCGCTCGTCAGGTGAGCTCGTACGGTAGCAACTTTAGTTGCATGCGAACGTTGAACGTCGAACGTCGTATGCGGCAGGAAGGCACATGATTCGAAGTTTGCCGTAAGGCTGCTATCGAGAGTGTTTTTCTCGGCGGGTAGCAGCACAGCGAGCCTTTTGTCGACATGCAAAGGCCGATGTAACCTCGCCGCGGCCAAAATGCCAGAGCCTAGCGAGCATGGACGTGTCGTTAGTTGAAGTTGAAGGAAGTCTGCAATGCGAGTCATCTCATTTGACCACAGGGCAAGCTCGATGGTACGCGGTTACTCTCAAGCCTTATTGGGAAGATATCAACCTAGGTAGGTACGTATCATGCGTTTCATGAGATGTCACGGGTGTGTTCGCGCTGTTGCACTCTGGCTCGGCTTTTTCGCGATGGCAGTCGAGGTGCTAGTAGGACGCGCTTAGCACCATGTGTCCCAGCTGGATTGAGCCAATCAGAGTAGCCCCAATTCGAATTAGTCAGATTCGTCGAAAGGGAATCACTGAGAGAAAATTGCTGAGCCCCTTACCCGGGACATCCCATCCAAAACACAGAGCGGGTCTGGTCGGGCTAAAAGGGCCGCAGGCTGCTGGTGCTGAACTCGTGCCACCACCAGCGAATGATCTGAAGTCAAGTGTCCCCGTCAGTGTCCACGTGTGCCGCGAATACAGATAATACATTATTGAGCGAGATCCTGGCCAAATACGAACATAAGCAGCCCATATCTGAGCAAGTAAATTTGGCTCTATCTCAATTATCAAGGGCTGGTCCAGGATGTTGTGCCGAACTCGCGGCCTATTTGTTCTCAATGCAGGACTTAGATACAGACTATCTCTCTGTGCCCGCATTATCCTACTGGTCTGGAACGCGAGATGCGAGTGAAGAATACTGGTGAGTAGGAAGGGGACAACGAAGTGATTTACCCTATCTCGTACAACTTACAGATCTGACGATGGTGGTGCAATTTAGCACCGAGAAAATTATTGTTCAGTAGCCTGTAGTCTTGCCACTTCATCACCGAGTCAACTGGGCGTAGTGAGAAGATGCACAGCAAGCTTGACCGGCAGCGGATGTGATCTGCCTCTCGCGGGCACCATAGCCTTACCTTAGCTATGACTCATCGTCGAGTAGAGATTGTGCAACTCTACGTCCAGACTTAGAAGCAGCATCCCTACCTAGTTACAATACTGAGTCGACCATTTGGGGCTTGGTACACAAATCATCATTCAAATTACGCGTGAGTTTGCTCAAATTAGCCGTGCGGGTCGACGGACGCTCATATTCTACCCAGTATGTATGGCAAAAGTTTGATTCCGATGCAACAGAATATGACAAATGGTAGGTTGATGTCGGTCTGGGACTTGACCACGCTTCGAGACTGGTATGTAACACAGCCGACCGCTGAACCTACTACTCTGGCGGTGCTCTTTATGAAGATTTGTGAGCTTCCCTTGCTATCAAGTAGCTTGGGAGAGCGAGAGCGCCAAGATCCTCTCCCCTACCGCTGTCTCTTGTTTGTTGAGACCGTCAAATTCAAATGCACCTTCTTGGGCCTCCCCAGTTCCCTGATCCAGTAGACCATCACACATTCAAAGCTTGAAAGCTCAGTGATCGCTGCAAGAGGACAGAGCCTCAAAAGCTTCCGAACCAGTAAAGGGGTTGAGCAACGTAGTGGATCGTCGGTGCCTTGATCCAGCGGTGAAGAAAGAATAGATAGTTGGCGCAAGTCTCCAAAACCATGCAGGTGCATGACCGTTGCATGCGGGGAGCATATCCTTTATTGCGTCGCAGTGCAGCCACCGAGTATTAACCCTGAATTCCGCACATCGCTCACCGCTTATGTGGTTAAACTATTTGCCAGATCCTTCGCCTTGTACGTCTCTTTGTGACATAGTCGATAGTGCCCTGTCAATCGCATGCAACCATATCTGTTCGGCAACTTGCAGATGCTCTTACTTGACAACATCTCAAATTCCGTTAACCATCGGTGAACGGATATGAAAGGAATGGGACTCTGCATGGGACTTCCAGTAACCATGTACTCCATTCACGATGCAGTTGCATGAGACTCATAGCAAGCGACAGGTTGCCACGAGACCACCGAAAGAGCAGTGGAGTATTTCCACATGCATGGAGACCAATTCGGCTGCTCATGAAACAGTGTCATGAACAATCAACAAGGCCTTTTCCAAAACAGTTCTATTATAATGTCCAAAAACTTGAAATTGCACACTGCCGAGATTAAACACTACAGGCGCGGCGGGATCGGTGCTCACATTTGCGCCAGGATTGTCCATTGTCCAACTCATGCCCAAGCCGCCGCTCGCATCTGCAAGTGTACCCATGTCAGGACGCTGGATTTGGCTTGACATATCCAGTACTCGGCCGGTACTCGGCCGGTACTGTACTCGTTGATGATGTGACACATTGATCGACACAAGGGAAAGAAGATTCATGATCAGGTGGGCCGATTGTGACAATGAGATGGACTTTCTACTAGCTATGACCACCACCCATCTTGTTCAGTATCTCCGGTCAATACCCATAAGGGATTTTTATACGCCGGTCAACCATCAACATACCTAAGGGGTCAGGCCTTAACCCGTAGATCAGCTCACTACATACTATCAAGTTTCAAAACTTGTCTTTGCAGTTTCGATTGCCCTGTCAATAACACGTCAAGCCGGGGTTACCCTCGTCGGCATCTCGGCTGTCTTCAGTAGCAGATTAGGATGGAGCTGGCTGGGCAGGGACTGTAGATGATCTCACCTTCGCTGAATCCTTTTTGGCCTCAACTAAGGGGAAAGACCTAGCAGCCACGTGTTACTTTAATTAGGTTGCAGCCAGAGTCAGCCGGGGGCAAGGGGGTTCTTACTAGCCTTTCGCCTATTGCGTATTGCCTATTCGCTTGGTGACGTCCAGGAGTTACTGACGAGACGTCCAGATTCTGTGGTCGAGTGTAGTAGTAAAAAATTCGGTGAAGTATTGGAAATTGGCGTCACGGGCAGGGCTTCACAGTCCAAGATCTGCATTGTAGTTTCAGTCACTGACTGTTCTTGCATTGTACCAGTACAACATAGGGCAGGCGGTAGCAAGTAGGTGTACTCATAGTCGTCCGAGACACCCACCGAGAACATACAATGGCATCCGCCCGCCCTCTCTACGCCCGGGCAGGCATCGCAAAATGTCATACAGACATGAGTGGCTGAAGCTGCTACCACTTTACGGCTTTGTCGACTTTAGGCCCTTTGATTGAATCAGATTCGGTAGCATTACTTACTTTACTTTATCGATGCTCTGGTCACAGACTCCATGAGCCGAAACCCTGAAACTGCATTGGTAGTTACTCTAAGTATGCAATTATAGTATGGCGTATCATTGCGCAATAGTAGCTTCCGATATCAAATCCATGGGTTTGCAAGTGCTCTCGCAACCAGTCCGTAATAAAGCACAGAATCCTGGTAACAATGCCCCAGGAAAGAATTTGGGAGGATCAGGGCCTAGGGCGTATGCAAGCCATGATCTATGCTTCTCTCCGGCCCTGTCCATCAAAGCGCCCTGGCTATAGGCATGGACAAGTGAGCCAGGTTCTACCAATATCCGTATTCCTCCATCTTGGCGCGTCTCAAGTATTCTGGATGAATCGATTTCTGATTCATGTGAGACAGCCGCGCCAAAATGACGGCGGCAACTCTGCCGGATACCAATGGCTTTCGTGGGGGTTGTGGAAAGAGAGCGGTGTAGATTGGGCATCAAGTCGCAGCCCGTAAGCAATTGTCACGGTGACGAAATTGGCCTGTCCGCATCGTGGTCGGATTGGATGCGTGTTTGGAGGTGTTAGCAAGAATAATTTCTAGGTACGTGTTGGAAGCCTGCAATACTGCATGTTTGCCTCGGCACAACTAGGATGGCCTAGCTACCTAGGGAGTTGCCGGAGGATGAGGTATGGACCATGGTTGCATTGCAGCCACGCTACAGGCAAGGATTGTTTGTTCGCTCTACAGATCAATTGGTTTACAAGACGTGATGGAATGAACGGTTCCAAGTTCAGATGGCACGTTCTGCATGCTGCGTAACCCAGCCTACGATTTAGATACTACCTAAAAGAAGGAAATAGATTCTGCGGCTTTTCTGTGTCTGGTAACCCGGGTAATCAGTCATCGAGCTTGAAAGAAGGGGTTGGAAACGGGTCACATCATGACGACAGTGTCTCCTATTCAAGCTGAGTCCTGACATTGGACAATACCTAGTAATATGGCAGTTCCACTATGTACAGGTTACCCCGGACTCTGTACTCGATGACATGGGGCATCGGTTCGTCGCATTCTCTCTCTCCCCCTCCCTCTCTCCCCAAAAGGCCAGTGAAGCTTTTTTTGGCAGTCTTGGAAGCTTATGGGGCAGCGCTTGGAGTCTCGAGTGGACTCAGTGGCACCCTACTGGAATCCCACGTTTGCCTGCCGAGTTCTTGCCTGCGCTGGGTCGGCATCGGTTCGAGGTTCGTCGTCAGATTAATGCTTCGGGTTGCAGGGCTTAGCGGCAAGCGTAGGATATATTAGGAAGGTGGATCACGATGAGTTTCCGACACAGCTCGACAGTCTTTCGGGTCTCAAATGGCATTTTCTGGTTGACGATCGTGTGCCGCGACTAGCCCATCCTTGGTTGCATCTGCACGTGGCTTGAGCGGCCAGATGGAGACGGCGAATCTCGATGGGGCAGGGCAGGACTCCGCCGCTACGGAACGCGGATGTCTTGTGCATCCACCGGCTTGGAATCACCGGCAGCAGGCAGCGGGTTGTGGGTGTCACGATCCGTCCGGGACTCTGGGCAAGACATTACGCGGTGCAAGGTACCACTTGTAGGGCTTAGTACACGTAATCTATCACAGTATTGCAACTCGGGAGTAGCAAAGCGGTGAGCTGATGCACCGCGGCGTTCTTCGCATTGCGTCTAGATACCGAAACAATTACAGATATCCCATCGATGCACATTTTGTACCTAACGAGAACCCATAAGTATAGGGAAATAATGCAATCGTAGATCCCTCCGGCCGGCGCAAGGATCTTGGGACTACCTAGGTAGACTGTAAAACTACGAGACTAAATCATGGCCGCCTGCATCACTCTACCAGTAAACGTGCTCGTCGACACATGACACTTTATCTTTTTTTCTCTATACCAAAGCTTTTCCCAGTGATTAAATTCATGACCTGTGATGCCAACTCTTGGGGATGAAGGTGTAATGCGTTGGTGACATCAAGTCGGGGTTTGGCCGCCGGCGGCCGACCTGTTGAAGCAGGTGTTGAATGCAGCGATCTGCGCCTGAACGCTGTAAAGAGGGTTGTGCTGGGTGCCATTTAATAGACGGCCGGGGAGGTCGGCTTGGGTTGTGGCGCGCGAAAGTCGGTCGTCTCGCATTGCAGCGGACTCGACAGAAGTGCTCTTCGGCTTGTAACTGAAAATTGTAGTGTTAGGATAACAAGGTTCATCGTCAAAGGTAATAGGGCAAAGAGCTGAGCATACGTATGACCAGCATAATTATTGCCCATGGAAGACGTATTGCTACTCATGTTGACCGTTGGTGACGAAAAATTGCACGTAGCAATTGAGCTTGCCAACAAAAGACACGCAGGGAAGCGGCGTAGGGAGCAGTCGAGAGTAACGGTAGTTTTAGCGAATGAATTGAGAGGTAGATAACATCCATCGATTTAGAGTTGCTGCATTGAGGAATAAACTTTGATGACAATAATACCGACCAGCAGATGGCTGGAGGACAGTACACAAATTTATACAGGTAGAGCACTGAACTATCACATGTATGGCGAAGGGAGCAAGATGCAATTTATACCAGAGGCAGTCGGTAGTTATCGCACATAGTCTTCCTTCAACAACGCAAGGTGACCACAGAGCACACCTTGAGCTGGTCCGTGTACTATTTGGTCGACTCGTATCTTGTCACGCCCCCTTGAGGAAAAACGAGGCTCGCGAGGCAACAATATCGCAATAATATTCTCATTTAATAAGTAGAGTAGCGTGGTCCAAGTTTTGGTACCTTCAATGAACAATGAGAGAGGTTCAGGTACGGGAAGGGGAACCAGTGGACCAGGAGGCCCTGCACTGGCTTGCAGAGAGAGCTGTCATGTGTCAAGCATTCCAGGGGTCTCCATTCGGCACCTCTGGAGATATGCAGCAAAGGTGTGGTCGCAAGAAGCGACCCTGGTACCTACCGCAGGTGTGTCTCGAAGGACACACGCGTTTATCCAGATAGGTGGGACCTAGGTGGGATTGGAGATCCAAGCATAAATCCAAGCAAATACCTTAACGCATGTAAGAAGCAGCCGTGGAGACTATGTCCATAGCTAGATTTGCTGGACGATTCTGGCAAGATGCTTTCTTGAACGCAAATCTTTGGGCGTTTCCGCATTTATCCCTCATAATCACCAACGGCTGGCTACTAGTGGTGAGGTCACTGATCAGACAAGAGTCTTATATCCGTTGGGTGCGTTGTTGTAAGGTACGGTATTCGTCGAGCGCAGAGGTAGCAATTATGTGACTTGGCAAACGGTGCGGCAACCGTGGTTCGCGACCTTCGAGAAGAGCCTGCGAGAGACCAGGTGCAATGCTCGGCGCTTTGATTCAGTGTCGACACACGATCGCTTTGATCTATGTCCCTAATGCTTATCTGAGGGCGATCCTCGTATCTCGAGATGGTGAGAGGCTTTGTTGGTCATACTAGCCACGAATGTGGACGCCTGCTAGGTGACGGGATCCGTTGACATTGGACTTGTATGTGCTTTCATGATGTTTTAAGTTGCATGCGAGGCAGCGGCCCCCTGTAGGATCTGCGCGAAAAGTTAGGAACTACTCTCCTTGGATTAGTGCGTAGGAACGAGGTTGACCAGATAGACCTGTATAATCGATTTCCTAAGATTAAGGTATTCATTGAATTGCATCCAACAAGGCAAACTTCTAGAATGGTAGCTCATCAGTGGCGTTTTCCACCTGACGTCGAGATGTTTCAGGGCCGCATGCTGGGTTTGCCAGCGAGCCGTTCTTTGGCTCCTGGATGGTTGGCCATTGTTGGATGGACATTGGAGCTGCATATCTCCTGCAGGACTTTCATGCCAGTGGAAATTAGGTCAAATATGTCGTGTGGACCTTGAAGCAGACGAAGCAGTGAAAAGTCAATCGTCTGATCATCAAATTTATTGTGAAGCAGTCTTCCAACAACGTCATTGGCCACCATTTGCTGTATGATGAAATTGTTGAATATGTTAATCATGGTCGAGAGGTACCAACCCAGGTGAGCAGAGAGGCCGCCGGCAAAGTGCAAGAACAGAGGTGCGGGGGTCTGGTCGAACAGCCTCACCTACGGTCGGCCCATGAAGATACCACATCGGTGCCATTCCGCAAAGCTCTCTCTTCGTTCTCACTCTAAAGTGTGTTTCTCGTCCGTTTTTCTTTCAGCCATGTCGCTCGTTCTGGAGTCTAAGACAAGCTAACCCCGATGCTGTCTGATGGCGTTCTGATACGTTGTCAGTGGAGTCTCTTGGCACATGAACAGTTGGGTGTGGAATTTTCTGGGGTATCGTCATTCTTTCACAGAGAAACTCATTACTCTTCATTCGTCTCACTCATAGCCTTTGAACTACAGGCTGATGGGTAAGGTGAAGTAGCGGATGCGCTTGGCAAAGACATAGCAGCCTATTACTAGTCCGCTGCCGATCCGTTGCGTCGAGGCGATGCGGAACAACACATAACCTATCGGGAAGGGTAACGAGTCTTCCTGCAAGCGACATTCGAGCGTTGTACACTAGTGCAACCTCAACGGTACGCAAATCGAACGAGTTCCATGCTCTGAGTACACCGTCGGCCAAAACGACAAAACTCGATCTTCGAAGCTTAAGAAATCTTGCTTTCTAGCACAGATAGCTGGCATACAAGATGGCCTTGGATCATATGAATGTATCATCACGATATTACATCGTTACTCTTGGAACTAGTCAGCATTCATTAGCATCAAGTGGGAAGAAGAAATCTGGTCTTTGATCCTATTCTTCGTTTCCGATCGTTCATGCCGATAAAGAGGAGACATGGTTTGCAGGTGTCGATGAGGTTCAGGTATGATCAGGAGAATGTTTGACGATGAATCTAGGGCCCTCAAAGCACAGATGTCGATGGATCAGGAGACACGTAGATCTCACCGCAGCGGTGCTCACAATCATGGTCAGAGCACCGGGGTCCTCGGTGGCTGGGGTCAACGGGCGGATTGCACCCTCGGTGCAACGGTATTGGACACCGATTTACCATGGATATCCTTCAGAGGTGCGTCGTTGATGTCCAGAAATTTCTGATGGTCCTGGGGCATAGACAGATACACGATGGAGAGAGTGCGTGAGTCTTATAGCTTTCTGGTCGCTGTCCGAGCCATGTGGTTCGATCCTATTGCGCGCATGAACGTGGCGTAGCTGAAGGACTCAAGGCAAATTAAGGAGCCGAGGGGACGAAGAGGACGAGCCGCGTCGAGATTCTTATTCGGAAGACTCAATGGCTCTTAGTCTCTTACTCTAGGCAGCGTTTGAACTTTGATGCCACAACAGCAAGCCGTGGAGGTGGCAAGAGCAAGCAAAAAGTTCAAGCCAATGATCTGCTCAGAGAGGTTTGGCTTGGTTCGCCGCACCCCACCGAAAACCTCACCTAGGGCTGAGCGTCAGGGGCTACCCAGCTCGCCAGCTCTATTGGACAGCACTGTCGGTGATATAAAACAACAAGATGCCACCCGAATACACCATTGGATGTGGACCGAGTAATAGGGAGGTCTTATGACCTTCGCAAGCAATATTTATTGCCAATCGACCAGACTCATCAACTGCTTTTATCAAGTCACATCCCAAAACGCCGTCCGTACCACCAACTCTACATCCGTACAAGGATATCATCCATTGCCTTCCATCCATTGCCTTCCATCCCTTGCCCGGCAGAAGACGCTGAAGATCTCGCAGCGGAAGACCCAGTCACAGAGCCTCCTCCCGAACTTGACATCTTGCGTGTACTCAAAGCCTCGTCGAGTGATAACGACAACTCAATCGGTGGAAACGGTTGCCATAACGTAGTATGGTGTTCCAGTCTGCAAAACACCGCCAGCAGAACTCATGGTGGCATTGGCGGCCTCAGATAATACTTAGTATCGCTCTCAATTGGCTAAAGCTAAGGGAACAAATTGCCTCTTTTCGTACGGGAGGATATGAGGAGCGACTCAAAAGAAAAGAAGAAAAGAAAAGAGAAATACTTACAAGTCATGTGGTCGCAACCCGAGGTTTTCTCAATTCGCGCACCACAACTGGTATTAGGACACACTTTCGAGATTCTGGAGAGAGCCGCCTCAGTTGCTGCTTCGTCCCTTCTTCTTTTCGCATCTTCCCTCTGTTGTTGCCTGCGGGCTTCTTCTCTGAGAGCCCTCTGCTCCTCCATCCAGCGCTCATGATCACGAGCCTGTCTCTGTCTCTCGATGTCTTCCCTGTTTAGTCTCTGATTCTCGGCATCCTGTTCTCGCTGGCGTTGTAAATCCTCGTCTTCCCTCGTTAATAGCTCAGCGAGCAGGCGATCGCCAAGCTCTTGGTTGGTCTCCAAGCGAGTGATGCCCCCAATAGTGACCGTCTGCCTTTCTGTCCCCCACAGACTGTCCAATGCCTGTTGCATAGATCCCACCGGGCTGACTGTTGCACCCTCTTCGCTGGCGTCGTCGCCGTCAAATTCGCGACAAGTGAGGCCATGATGCCACGGCCTTTGGTGAGTAAAGCATGTGATCCTGCCGCAGTTGTTACATATCATGAGTGGACTTGCATGGCCTTCTCGATGCAGCTGTCCAGAGCCACATCCGGCTGTGCACCAACAAAAATTGGGCTCCGCGCTGAGACCATCGCGCATAAGTAGCCTGTCGTATTGTGTAAACGTGTCCGGCGAGGCATATTCTCTCACAGATGTGTACGACAAGACTGCCTGGCATTGAGGGCAACTGAGTGACTGTAGTCCGCCGGAATCCAACCGTGATGTGAGGTGTGTGGCGATGCAAGCGCGGCAGCACTGAGTTTCGTGATCGCAAGTTGGCGAAATCGGAGAAGTAGGATAATCTCTGCGCGGCTTATCTTCAGCACAAACAACGCATTCGACTCGTTCTTCTTCAGAGTCCAAACGCAATCGATATCTGAAGTGCGCATTAGTCACTTGAGCGGCAGACAGAGTCCACAGATTTGGAAATGGTATGAATGAAAGTGGAATAAGACCTTTGGTAAACATCGGCGGGTAGAAGCCGCTCCATGTCGTGCTCTGACAGTATTGTATAGCACTCTGGACATAGAATGGTAGTTCCAGCATTGAAGGACACCCACTGTCGGATGTATTCCACGACACAGTCATGGCATCTTCGTGGCGGGTGACTACACAAACGAGTCACAGTAGTAGACACGGTCAATTCTCTTTTACGTCTGTTACAGACGATGCAGTCCACGATGACATTCCCGCTCTTACCGCTCTCGTTCGTTGCATTGTCGTTGTCACCGGAATGTGGAGACCAGGACCAGATAGCATTGACAATTTCGCCTATCATCGCGAGTTTTGACAAAATGGGGTTGAGCTGACTTTCGTCTTACTATGTGTAATGAAATCAACATAGGACTGCTGGACGTGCCGAATATGGTTCCCTTCAAGAAATATCTGTGTGCAGCAGAACTAGTTGAGCCTCGCTAGGGAAAGTTGGAGCTAAGAAATCTTCGGAACGTTCGAATTGTGAGCAAGGAGGCACTCATCATAGGCGAATTGACTGTCGAAGTGACGAGTTCAGCGAAAACTCTCTGGAACAGTCTGTGGCGGTACTGTTTCAAGGCTGCAGTTTGCTTTGTAACATACACCTAAAACTTATGGTCTGAGAATAGTTTTGATCTACTCAATTTGATTGATAGTAGTTGTCAAAGAAGGATTACTGCCTCCTGATTCCCTTATCCTCTCTTCGAGGCAATCTATTTACACATCCGACCATAATGCTTCCTAACCTTGAATGACTTATAGTGTAATGTAAGTAGTTACCTCCAACAAGGTCGAACCCTTGGTCCCACGAGAATGGACGTCCCCATCATCACTCAAAGGAGAGGCGCCTCATGAGATTTGTGATGGCTTCCCAGGCGTCGAATGAATGCCTAGGTAGATATGTTAGTATATTTGAATCAAACATACATCATGTTTTCGGTACCTTTGCATTTACATGACACATGCAGAAGATGCGGCAAGATTGGACTCCAGAGCGCTCGCTCGGTTTCTTGGGCTCGTTGATGCAAGCACCAGGTTGTGGTGCATTTTGCAGAGCGTTGCTAAAATGTGAATTTCATCGTGGCTATCGGCTGTCTCCTGTTTGTTCGCGAAGCCTCGCCAAGCGACCTTCGACCCAGCTTTTCTGCCATGCCTCGACCTTTCCCCCCAGGATTGTGCAAGTTGTTGGCTCTAAGAGGATAGTACCGCGGGCGATCAGGGTGCCTTTCTTCAATATGATCTTTTCGCCAATGTTGAGAGAGTTGATACCTATTCTTTCAATACGCTTCAACTCTAAGGCGTACAACTTTTGCCCTTTGCAATCCTGGACTATCAACCGATGGGTCGATGACTTGGATGCAGCAGCTGTCGAACCATTTCTTGCTGCACCAGAAGCGCCAGCTTGGTAGGACTGAGTGTCTGTCAAACTCTCGTCATCTTCATTGCCTGTCGGAAGCCGGACGATTTCTCGTCCTTTCGTCTGTTCACCCCGTGAGATGGCCTCGAGCTCTTCGACTTGCTCCCATCTACTCTTAGAAAGGTTTTCAATGTCGAGGACTTGGACTGGTGTGTCTTGGAGTAGCTTGGACTCTTTGACGTCTAGGCTGCCTGCGTTTGACGCAAATACAGGCGGCAGAGAGTCAAAAATTTGGCCACTAGTCAGATCGGCAGCTAAGAGGCGTGTCTTGACCGTTGCTACGAGAGCTGGCAACGGGGGCAGAGGATTACGGGTTGGCATGGCGCCCTGAATCCACACCAGCGATGGCGCTGGAATCCCCTGGCTCTGGAGACCCGAGCGAATTTGTGTCCTCAAGTCCATGACTGGAGTACGAAGCAGACATTAGTGTGACGAGGCGATGCTTTACGAGGAAGGTATGGCGGTGTGTAAGTGTGCCTCTAGCGTTGTATAGGGAATCAGCCTAGACGAAGCCCAGAGGAGCGACAACATCTGCTAGATGAGATGCACGTAAAAGTGTACAGCCATGGCATCAAAGGTTTTCGACGGTCAGCGTCTTTTCGCTTGGCTTGCAATGAATTTCTTTTTCATATCTACTAAGACTTGACGTTAGGTACATGTACTTAGTACTCCGTAGCTAGAGCGCTAACGCTATTGCCCACCGCCAGGTACAGTGGCTGAAGCCCGACTCCCGAGACCGATTTCAGGGCAGCTCGCAGCCGCTAGGTTCCTCCAAGCTTCACTGACTTGAAACATGGGAATAGCTTCAATGTTCTACCTTGTCACGCATGCTCAATCAATAATTTGTCGCCCTCTACCTTCACCATAAGCTTGATACTGTCGCCGTAAACTTCTGGAGTCCCAACATGTCCACAATCGCAAGCCCTCGCGACCCGCGGCGCCCCAATGCGCTTGCTACCCCAACCTCGTCCACTCGTCCCAGTCTCGACAGCGCACGATCACCAGTCTCTTCTCCGAACCCGAGCTCATCTCTACCAGCTCCCAATGCTCTCCCCAAACGAAATCGCGCAGCTTTGCGGGAGTACTACAACTTGCGCAAGGGCGCTGCATCCGGCACAGCCACGCCACCACAAGTCGAGATCACAGACGAGGCCGGACCCCATGAGCACTCGGAAGTGCCTCCAAGTGAGATGGACAAGCTCGACTTCGACGCTGATGTCTTTGTCAAGAAGGCATTGGTTGAGAATGGTATGCAAGATCTACTTCGGCTCTATACACGCGTGCTTGGCGAGACACGAGCATTGGACGCAGAGAAGAAGGCTTTAGTTTATGACAACTACAGCAAGCTAATCGCAGCTACTGAAACGATACGAAAGGTTAGCTACAGACTTCATTTTTCGCGTATGATGTCAACAGTCATTCACCCAAGTATTTCACGGAGCGGTAGGCGTGAGAGCAGTGATTTTACTACCTTTGCTGACGCGAAGACAGATGCGTACAAACATGGACCCTTTAAACCCGATGGCCTCAACCCTCGACCCTGCCATCGCGAAGATCTACACCCAAGCTTCGGAAATACGAGACTCGCTGCGAAAAACTGTTCCGGAACCTACCGACGCCCGGAAGGCCCAGGAAGAAGAGGCTAGGAGGAGGCAGAGAACTAAACAACTTGCCATCGAGGTCTTGGACACGCCAGACAAGATACGATCCCTAGTGGCTGAGGGTCGAATGGACGACGCAAGAGAAGCCTGGAAACTCCCACGAAAGCTCCTACTTGTCTGGAAAGAGCAAGGCGTGGGTGGCAGCGACGTCGATGATTGCATAGCAGAAGGTGATGCTGCTGTCCGCGGCGAACCTGGCCAGGGTAACTGGCGAGAGCGACGGGATCCCAACACCGACGAGTAAATTCAATTCGTAAATTCTTGATGCTTACAAGTTAAATTTAGCCACCGGAAGTAGGCAACTTGTCTAGTCGTGAACTTTATCGGACATCTGGATTGCAGTCTAGATATATTCCAGATGGACCACCGAGATACCTACGCTTTTAGACAGCTGCTGCATCTTCCATCAAACGACACAAGACAAGGGCGCCCACAATTCAGACAGTGGGTTTATCTCGTTCATCATTGACAAGTTACGAGTACAACTAGCCGGCCAACCTTTATGCTAGTCCCTGCACATCGATGATCTCGAACGGATCACGATCCGCAGTGCTCACGATGACCCGAGCGTCGCCAAACCCAGTCTTCTTGAGCTCATTATCAAGGTTGGGCTTGAGTCTGTCGTGCAGGAATTTCCTCTCTGAGTTACTGTGGAACACGGTGATCACGATCTGGCCAAGCTGGATATGTCGGAGAGCGTAATGATGGGCCATCTCTCCAGTGACCAGAACCTGTGCGTCGGTGTTCTTAAGAACATCCGCGCCAGAACCTGCGCAGACAGCGACCTTGGTGATATCCTTGACCTTTGACAGATCCCGCATGGTGGGTGGAGCAGCGACCATCATGTATCGCTGGCCGCCAATGCCGATCGACAGGCGCTGGAGCAAAGTCTGAAGGCCGATGGACTCATTCAGTTCGAATGCGCGTCCGTATCCGACATCCTTGCCTTTGACACTTTCTGGCAATGGCCGAGAGATTGGCTCGGGCACTTGAAGCTTGACTTTGGCGCCATCTAGGATGATGTCGCATAGCCACTCATTCAAGCCGCCAGGCGCGGCGTCGACGGCCGTGTGTGGACAGTACACCGCTACGCCCGCGGCTATTAACCGCAGGAGCTGCGTTTGCATCGGATCTTTTGTAGTCAGGGACTTCAGTGGCCTGAATATTACTGGGTCTGTATGGTCGTCAGCCCAATTTGACCATATGCACTGATGATGGGAGGTGTGAAGTACGATATGCGACGGTGACGCTTGCTCCCGCAGAGAGGGCTTCGTCGACTACTGGTTCGCTTAGATCGTTGGTGAGGAGAACGACCTTTTTGCCATTGTTTTCTTTCGAAAAAGAAGGAGCTTGGTCCAGTAATACTATAGCAAGTCAGCATTAGACCATTCATTCTAGTTCTGTGTGATATAGAGACCGTACATCCTGTGTTATCCCATGCCTTGTCCGCTAGCTCTTCGGGATATCTACCGATGTCAATAAAAAGGTCGAGACAGCAAAGCTCATAAAAACTACTTGCAGTGTTCTCATTGCCTCAACAACTGCATCTTTAAGCGAAGTCGATGACATTGTGGCAACGCCTCTAAAAGCCAAGGGTTTCGCTGAGACAAGTTGCTTCTTTGCTGTCACAGCAATTCTAGGTCTCGTGCTGTGATGGAAGGTCCGTAACAAAGGTACGAAAGCTCGAGAACCAGCAGTTGGGCCAGTATGTGAACGTCTCAATACGAGGGTCGATCGTGTCCGTAGTGGTAAGCTTTGGTTCGTCAACATCTCTCTCGCAGCAAGTGATACATAGAAGATGGCCAACCTTCTACACGCAGCAAGATAGCTTAGAGTGAAGGTTGAAAAGGGTTGCAGTGACGTAGAAATCGAGACCAAATGCGCCGATACAGCAACCACTGTTTCTAGAGCTTCGAGACCCTGGCTGACCCAGGCTCGCCAGGCGACTCAGTGGTATCGATAGGCCTAAACTGTAGCTCGTTTTACCTTAGCTTGGGCCCAAGATGCGGGATGACATGCATCCCATGCCACCACTTGAACTAACGGATTGTTTCCGTCACGTCGTCACTGCCGCGGGGTGCTGTTCTTTTGCGACATCGCAGAGAATATCATAATATCGCAGGAGTATTTTATTTGATCACAGCCACCTTACTACCAAGTCAAGAACTTTTGATGTGAAGCAAAACAAAGGCCACATCCAAACTCGTGACACACAAGTCCATCACAGGACAATGAAATGGCAGACCCAACAGCAATAACGGAGACCTCCCTCAAAGCCGCTATCACGGATCGCATGAACGCCGTCCACGTCGAGGTCACAGATACGTCTGGTATGTTTTTTGCGCCTAGCTTCCCTTGCTTTCGACCTCATGAGTCCTTATACTCCCCATTCTCTCGGAAAACCACCATTATCTATCCCATTCCCCTCTCAATACCGCAAGCAACTTCTCTATTGCCATTGCCCTTTCCTTCCGTCCTGCCTCCCCCAGAATCGTCCAGCCCCAAAACAAACTAACAAACCAAACCAGGCGGTTGCGGCCAATCCTTCACAACCCTGATAGTATCGCCCACCTTCCAGGGACTCACCTCACTAAAGCGGCACCGCGCCGTAAATTCTGCCCTCAAGGACGAAATAGCCACCATCCACGCCTGGAGCGCCAAATGCCAGACCCCCGAAGAATGGGAGCGGACACGATCGAAAGACACCGAGGGTCCGCCCCTCGACGGCACTATCGGAGGTAAGGTCGACGGGGTTAATGCCTGATTCTCGGATGGGCGACTGCAATTCCAAGCATGGAAGATAGAGGGGCTTGGAATACGAGGTCACGATGGACGATATGCGCCATAGTCGCAAAGTCACAGGAAAAGCTTGCCAGTGGTGCGCGGGAGAAGTACGGCGCAATAGAGTGTAGGGCACGGAGGAGAAAAAGGAGCAGAGACAACCATTTCGATTCCAAGCCCATCTATTTTATACTTAAAGCTAGGCAGAGGACGCGTCTGATACCCGATATGCCATTTCACATCCTGATATGAAGCAGGCATAACATTACGTTCCAAGAGCTGACCTGCCCTACTATCTTCTGGACGTTGTGACCGGCGACAGAACAAATATCCTCCAATCACTTTCATGACATATCGCGTAGCCATCCAAGGTGTTAAGAAATTGTTGTCGGGTACACCCTCATGATGCCACTCGTTGCTGATGGTAGATCACATTTGATCAAAAGAGACCCAGCAAGTCATCATTGGCGTTGTTACTCTTGGGCTGTGCGTTATTCGCCGCGCTGCCATGTCCGAGTTGGATAGAGGCTGGGGGTGGCTGATTCGATCCACCAAGGTCTAGTCCCGCAAATCCATTCATCAAATCATTTGCACCATTACTCTGGGCTGGTGGAGGAGCATCGAATAAGCCCATCATGTCGTTCAAACTGTTAGAGGGAGCGGAGCCGCTGGCAGGGCTAGCAACGCGTTCAGGGGTCGCGCTCGCCGAGTTCTGCTCTTGCGAGGCCGGAGCAGCACCGTCGAAATCGATGTCCAGCAGGTTTTCGATGTTGCTCTGCGCAGGGGCACCGTTCTGGGCTGCCGCGACAGCAGCCGCGATGGGATTCTCGGCAGCATTTTGTCGTTGTTCTTGGATGGCCGCCCTTTGGATTTCGTCGGCGCCGTAGCGGCCTTTACCAACGAAGGACTCGGGAGGCTTGTGGTAGACCGAGGCTAGTGTAGAAAGCTCAGCTAGCAGCTGTTCCAACAAGGCTGGCGGTAAGCTAGTAACTGTGGTAGTAATCGCAGGTTTTTGTGATAAAACGATACTCTGGCTAACTGTTAGACTTAATGCAAACGGCAGCGAGTTTTTGGGTCCTACCTTTGCAACATCCAAGTCTCCAGAGAGGAGACGCCAGTAAACGTAGGCACGATCCCGAATATCCGGATTGTCGTTCTCGACTGTTGCTGACTGTAACACCTTCTGGACCAGCTCTTGGTTACTGCTGGGCTTCTTCAAGAACAGTTTTACGACAGCAGTCAAGATCTGCAGCTGTGTCTGTGTGAATTCTTCCATGAACTCGTCGACGAAGCTTGCCAGTATCTGATCCGCATTGTTAATCTTCTCGGCGTATTCTCCCACGATCCATATCAGCGAACCGCGGGCCTCTGGTTCATCCAGCTCATCGATGTGCTTGCACAGTGTCGGAATGACACCCTCGTATCCGGGGTATTTTCGGAGGATATCCTTAATCACGACAATGACCTCTTGAACCACATAGTTGACCTTAGTGGCGATGAGGTCTAGTAGAGCATTGACGCATTTCTCACTCGCACTTTCGATCTTAATGGCGACTTGACCGATCGCCTTGACAGCTCTGCGCACGAAATCCATATCTACTTCCAAAGCATATTCTCTGAGTTCTGCTAGTAGCTGTTCGTAATTCTTGTCGTTTGCTATCCTGACCATGATTTCGAGTTTCTGCAGTTTGACATAGGGCGGATCGTTGTATTTGCAGAAGAACACCCTAAGTTCTTTGCTTAAGATATCGGGCTTGGCCTGCAGAAGTAGATCAATATTTCGCAAGGCAACGTATTGAACCTCGGGTTGGGATGCGACGAGCGTCACTTATATCGTTAGCATATGTCCGTCCCGGTGATCATGTGAGCCTCACCTAAAGGGGGGGCCATCTTCTTCAGGTATTGGCGTACTAGGTCCGGATTGATCAGCTTCATATGGCTGAAAACAACTTTGACGGCAGCAAGTACGACGCTTGGGTTGACGTGCTGAAACTGGGGAGTGACTCTTTCGCAGATGTGCTCGGATTCCTTGACATCTTGTGGAGGGTAGTCGGCAAGGGTCGAGAGGATGGTGACACGTCCCCATTCCGTGCATTCGTTCAAGGCCATCAAAAGCTTCTTGAGCGCCTGTGGTGTTATGACCAGTGCTCGTGTCTCTGGCGCGGTCTCAGTGATCTCTGCCAGGGCTTGGACCGAATTGGCAACGACCATGGGGTTCGGATCTCCAATCAATTCTTGCAGCACCTCTAAGAAGCCGTTCTCGATGCACATGCTGGGGTTCAAGTCGAAGAGCTTGGCGACGCAGATGGCGGCTGTCTTTCGTACGTAGGGTGACTCGTCTCGTAGCGTCTTTCGCAAGGGCTCTTCCATGTAATCCACCATCTTCTCGACCCTGATGCAACCCATGGTGCGGATGGCCAGCGCTCGTATAAGGGGGTTTGGATCTTCGGAATCTTGGACAAATGTGTTGACGGCGAGAATGCAGAGGTCGGGATGTGATTTTGCGTAGTTCCTTTCAAACACATCAGCTTTATGAACAGACCAGGGTGGTTGGCAACCGGGTCTACAGAGAGGACAGCGCACATGAGATATAGGTAGACCAGTTTCTTCTGGTCGAGGTCTCCAGTGGCAATATTCTTGAGGACGTCGGGGAACAGCTGAGAGACATCTTTGCCGAGGGTCATGGCCATGATGGTCTTCTGGATGGACTCCTTGCGCTCCCATGCATACTGGGACACCAGGCCGGCACGCAACTCGAAGGTCTCGCCCTTCCTGGGGGGGGCAAAGGCGCCCCGAATGCGGTTAACAGCCATGGCGCACAGCTTCCGGTCGTCGAATATCGGTGTTGAGGGTCACAGCTCGCGTTGAGGAGGGGCTACGGTTTGATGGCGAAGAGGCGGATGGGGGACGAGAGGACCAGGGAGCCCTTCAAGGGCTAGATCGATAACATGCGCGTTATGCTCTCGACTTGCGTGTCCTTTCTTGGTCGGATTCTCAGTTGGTGATTAGATGCAGTAGGTACCTATACTGATGCTCCAAGTTGTGCGAGGAATGATGTCGTTGATTTGTAGACTGCCGCAGCCCAGGATAATTCTACCAGGAGGTTTGTTGCAACGTAAGTACTCTAGGTACCTACCTAATGTTGGACATACTGCTTATCGCCAGCTAGAACATACCTACCTGACCAGAGCCTGACTCCTGGCAATGCCCTGAAAGCTGGCCATTGGTGCCCTGATACTATGCTGTGAAGTCCCCATTCCAGCGCGCTATGTACATAGGCAGCTACCTAAGGTACATGTATCCTCTAGTATTGGTCTAGCCAAAACTGACCTGAAGGCTTACAGGAGGCGGGCCCCACCCTATTGCTTCAACTCTCAATGTCCCTTCGCATTATTCTTGTTGAAGTTCAAAGGTTGCTTCATGGGCTTTATGGACGAATGTGTGGCTTCGATAGATACCAATGACCAATTCTTCGCGAAATCGACGACTACATGTACCTAACAGACTGGAGGAGATCGAAATCAAGCTCCCGTCTCTTAGTCCTGACAATCACGAGTGTCTCGGTCGCAATACCTACTCTGGAGACTGAGAGACTGAGAGTAGCTTTGCTGCATCGAAGCCTCGTCAAGTCATGGTGAGAACATATTTTCGAGTACGGCGAGAGTCAGGTATTAACACATCAGCGTCACAGGCAAGCTTCCCAAATCTAAGACGTCTCTTCGTCGATGCCAGGTCAGATGGCGAAGAACGAGAGGTATCACGAAGAGCTGTAAGTCACTATTCCTCATGCAGTTCATCGCAACTCTTGCGGGCCTTGTTAGCTGATTACATTGCTCGCCTAGTTTTACAATGCTGTGCTGTTCATGGGTTCTGTGGCCGTCTTCAGTTTGATAGCTCAGAGGATGAATGCCCATAGGTAGCCAGGGGCCATGTGGCCGTAGCTGTACAATAATGAGCCCTCTCATACTAAAGAGAACAGGACCAGCACGTCCCAGTAGGTCCATTTCACGCCCAGATTGCCCATATCGCTGGTCGATACCTCCCAGACCGGTGGAGCCCTCAGTCTGATTCACTCTCGCTCCCCAGGAAGGCCAGGTCGGCCATTCTTTGACTCTTTCGTGACTTGATCTTGGATTCTGCCTCGCTGTCGCCGTTCTCTTCCCCGTCCTGATTTTCGTCCTCGTGCTTCATCTTGTCGTCGTCGTCGCCCTCCTCCGACTCCTCCTTGAGTGACTTACGAACTGCCGTGCTGCGTGATGCGCGGCCTCCGCGCCCTTCGGTACCCCACAACGAGTTCATCTCGTTGACAGCTTCCAGTTCGCCCATTAGTTCTCGTCTCTCCTTTATCTCTCTGGCCTTGGCCTCAGAAAAGCGGCTGTCCATGCCCACATCGCTGAGCATTTTCTTGAGGTGTCGCATCTTGGCCCTGCTGTCGCCCCCAAACTTCTTCAGCTCGATGCCCCAGATCTTGCGCACTCCACATTTGACGAGCTGTGCCTGCAGTTTCTTGATCTCTGCTTCGTCACCTGTCAACTCTTTCGGCGCTGCTTTGGGCGCTGCGATCTTGGATTTGGGAGCTGCTTTCGTGGTCTTGGCTTTACCTCTCTTCGGAGGAGGATCATCGATTACAGACGACAGCGATGAATCAGAGTCATCCGCTGCTTTCGTGTTTTTGGCTTTGCCTCTTCCCAGAGGCGGATCATCCATAACAGATGACAACGATGAGTCAGTGTCGTCCGCTATATCCTGGTTCTTCTTGACTTTGACATCATCTTCAGAGTCTTCGTTCTTGGTAAGCTTTTTAACTTTTGTATCAGGACTCGCGTCATCCTTCGTAACCGCTTTGATTCCTGCTTCCTCGTCGTCACTGGAATCCACAGGCTTCTTGGTGCGAACGGTTTCGTCTTCACTCTCCGATTCTACTTTGGCACGTTTTGCGATTTGCTTTTTGGCCGGCGCAGCGCGTTTACGCTTCGGTTTCGGCTTCGGCGGCGAGTTGCCAAAGTCACTGGCCTCGTCGGAGTCGTCAGAATCGACGGCGCGCTTTGACGCGCGACCACCCTTCTTCTTGGGCTTCTGGTCGGCCTCGGAGGAATCGAGATCAGATAGTTCGGAGTCGGACTGTGGTTTAGCAGCGGTCGCTTTTTTAACCACTCTCTTCCGGTTCTTCTTTGGTTTGGTGTCTAGATCATCGAGATCATCTTGATCGCTGAGACTCTCTCGCTTGGTCTTAGGCTTCTTGGAGGTGGCAATGTTGGAGCTCTTCTTCTGTCGCTTGGCTGCAGGGGATGGTTCGTCGCTCGAAGATCGCTTCACGCCATTGTTGCCCTTGTTGCCATTGGTTTCAAGCTTTGGCTCTGGGATGGATGATGGAGGCCCATTGTCCATGAGTTCATTCTATTGGATGGGTTCTGATTAGTCCAATCATTTTCAAGCATCTAGATCCGTTGTGCGCACGAACCACGAGGTCTGTGATGAATGCCTTGCTCTTTTGCTTCCACTCTGAATTGGTAAAGAAACCTTTCTGTAGATCATTCTTAGCTTCGGCACGCTTCCGAATGGAGTTCACAGTGACGTTGTCGGGGGTCTCTTTGAAGATTGCGCGCGTCGCTTGGTCCAGATACTGCAGGTGCTTGTCGGGCGGAGCCATGTTGACGACAGTCACCCAGGCTGGACGCCGGTAGTTCAATCCGACAAAGAGATTGAGAGTGAACGGTGCAGAACCTCGCAATGGCAGTAGGCGCGTCGGGAATGTTGAATGTTGGCAATAGAGAGCGTGGTGATGGTTTGTCGCGTGTCGAGTGAAGTGGGGTCGATTTGGACCGGGAGTCTTGGACAGTCGACAGGTGCAACTTGTCGCGAGTTGCAGTGGGATCGGCGGATCTGGGGAAGCGCACGCGCATGCGAAGTCAATTCCCAAGGTTGTTTGAGTTTCCATTGGGACTTCGACATCGACGGTGCCCCCAGCGGTGTGGTCCCCGCAGCTGCCACAGCCGCCCTGGCAGCTGACTGAGTCAGGCACCCAATCGGGCTTCAGACCTTTCTTTACCTTTAGCTACCTGGTCATACCTACCTACATGTAGTTCTACACCACGAATTGTCAATTGCCAATGTTTGCAGAGTACATTAGGTATATCGTAGATATTCGCAATTTGAGACAAATCTCTAGTCTCTGCCATACTGCGAACTGCTGCGATAAGTAATCTGTACTATTCGAAACAATCCATTGCAAGCATGCTTGCCCTGTCTAGGAATAGATATGTCTCCTCGTCATGTACAGTTTCCTTCTTGAAAGAGATTGCAAGGCGAGATCTACCTGTCGTGCAAATATCTCTCTTTTTGAAAATACACTTATTAATTTACATGAGATACGCGGTCTGCGGACATACCTGGGTTCTGTCGTTTCAGTTCTGTGACACGACTCTTTGATATTGGGTGGGACATACTTGTCCCGATTCCCTGCTCATTGATCACACGTAGAGACATAATATACACAGTTATAACGGTGTTGGAAAGCTGGTCCACCATATTCGTCATCTTGATACGAGATTATTGGTTATATCTGGTAGATGTAGAGACGTGCGCTGTGGCAAATGTGGTCTCAGCGTGAAAGCCTTTATCGCTCTCGTGTTGAGACCCAGAAACCTCTTGGTCTAGAGAGACTACCTAGCCAGTTAAGTGCTTTCAACTCCAGTACATACAGCTTTGACTTATCGCTAAATGACTCACTCATAAATGACTGTACTGTGGTCTAATCCAAGACTACATGTATCCAAACGATTTATTGGACAGTCGCTGCGAGGGAACAGAACCCAGACAAGATTTACTGGTGAAATTCATCGATAGGTCAGTCCTGTATGTACTGGAGCTGAAACAGCACTCATTATTAAAGGGACACCGGTCAACTATGGGGGCTGCAAACTCTGCTCTCCAGCAAGACTCCTTAACACCAGAGTCACGCTGTTTACATGTAATACTTACGGATGTGCTCTGTGCAGTCAGACCTCCAGCTGCGACCCCTCCTAGCCCCATTGCTTACCTAATCCAACAATGGTGTCCTCTCATCCTTGAAACCGGGTTGCTATCTCGGGACCTGAGCATTTACAGGGATCCGAACTCGCAGCCACTTCATCAATAGATAGAATGATCATCTGATAACACGGAAGATTGCCAATGGCTCACATCGATTGCGTGAATCTCTGCGTGCACTTCTGAGCGCCTTGTCAGGGAAGACCATCTGCTTATCCAGGCCACCCACGGCCGAGCGTTCGGACCAGCGAGGTTTCTGACGCCCGACGCCGTAAAGTAACGCGAAGTACCGGCACAGCTGGCAGTAGTCGACTGAGTATCTCGCCCCAGACGGACGGACGACGACCACCGTGTACCTACATACACCCGTTTCTCACTCAACTTTACGCACGCGTTCAAACGACCGGCTGGGGCTCAAGCGCAATGTTGGAGAACCCGGCCCTCATCTACCAGGGTCCTAAACCAACCCCTTGGCAACCTAAATCCCCAGCTCCGTTGATACTACTACACGATGGTGGCGGCACTACCTTTAACTATCATTGCCTGTACCCGATCGGCCGAACCCTTTATGGTATTCAGAACTCGCATCTCGACGAGGGCGGCTATGTAAGCAGTCCCTGGAGTTAACTTATCATCTATCTCTTGGAAGATCCGGAAAGTGGTTTTCCTATTCTGCAGAGCAAGTGTTCCTCGAATATCCTTTGAGACTATTGAAATTGTAGCAAATACGACGTATAGATAAACCATTGACTCGGACTGTTGCAGTGGGACAGTGGAGTATCTGGCATGGCGGCACACTGGTGTGTATATACAATTCCGTTCTCTTCACTACGTCCATTTCCAAATGATCTATGCTAATGTGTCTGATAGTAAGTGCTCCTTGCTTAATCAGAAACCCTGGCAAGGGCGGTGAGATTTCAAAGAATATAAACTTTCGGACCATGACGAGAAGGAAAAACGGCTAACATGTTTTTGACACACCAGATATCAAGTTAATAGAGTCAGTTTTACCAAAGGGAGGGGACATCTTGCTTGGAGGTGAGTTATTCATATGAATCGCCTTGACTCCATTCTCGTCTGAGGCAATATTTCTCATGTCCACCATCGAAGTTGCAGTCTATGCATTAGCACATGAACTCGAGGGTGTGATAGTGAAATATAGTATTCAACTTTAGCTCCTCTTTTACGTCGACAGATTGGAAGGTGCACACAGAAACTGACGTGTCATTGGTCACAGGTTGGTCATTTGGGGGTCACTTGTCCCTCGAGGTGGCATGGCAAATGTTAAACCAGCCAACCAACTCAACACGACCAAAATACAGAGTATTAGGAATGGTGTTTATCGATAGCATCTGTCCCAAAGAAATATTCGAAGACCGCAACAAGCATGTAATTTCAGACGAGCCGGTCCTGAAATCGCCTGAGGAGCTCAAGGACATGGTTCTGCGTGATAAAGTCTTCCTGAACATGGCAAATGCGAGGGCGATGATCAAACGTTGGAAGATGCCAGATTGGAATAGCCGGCTTTCCGAGATACCGCCGACAATCATGTTGAGAGCGAAAGAGTTTGTGGGTGATGGGACAGAAGTTGTAGACCATCACCGAGACTCCCGGTTCCTTGGTTGGGACCGATATCTAGACGACGGAGGTGCCTGGATCAAGGATATTGTCGACCTTGACGGGCACCATTTCAACATCTTCGACGGTGAATATGTGAGTTATAAATCATGCGCAAAAAAACATTGTTGCGCGAGAAAAGGAGACTGACAACCCTTCAGCTCAAGGACATCACCGCGAAGATCGCAGCAGCAGCAAATGAGCTCGACGTGCAAGATCTCGATCTTTGAACCCGACCGTTGAGCTTACAATACAGAAGCTATTCCGTATGCACGGCTATTGGGATACAACTGAGTCGATTCGTGCAAGACGTAGATGTGCTGCATGGTTTGCCAACTTTGGAGATTCTACTTATACCGCGTTACAGACTGTTAGATCCATACGATAGAACCACATAGAGATTATGCGCAAGAATTTTTTTCGTGTTCTATTTCTTCCTGAATTGCGCCAGTGACCTTTTGATATTGGGATGTTGCTCTTGGTAGATCCTCTGCCGCTCACTTTCCGTCGCTCCATCTTGTAGCCATGGCTCGGCCCGACCAGTTGCGAATTGGTCACGTCCGGTCTGTAAAACGTTTACAGAAGCACTCGGTATATGTGTCAAGTGGCATGCCAATTATGCCTCCGTTAACGAGTTCAGGCTGGTGATGGGTGTGTGAAGCTCGGTCTGGACTGTCGGCGGGAAGACCTCGATACACGTGGCATTATCGCCGTTCTCCTCAAGCTGCTCAGGAACGTTCATGATGAAGCTATGTAGTGCTGCTTTACTAGCATTATAAGCCGGCGCGCGCAGGATGCTAGGCACGAGACCGAGGAGGCGCTGAAGAAGTGGCAGGAAGGCCGTTGTCGTGTGCACAATGGCTGTGTGACTCGTCAAGAGCTCGTCTCCAAAGCTGCTCAAGTCGACGGTCGAGGGGCTCGCAAAGTGGAATGGCCGCTGTATATACCTGCATTCATCTTCTCTTACCCAGGAGTTCCAATACACACCGAGGTAATCTGTAGCTCGCGTTGTATCGCTATACACATGTCACGATATCGTCGAGCCGAACTCGCGGATTCACTCCACGCGACAAAATCTAAGACCATTGCCCATAACGGTTGATGACAATAGGTTCTATCATACGGATACAAGTATGAAGGTGTGTATTTCATCAGTGGGCAAAATGGGCAGAGGGACCAAAACCATGCAGCGCTCGCAGTTTGTTCCCGTAAAGAGCTTAGCGCAGATCCAGCATTATTCAGCGTTTCCACCGTCGCACTCCTCGTCCGTTCAACATTCTCATGATGGCTGTGGGTATCGTCCAGTCCTCTGAATATGAGGCATGCATCGCTCGAAAGGGCAACATCTTCCCCTTCTGTTATTAGAAGCACTATGGGATCATATACCGAAGTACAGCGTTCGCTGTGTCGCCATTGATCACTCCGCATCCAGCTCCAGGTACCCAACCTAGACGTATCGACAATTGGTACAGCTTGCCATGGTGGGCATTCCTCGGTCAAAAGGCTGTAAAACCTGCAGGAGAAAGAAGATCAAGGTAACTAGCGAGCCAAATAACATATCACAAGAATGACTATCAGCCAGAATATCACTTACACGATGCTCGTAACAGTGTGATGAACAACGGCCACGATGCGGACAGTGTAGAAAGGGAGTCAGAGAGTGCGAAGGGTACGAACAGCCCACTATCTTTCTAAACAGCTCCAGCGGAGACTTCTCTTCCACTGGCTCAGTGTCTGGAGGTAAAGCTATCAGGTTCAAGAACAACTCCGTCGATGATATTGCATGGCTGCATTCCCATGGTGATCCTCAAGCTGGGCAAAAGACAGTTCTCCGTACGAAGCAGCATGAGGTGCGATCGAGACCATATGCTACCAAAGGGGCCAAGACCGTCCCTAGACTCAGCGTGGTACCTGCTCCTCGCACTCTAGGTTCACACGTATGGGCCGTAGAAAATGTCCTCTCCCAATTTCTCGAGATATGTAACCCCTCTTGCAGCACGCAAGAAGCACCGCTAGCTTGGATGAGAAGCCTTGTACCGATGAAGAAAGATGTCGATGCACTACCACTAGCCATGTCTGCTCTCGCTTTTGGATGGGCCGGACATGTCCACAGCCAGCCACAGCTGGTTGACAAGGCATTACAGCTCTACAACGCGGCAGTCCAACAGCTGAGGAGCGACATCCACGCATGCTCTCCACTTCAGATGCTCGCTGCTACAGCTATCTTTGTTGAATTCGAGCTATGCGAATTTGGCAGCAAAGGCAACTCGGGCTGGCAAACGCATATGCAGGGCATCGCGGCATTACTGCAATCTCTCGGTCCTGAGAAGGTTTCCAAAGAGCCTTTCCTCCAGATATTCTCATTTTGTCGCATGGTATTTGTAGGGTTTATCATTCTACCTCCATGAGTGTAAACACTTCCTCTAATTCCTTCCTAGATCACGCAAGGCCTGAGCCGTCGGATCAAAGTTTGTGCGGGCTCCCCAATGTGGACACATGGACCATACAAAAACTTCAAGAAAAACGCGTATCATCTATTCTATGATCTAGCAGCCGAGGCTTGCGAGCTACTCGAGCGCGCTGATGCATTAGAAGTTCCCTGCTTAGATTCTAGTGTCCAAAGCGAACGGCCTCTACTCGTTCTTCGGGATATCGTAGAGCTCATCCGAAGGCTTTGGGAATTATCACGAGCTGCTGATATCCTCGTGTTGAAAGGTCCAATAGAATTTCCGAACGAGTCTGCAGTTGCGCTAAATCAGTTCAATCGTGCTACAGCTCGTGGATATCCCACGAAAATCCCCGCAGGAAAAGGCTGGACATTCGACGCCGTTCAGGGTCAGCGACTGATGCATAATCACTGGGCCCTTGTTCTGAACCTATACATGACGATACTTGATAATCATGTGCTCCGTCCGATGCTAGAGACTTCCAAAGACCTCCGGGGGCTACTTCTCAACGTGCTTGGGACCAATACTCCTAGTGCTTGCGAGTCGATCACCTCGTTAATGGCAGCAGAGTGTCGAAAACTCGCAAACAATGTCGCCATACACAGTACCGAGACATGTCACAACATGTGTCAAAGCTTCGGGTCTCTGATAAGTCACGTCAATCTTGAGTCCGCAGTGCAATGGTATGAGGGCCATCCTGAGTCGAACGGGAACATGGAGACCGCTCTTGAGCAGCACTGTCGGGCACTGCTTCGGGGCATAAGAGACGAGGAATCGAAGAAAGTCTGTGCCTTTCAAGTCTCTATCCTGCCTGACGATGTATTGAGGCGCCATTGGTGCTGAGATTTTGCATACACCAGTTGACGGGATCATCCCAGCCATACACTGAATCACAAGCATTTTGACACGGATCGCAGACAAAGCTCTTATATCTGGTAAAATGCCAAGAGGCCTAGTGATGGTATTAATATATCCTCTGTGTCTGCTACTACGCCAAGCGTCGTCGGAAAATGGGGGACGAGTGTGCACAGCATTTTGCGTCGCTCAAACACTTGAGTTTGCCAAGTAGAACATGGCATGGGAGACAGGTATACATTGATAGAGCAGGCCACGGCTGACGAGGTGTTGACACATTCCCATACCTTTGTTCTTCGAACAACTTCATTGTGTTTATCACTGTATGTTTACCCTTCCGAATAATGTTATGTCGAACAATGGGGAACAGCATCTGTTTCCATCACGCACATGACTGTTATTGAAACTACGACATTGTCAAAAGAATGCCACCAGCAGCTTTATTGCTTAAATATACCAAAATTTTCGGTATATGGAATTTACTAATACAACCATCATCATCTCATCTTGATACCGAAGCCAGTTTGCATCTTCACCCTACCAAGTCTTACCTGCTTTTCTAAGGCTGACTATCATGTTCCTCACAATTGCTGTTGGGTCCTTTGGACTGTTATCCTATCTCCTCCGCATCATCCTTCAGATCTACGTCATCAAGTTTACGGTATTGGACTTGTCTCACTTCGAGAAGGCCCACGACATACCAAATTACCAGAAGCCACCCATTCACACCGTGCAAGGCGTCGCGGCTGCAGGCTTGGTCTGTTTGATACTCGTCATCTTCTTTCGCTTGGTTGAACTTTGGCGCGCTATAGAGGAAAATCAGACTTACGATGATTTCCTGGAACAGAGAATGTTGTCAGCGTTCACACCTTTATTCGCTGTGGTTTACCTTGTGTTCGATGGCTATCTCGCATACTCCTTCTGGACACTTTCACAAGACTTGCCTTCAAGTACTGTTGCTACAGTTTGCAAATATCTTTTTTTCGGAGTTGTGGGTCTTATAGTATTGGTCATCACTAGTGAGATAATTCCCTACGTTGGAATATGCCTGTTAGGTGCTGCTGATGCTCATCAAGCCGACAATCAAGGCAACAATCCGGGCAACAATCCCCAAAACAACCCCCAAAACAATCAAAATCCCCAAAACGAACGTGGTTTTGAACTCCAATAGTATTAGTATCGGTAAGCTTGTTTCGACGATGGATATTCAATACAGTCATGTTTCTGTGCCCTTGAACCAAGTTGTTGTAATGTTATAGCATAACGATTCTTCTAAGTGAATGATCTGATATCGGTGCTTCTTCCCCTTGAACCAATGCTCTGCTCTAATATGCACCGCCCTGTAAGAAGTGCAACGCGCGGAGGTATGATGCCCTGACTACCTCCCTACCAGGCCTCGTTCTCTCTCTGCCCGTCTGCCTTAGTATAGTGACATAGAGGTACAAAGGCATGTAGATATTGGTAGATACATCACAGAAATAGAGCAATGCACGTCAAGAAATTAGCCATTTACGGATAGATCTTCAAAGCTCTTGACGCCCTTTTTAATAGGGAAGGCTGTCTAAAAGGGGTGTCACGAAGAGATCCCACGCAAGCAAATTCTCACTCTCTATCAAGGCAATCAATTATTTGTTTTTTAAGTAGGTAATCTATTCGCTGGGTACTGTATTTAGCTCTTTGTCTGTCAATTTGGGGCTCTAGGTGGTAATTCCATAAAGCCTGACTGACGCCAGTGCCTAACGATTAGCAACATCTTAGAGATGCCCTATGGCCATGGATTCCCGTCGTGCGTGAGAGTATATTAAGGTCGATGAAGTTAGCAAGGATTGAACCTCGCGCTCTCCTCTTCAATGCCTTGTGGCCGCTGATATTTAGGCTAGGTAGTATGAATGTTAGGTAAACGAGCTGATGGCTTGTGATAGGGAAGAGTCAGGTGAGTGACTGGTTTTTCAATATCACCACACGAATGTGATCATGAAGCAAATGTTGCCAAAATGAATGGAGAAGACAACTAGAAACAGAGTTGACGGAACTCAGCTGATGAGTCGCGAAATCGAAGTGTGGTAGGCACGTATGTTTGAACTTATACCTATCTGCCAAACTTTGAGAGTCATTTCCTCCGAGTCTAGTTCATTGGGCCCTATATGCTGACGAACATCCTTCGCCCGTATACATCTTTCGGCGTCTTCTTGCACGGCTAGTGTGGGTGTGTGATTGAAAAATCGGACAAAACAGGTTTACGCGCCTCGAGTTCCAAATTACAAGACTCCAAGATGCATGCAAATAGTACACAATGCTGTAAAGTATATTTTGCTTGTCTGCGTGACTGAAGTTATTCAATATGTACATCGAAGTTGGCCCAGCCCGTCCAGGCCTCTCTATCCGTGTAAGGTCTGTCTCAAATCGAGACGTATTGCAGGAGTCTATGATATATCCCGAGCAATCCAATTAGCCCGTACTGTTTCTCGTCAAATGCAACCGAGACAGCCGTGGTGGGCTCGAGCTGGACCTGAGGAACTTTGTCTGAAGGAGTGAAACATGTAGCGTCGTGATGCACTCGTACCCAAAACCGTAGGAAACACTAATAATATCGCTTCACCCATGCTGTACAAGAGAAGTGCTTTCTATTATCCAAAACACAGCCATTGCTTTTCTTTCTTCTTCTGGCTTATCCAATCAATGTCGCTGTGTTCTCACCACTCTTTACGTGTAGTCTGCTTAGCGCCGAAGCCTGGCATCGATGAGAAGCGATGCAGTTTTCTTCTCTCTGGGCTTTGTGGGGCCTGGCTACGGCTGGAGGACGGGCCTCGGTGCGACGAAGGAGTGGGCACCTCCAGACTGCGACGAGCGACTTCTTCGGTGGGTGTCGTGACAGCCGAGCTGTTACTTGACGAGCCCGTTGACGAGGGCGTTTGGTAGACGTATTCGCCGTCGACGTACATGGCATTGCTGACGAAGGTAGAGCGTCTGTGGCGGTTTCGGGTATATCGCTGCTCGAGGCGGTAGATCTCGAATCTTTGCTGGATCTTCTCGAAGAAACCCATTGTGTCGACTGTGAAGAGCCTACTTGATGTAGTATAGTATAGAGAGAGAGTGTGTGTGTGTTTGTGACGGTAGACTGGGTATTTTGCGCAACGTATCACAGCGTCTTTGTGTTCGAGAACGTCGTACGACCAGCGGCAGGTCGAGCTTTGGTTAATGAAGGGATTCCCAGACTCAGAAGAGTCGTAGGCTGGGCACAAAAACCGGGTTGGCCCTATGTCTTAACCTGCCACCCACGTAGCCTGACGGAGACAATTGACCTAGACTTGTCTCTAGCTGAGGACTCAATCGGTGAAGCGACAGGGCGTAATTCGTACGTCGGCGTAGGGGCAAAAGAAGGTGCGTGTGTAGAGAGAGTAGTGGATACAGCGGTCGGTTGATTATTGACTCTTTGCAGAGCAGGGCAATCAATGAGTTCTATAAAGAGAGTGGTCTACTTGTGGTTAGACAAGAGCGAAACGTCCATCAGCCAGCCGCAGAGTTTCGGGCTTGAGAGTGGGCAGGTAGGGAGCCCAAAACGAACGAGCGGAAAGAGGGGGAAAGGAGAGACAAGGTCTGAGTTTACGAGATGCTTCCCGGGGTTGGTTCATACAGACTGGAGGAAAGAGAGAAGGCGAGGCGAGGAAGTAGTGGCCACCACTGGCGAGACTGGCGAGACTGGCGAGATGGAACAGGCGACAGGGACCTCCACCTCTGCATGGAGGGCCAGGAACATTCGATCGGACAGGGGACGGTGTGGATCACGGTCAATGCCTCACATAATCACCTTACATGAAAGCCGTTGGCTCGCAAGCGCGCTCGCTCAGTGCGTTCGAATTTCGCACACACGTCTTTGGACGCATCTCAGGTACTTCTTACATCCGTACATAGCACACCGCGGCGACGACTGCATTACCGTAGTCGTAGTAATTTATTCAGTCGAGTAATTAGTAGTCTCACTAACCCCTCTCAAACAAACATACAGCCCTCTGCTTCCCGGTTTCGACGTTGTCTCATGCGCCAATTCACCTTGTCGTGGGCAGTCTCTGCCGTTGAGACGAGTACGCGCAAGACACCACCAATGTCGTATCCATCAAGAACCCGGATGCTGATCGCGACATGATCGCCCATCTCTCACGCACGCCCGTTGAATTTCGCGCACGCCTCGAGAAGCCCAGCCGGAGCCCAGCCGACCAGCCTCTGCCCGGCGTCCTGATCACTAATGCATTTGTGGCCTTGCTTTATGAGGTTTAGAGCGCTGGGGCAGAGCTGGGGCGCTGACGGTCTGTCTGGGTCTATGCGTCCTCGTGGCTATTGGAGGTATTCACTCAATCGCGTCGTGGAGTTGGGATCTGGCGTGCTGGCTCGGTCGGTCTCTGGCCGATCTCTCGCAGAGTTCGGACTGGTCACTGGTCAGTCGGGCTGGGGCAAAAGACATCGATTAGGTACAGGGCGTTCCTGGTCTCGAGCCGAGCGACCTGGACGAAGTGTTCTTCTACAGTAGTGCGTCTACCCTTTGCTTGCTTAGTTTCCTCTTGCCTCTGCTACTTATGAACTCGGGAGGAGCTAGCCCCAGCTCTGCCCCAGTTCACGTTGGCCTCCAAAGAGCTTCACAACTTATTCAAGTTGCGTGCATCAGTATGAATACCGCGGCTCGCTCCATACGCGAAGAAATGGTGCTGTTATCAGTCTGTATGCTCCATTTCCAACGAATCGCTGACCATATGTAGCCGCTAGTGCGTCAATTACGAGAAGGGACATACGCGGTATTCTAGATCTTTACCTAATGCAGGATAAAACAGGTTGCATGAAGTGCCATACCTATTCAAGTTAATTACACCGACTGGGGGCAGGGCAGCACGGCCGTTTTGCCTGGAGACGTGTGCTCGGGCAGTGTGGTGTTCTATGTAGGTGCGACGGCAAAATGCAGGGGGTTCCCACGTTTCGACACCCTTGAACGCAACGATACATAGGGCTTGGAGCCTTCGATAGCTTACCACTACGGATTACATCTGGTAAGATGTCTATCCAAAGCGAGAGATTCTGAGTGACTATCCCGCGCTCGGCCCGGCTACCTCAGCATCTCAATAAATTACAGTGTCGGAATTGTGAGTGTTATGCATGTTCGGTGACCTAACAACAAGCAAGGCTTTGAGTTTTGTCCTGGATCTCATCGGCGAAGGTTTCCCAGTTATGTCGAATATTACATCCCTGATCTACAATTCCATCATAATTAGCAGCCCTTTGCTCGAAACTTAAAGACCCGATGACGCCGATCTAATGGTCCTAACACCATGGCAGAACTTGAAAAGAGAGGGCGTTTTCAATTGCGACATATATACCCCACGATCCGCATCACCGGTCCACAATACTACATCAGGATGTAATCAATACAGCGACCGAATGCGCACCACAAGAACCGTTGCCTCATGATGATCTGCTTCGAATCTCGCCTCTGAATGTTTCATTCCTTCTGAGCAGCCCGATATTAATCATGCGTTCGTCGAGGCTGAGCGAGTGATTGCGTCACTCATCAGGCAATTCGCACCGGAATGTTCGATGATGAGGGGGGTAGACGTTTGCCATTTGAAACCACTTAATGCCGACGACGGACACTCGATGGGGAGGGGAGGGGGTTGAACTCTTGACGATGGTTCGCACCGAAGAGAAAGATTGCTGAAAATAGTTCTCACACAAATCTGACACTTGGTTTTTGCGATGGTATGCAGTATAGCTATGGCAATCGGCCAGCTTATATCGCTTGACCATGACTGCCAACTGGCTTCAAAGAGATTCTAAAATATATGATATGCTTGTTCAGTCAATCTACTAGGGGGGTTTCTTACTTGACCATTACCATTGGTAAGCCGGACCGTACAGTCTTCAGAATCAACATGCCAAACGTCATCATCCCCAAATGCTAAAAACCATTCGCCTATCATCATCTCAAGCAGGGCATATATACCAAGCCAGAATGCGTCATTGAATACTTGTAATCCATACTAATACAAGACATATGTATATGCAGAAACCCAATTGTACAACTTACGGATCCCGTATGTACTCGCTCGTCTATGCTATTACCGCCCGTACCGTTTGATCGCCCTCACCCAGTCGACTCGAGGCTTCAGTTAGCAACGGAGTGGGACACGACAGCGAGCTTGCGAATGTTCTCGGCAAGCGACACAGACGTTGTGTAAACTTTGCGGACCTTTCTCTCCTGCTCATTTAAATGCTCATGCTCGCGATTCCATTCAAGAACTTCACCGACCATGCCGTCGAGCGTTGTTATGACGCCCTTATATCCGAGACCGCCTTGGCTGACAGGTTTGCTGATCTCTGCATTTGATCCTACTAGGTGTGTCGTGATAGAGAATAGACCCGGCTTCAGATGTCTGATATCACCCTGGACCGGCGGGAGAATTTTTCGCAGGAACGAGAAAGGGGCGGGCAAGTAGAAGAGCTCGGAGTACAGCTCGACAGCGTGTGATACCAGAAGCATGAGTACTGGCGGCAAATGTGGAGTTGAAAAGGGGTGGATGGAGAGCACTCGGATCGCAGAGTAGAGGTCATCGTAAGTGATGGGCGGATTGGGATCCGTGACCACGAACGGCTTGCCAGAGTGCGAATCTACCAATGATGGATCTACGAGCGCTGCTTCATGGTGTAGATGAGCAATAGCCACATTAGCCCCGTGGACAAAGCTCTGCACCACATGTGACACCCATCTAACGCAGGAAGTCTCAGTTAATCTCTCGGTATGAACGCAGACGTGAAACATATCATCTACTGGTCCTGGATCGGATCCGTTCAATGTTGACGGGGAAAATACGTGGCAGGATGAAACACCAAGAAACTTACGTTGGCATGACATCTCGACTCAGAGGGTCACCGACAGTGTTGTCAGTTGGGTTCCCATAGACTCCATTGGCAGGACGGATAGCACCAGTCCTGAAGCCGTCGCGATTCGCATCGCACACTAAGCGTTCAGCATAGGCTTTGGTAGCCGGGTAGTTACTGTAATATTGATCCCGTGACTTGACGGGCTGTTTGAAATCTTCAGTATCCAGTAACTGAAAATAATTCTTCGGCTCTTTTGCCCACGGTGCAGCCCATGTGCCAACAGTACGAATGGAAATACTCGCCGAGGATGTGGTGCTGAAAACAGACGCCCCAGCCGCCTGGGCGGCGGCCATGAGGTTGATAGTGCCTTTCACGTTAACAGACTCTGGAAACGCGTACGTATGTCTCGAACGGTCCGAGGCCAGTATCACAGCTGCTGTGTGGAATACAGTTAAGGGCAAGCTCGCAGCTGATGCCGGCCATGGTCTTGCGAGAGCTGCATCTACCGAAGCTCTAGAAGTAATGTCTGTTTTGGCGAAGTCTACCTCCGTAGCAGGGCCAGTCTGCATATCTGTTCGTTCTGTCCGCCTGATGTCTATGATCCGAATATGAGAGGGTGGGGTGCCTCGAGCAAGTAGCTGCAACACGATATAACCACCGACAAGACCTAAAATTGTTTTAGCTCTTCTTTTACTTTTTGGTGTTTGTCTGTCCAAGCGCGTGCAGAAGAGATCAGAAAGAAGAAGAGCTCCCGCGCGTTCGTCTTCGCACGTGAAGTGTGACATCCAGAACCAACCCGTTCGACGAAATGCGGTATTTATTTCGATATCAAGAATGAATTTTATCCTGGTCCACCATTTGCGTCTTCAGTCGCCCAAGAGGATGATTCTACTATTCATGGACACCACAACTTGAAGAATAAAAGAGAGGCTCACCTGAGCCACCAGTTACGACATAACGGCGATCAAGCTTTGGGGGGAGCTTGTCGGTATAGTCAGTTGGATGCTCCTGGAGTCTTTCATATGTCTTTTTCAACAGCTCCGGGGTCCATTTCGGTGCAACAAGTCGTCGGACTTCGTCAGGCGTCCCACTGAGCAACGAGTTCAAGCGCACAAGGTAAACTATGACAGCAGCCGAGATGACAGCGAAGACCGTCGTGAGGGCGCCCCAATTGCCGACGTAGATGTCCATCGTCGGATCGGTCGGAAGATGTTATCTTGAGATCTAGGGTCGTGTTAAAAAGATGCACATAGGTTGAGATATCTGACAGGAGGTTCAGTCGTTGCTACATTTCCTATCCTTCTGATTCGAGGAGGTGGCACATAATCGCGCGCATTCAATGAGGGTACCCAAGGTTTGTAGGAAATGGACTGATGACACGGATCATGAAGAATGGTGACGTCTCGTTTTAGAGCATTGCTATAAACATCAATGCTTGACGGTTGCTACCGAGAGGTTCAAGTTGGGTTGAACTTTGATTACAAGACGTTCCGACGGCAACAACGGACTCGAGGTAGCAAGTACGCGTACAGTAAGGCGATGTTCCCCATTCGGAATGTGCCGGCGACTTCCACCACAGGCAGACGACACATACAGGTAGGTACATGTACCTACATGTACACCTAAGGTAACCAACATTGAATAAGGTATCCGTGGCACACAATCGAAGGCTGCATGGTAAATCTGACTGTTGCCGTCTGAACAAGAGTTTTGCAAGGCATTTCCAACGCATATTCCGTAGCCAGTGCACCCAAAGGCAGCCTCCGACCTCTCGGTGCCCGATACCTAACCCACCGCTGCTTCATTGATGTCTGACAGCTATAGAAGTACATGTAACCACTTGCATGGGATCCGAGTCATCTCTACAATGATTCAACTCAAAGACACACGTGTTGGAAAGGCTTATTGCTTCAATTATCAAGTACCTACCTACCTAATATATGAGTATATCATGTTATACAGCTGATTTCTCTTCTATATACCACTCCCGCTTCCCCTGACTGCTTATAGACATGTGTAGTCGAAAGGTCTTTATTCCAGTATATGTAAACCACACAGCTTTTCTTACATAGGTAATGCACTTACCTACAGGTGTCAGACATAATTGACAACATGTTCCCCTGAAGGAGGAGTAATTATACGTGCGGCCTTTTTGTTCGTTTTCATATATGCATATGCGGTAGAAATGACATCACTCCAGAGAGTCTATCATATCGCCAATATGGAATGAATAGATACGATGTATGTATTATATGGTATGTTCGAATCATTAGGTAGTCGATCTACACACGGCCATCGATAATTGCCTGCTGCCACCACTCACATCGACTGTTCCGCACATCATCGACGCTCGTCGTTACACCAGCAGTCGAAAACTCGATCACGGTGCTATCATCGCCGTAACGCGGAAATACCGGCAAGCCGGCACTGTTGTCATTAGGATTACCAGTGCGTGTAAACGCAACAATATATTCCTGAAGCGCGTTGGCGAGATCTGCATTCACCGGTAGTCCGTCATCCAGCGTCGTCGTGTCGCCATTGAAGAACGTATACGGGAGGTCCTCGCCGTGATAGCCAGGCGGATAGGCGAAGAGGTAATTGTACGTCGCGTTGCCTTTCGCTTCGGCAAGGTACGCCGTCGTGCATGTGAAGAATGCTTCGCTGACTAGCTGCACTGCACGTGCGAATTCGGTTTGCCACGGGGTAGTTGGCGATACGTCCGGATATACGTCGGTGAGAATCTCATCGATGGTCGCCTCGGACGCTTCGGTGAATTTCTCTGTTAATTGCTGGCGCAGATCATTCGCATCACCTATGGTAGGTGTAAAAGTAACGGACTCATTTGAGCAATGGCTTATGAGAAGCTATTCTTCCGCGTCAGTCGCAGTGTATCAACTTAGGTTGTAGTGATTTCAGAGTCGGAGCAGATGAAGTGACTCAGCAGTTCAGCTTACATTTAGACTTTGATCGAACCGGCCCTCATACAGCAAGATCTGCGGCAGTTTTGGCACGAAATCACCATCTGGCGTTGGCCCAAAGTTGAAATTGCCCTTACTGGCAGGGTACACGACAGCTTGGTTGAGTTCCGCCAAGACCGAGGAGTTGAGGAGACGCAGTGCAGCGACGTCGGGTACAGTCGAGCCGACCAGTTGCGTGGCCGTGGCAAACGTAAGTCCATAGGTCGTGTCCACATCGATGTTGAATTGAAATGCTGGAGATTGTGGAATAGCGGCTTGGAACGGAACTGGTTCTGCGCCGCCGTATGCCGTGATCTGATGAACAATGCTCGAAGCACCAGCACTCTCTCCCATCACAGTCACTCTGTTAGCACTACCTCCGAATCTGCCAATGTATTGCTGAATCCATTCCAGTGCGAAACGTTGGTCGTATAGTCCAAGATTGGGTGTGACATCGCCTCCAGCTAGCCAGCCAAACAGTCCAAGGCGGTAGTTGATGGACACGATAATTGTGCCAGCTTGACCATCCGCCTGAGACTTAGCAACGAGGCCAGCAGGTGTACCATATGAGGTCTTTGAACCGAGAGTAAAGCCACCACCATGGATCCATACTAGCACAGGAGCTTTTATTTCATGAGCATTATATCATACATATAGATAGGAATACGTAGAGTATGTATTCTGTTTACTTACCATCGGCTGCTGTGGGACAATCGAAAACATCGGACGGAACATATACATCAAGGACAAGACAGCTTTCCGTTTGCGTCGGGTCATCAAAACTTCCAACAATCGCTTTCGAAGTGGCGTTGGCTGCTGCCTGAGTTAATGTCCAGCCTGGATAAGCTTGGTAGCATTGGAGATACTCCGCGCCTAGGTTGATATGGGAGCTGTTGACGGTGATCGCTTGGGGCTCTCTGAATCGCAAGTCCCCAATAGGCTGTTGCGAATAGGGAATGTTACTGAATAGGTAGTAACGACCAGTTGTCTAACAGAGTACCGTTAGCACATTGTGTTACCGGTCTTCAGTTTCTTGTTGGACGATCGAGGGCCTCTACTCGCGAAATATAATTCGGAGTTAACATATCAGATATCGCCTCGTATCTCATCATAACCTCGTAAGAAAGGGGCCCAGACATTGACGGTACCCTGATGTATCTCGTAGCCCAAGTTAACCGTGGGCGCTGTATCTCTTCTTGAATGAGGATGTTGGGGATGAGCGTCGCTGGTATCGGGGAGGACGAAAGCAATGCAGGCTATTGCCAGCCCGTTCAAGCCTCTCATAATTGCTATCAATACTTTAAGTGAACAGGCGAGAACCGAACCAAACCCACCCGCGAAAGCGTCGACGGGTGCCTCGGCGCTTTATACTCTTGCTAGCTCATCAATGGGCTTCACGGGAAACCACTTCAATTACATAACGACCTTGCAGTTTACCTGGCAAGGCCAAGTTGGGCTATCGTTGATCCGGCGGGCAGGCACGCAGTAAGTCACAGGGGTTTGACGTATCTCGTTCTCGAGCCTACCTGTTGAAGGTCTATGACTTTCTGACGTGGCTTTTTTGACGAGGCGGCCAAGAAAATGCGAATCGCCCCGAGGTTTGGCCTTTCGTATGGATTCCTTCTCCGCCATTATCTTACGCATCACTACCTTAGTCTTGCATTGGCCTGTAGCGTGACTCGGATTACAGAATCTCCAATGGCGCTCGGAAGAATCCTCTCTATTTGGGATAGCATTGCGTATAATTCAACATGATGTAACGGAAGACCGGGAGCCCTGGTCCCGGCGACGCGGGGAAAACGCTGATCGGGATGCGTCCCAACGGAATCGGTGGACTAGCTTTTACGGTGGGGAGAGCGAACTAAAGACTGGAGGAGGATGCGGGCTTTGGTATCGTAATGATGCAATACGATACGAAGCAGCAGGATTCAACATGGCAATCTGCCGGTCATGGTGCCTCAAGTGGCAGTTCGAACGTCTAAGCCTCATGAATGCATGCGCGTAACTTAGTGGCTGTTCCAACGCATAGACTACATCTCCGTTGCGGTCAGATGCCAAAACGGGTGTGTGCGACTGTTCGAGTTGCTCGACCGTGAACTGCTTACGACTACGATGCTTCTAGGGTTTGGTGGCATTTCTTGGACCTTCAGAATGACTTTTACGGCGCACTAAGAGGTCTGAAACCTGGCGAGCTGGGAGACGAACCCAGCACTTACAAAACGGCACAGATTCGTCTCGAATAACTGGTCTTTGCTTAGGTAGTTGCCCGACGAGAACCTGGATATGGCTCGATACACATCGTCATCATTTCCATGCGAGATGAGCTTACCGAAGCGGCGAGAGCCGATCGAAGTGGGCCTGTAGATCTCACACTGCGCTTCGAAGTCACCTGCAGTGCTGACTTTCTGCCTCTAAGCAGCTTGTTCGGAGGCTGAGGCTGCATAGTATCCATCATGCCATTCCACTTCATCAACAATAACGATACAATTGATCGGAAAGCACGAAAACTCATCCGTAGCCACGCTGCAAAGGGGAAGAATCTCGGTAGAACTATTCACCGCCCAAGCCGCGATCCGAGACCACGCAAGGACGAGAACAGACCCGTTGGCACGCTACCGACGACGCCTCCTATCGAGGTAGACGAGTGCGAGGATGGCACGCCTTCGTTTGCAATTCAGCGATACTTTCAGGAGGACCTGGCCGTCTCTCTTCCGTTTGAAGTCAATCCAACATCTCGACGTCTCTTTCACCAAGGTTCGTCGTACTACATACAGACGAATCTTGTTGATGTTAACCAGATAAAGTCGTTACATTCATGAAGATAGTCCCCTACGGTCCACAGATCAGCAAGTTCGTGATCATTCCCGAAGGACCAAATCAGTTTTTGCAGGTGGCGTTTGTTGACGAGGCTTGTATGCTCATTTATACCTACAATATCTAGCATACGGAGCCCCATGACTGACGGCGGTCCAGTCTTCCACACCGTGGTAGCGATGGCGGTCGCATCATCTATCGAAACTACACGACAAGAGACCGCAGAAGCTTTGAGCCATCTCTCTCGAAGCCTGCAACTCGTGAACAAGCGCTTGGCTGAAGCCAGAGATGTAGCTATTTCTGACACGACGCTCGCTGTAATCATTGCACTGACTCAGCATGAGCGATTGTTAGGCTACTATCACCAAGGTCTAGTCCACTTTGAGGGACTGTTGAAATTACTAGATACAAGAGGAGGCATATCTGCACTAGTAACACGGAATCCGAAGATTGCATCCAAGGCGTTTCGAGCCGATCTTGACTTCGCACTCCAGTTCGGGACTCCGACGCGGTTCAATGCTGACGACGTCCCTGGAGGGATTGCTCTCTTCTGGCTCAAGGAAGAGCGCAGAGAGCTCCAAGAAACACGGCCGAGCCTGCCGACCGTTCTCTCGAGTGTCAGCGACGGGCTCCGGCAAGTGTACGAAGACATATCGACCCTTGTCTGGCTCGTGAACGAGAATGCTGTGAACCAGATCAAAATTGACGATCACGACTTTCACAGCGTGCTCTTACTCATCTTGTATCGTTTATTCCGTGTCAGATCAATCAATGCCGCATTCGGGACATGCAGTGCGGTGGAAGTTGTACTTCATCTCGGACTTACGGCTGTGATGACCGAGTTCTTCTTCTCATCACGCCTGAAGCTACCAGATGTTCGAGCCCTCAACAAACGCATCTACTCAGCGGTACATGACCATTCATTCACTGTCAGAGATGAACAAGAGCTTCTGTTTTGGATTCTCTGCACCTGTAAAACTTCGGTCTTTAATGACCCGAATGATGATATCTGGCTTATTCCGAAAGCTTCCGAAGTCATGCGCCAGCTGGTGCTTGGAAGTTGGGAGGATGCGTCACAGATATTGCAAAAATATCCGTGGATCAATATCTTTTCCGACGCCGCTGGCAAGTCCTTGTGGGATCAGGTTACATTCGGTGCATGATCGTCAACTGGGCGACTTGAAGAACTCGATGTTTTCACCTAAATTTCCACGTCCAGATCGAGTAGCACGTTTCTGTATGGCGGCTTGGGGGCTTCCTGGCAATGGAAACGTTGACAGGCTTCGTAGAGCATGCCACTTGCCCCTACGAAGCTCATTGATCCAACCGAGTTCTAGATCCACAGTCGTACAAAAGTGGCTTCATCCTTAATCAAACGAGCAATCGACGAGGAATATTGTGACGATGGTCGAGTTTCAATGATCAGACAACGCGATAGATGTTGCAAATGCTCTCGACATCTTTCGTTGAGCTTAGCAATGATTCCATTTCTTACCTAGATGGAAGCGAGTACACGGTAACGGACTATAGAGATAGGATGTGGCCACATCGTTCTAAACAATGCTCCGCAGCTATCCTGCTCACTACCCTTTCACGACTTTCAGTCAGCTTCAAGAGCCTGATGCACTGGGAATATATGCAACGAAAGTCAACATCGACCTGATTTTGTGTCCTTCTTGGCTTCGATCTGATCAACTTTGGCAACTACCTCCGGTGGTCTAACTACCTACTACAACTACTTGCCCTTTATAATGATTGGTAGTCATATCCCGTAGCGAGCGCTGGTTACCGAGGCAATTATCAAGGCAGCCACCCATCGACACGTCTTGCAAGAAGCGCCAGGTGTTGCTGCTGTTGTTGCCGTTGCTAAGTACGCGTGTCTATAAACCCCAATAGTACGCCACACTGCCAGCAGAGTAGCACAAACCGTTCTCATCAGTTATGACAACTGAAATGGCTCAGGGGTACCAGGGTCAGACTACGCTTCCTCTGCTTTCCGTAGTCGACTTCACTTTTTGGAAGGTCAGGTGTTCGAAATGTTTTGTTGAACAATTTCCTCTTTGGCTTTTTTTTCATCCCCTCTACCTTTTTATTCTGTACATAGTTTGTCTATTGGGAACTACGGTGTTGATGGGAGTGCGCATTTCCCTGTACCCAGTGTTGTGGGATAGATTTTGAAGAAGCGATTAGCTGCTTATTCCTATGGTCCTATGGACCTTGACTGAGTCTTCTACATCGAACACCGCAACATGGACACTACGTTTGAATGGCTGAGGGTAACGAGCACTGTAGAACGTCAAACACCAAGGTTTACGATATAGGACATCACATATAATGTGACTCATGTATCTAATGCTTGATTAGGTCTCGTTTGTATCGAGCTATTGCGCCACCAAATGCAACAAGCGCCGTAACTACTTGGTTGAGGATAATTCCCCCTACTTCCCTCAGCATGCCTGCATAGCCATACGGCATTCTCGATTTCATGTTCCATCCTATACCAGACCATGAGCGGCATTCCATGTGGTCCTTGCCAAGTGTCAAAGTCGAAAACTTTCGTCCAAACATACCAAATCCCCACCCCTAAAACTCCATACTCTCAGGCTCATCCCTCTCCCTCTTAACCTTGGGATCCCTCTCATCTCGCATAAGCGCAATGACGAACGACCGAAAAGCCTCAATATACGGCCTCAAACTAGTCTTCTCCCAGTCCGCAACTTTCTCATCGCTCTCACCATCCGGCTTCCAGTTATCAATCTCCTCCAACAGCCCCTGAACAGTCGGCACAGCTGTCGGATCAAACTCATCTAACCTACTAGTATCGATAGGCACGCAAACCCTTCCCGTTCCCGGGTGGACGACAAACGGTGATTTAAGCAGATGGTTTAGTTTCTTGGAGACTTCGATATCGAGGCGGGGATAGGTATATTCGAGGACAACGTCCTGCTTCGCTTCGAGCAGGGCGCGGGCATCTAGGCCTTTGCTCGCGCCGCTTTTGGCGAGAGCGTCGATGTCGGCCCATTTTGATGTGCTGGCTCGCCCCGGCGAGGCGTCCCATTTCTTCCGTAAGCCTTCATTGAGAGATTTGTCGGGGAGTAGGGAGATGAGGTGGTCGGCGCGGTCGCCCTCAGACCATGGGTCTTGGACCTCGAGGACATCTGACTGGAAATGGGGGGCTAGGAGGTCGAGACTTCGGCTTCAGAAGAGAGTCAGTGTTAGTGCCCAATTCGCACAGTCTCAGTAGATCTAGACTTGCCTCAGATGTGGATGCAGCGGCCTCCTGATGTGAACTTTCTTCCCACTCTGCGAGCCACCACGAATGACCTCTAGATAGCCAGCGATAGCCCTGCGCTTCTGATCGTCCATTTTCCTGGCCTTCTTGTCGCAGACCCAAGCGTGCGCACCACGACGACCCGAGTACACCCACATGATGTGCTTGAAGCCAAAGTCCTCCCGCAGTGCCGTGTCTAGAACCTTAATGGCCATGGTCATGAATTGCCAGCATTTGGTGCAGATATTGGCTTTGTCGCAACATGTGCGGATGTCGTCGTAGTCTGTCAGATCGATATCGAAGCATAGCTCCTTGGCCAGGGGCTTGAAGGAGTTCTGGTTTCGTAACGTCTTGCGGTCGCGGGGGTTCGTGGTGTATACGGGTCCGATTTCGAAACGGAGGGGTAGCTTTGATATGATGTCTTTTCGGATGCTGGAATAGTGAGGATTGCATGTCAGCATGCGATTCCTCCAGTCGGAAAACCAGCTGGTCCCGTTCGATGCTTACAGATCTGCTGTTGGGTAGGATTGGTATCGCAAGTAGATCTCTTCGCCCGCCGCATCGAGAATGGTGAGGGCAAACTCGCGATGTCCGAAATCGTTGGTCGGCGTTGGGCTGTGGTTGAGCCATTGAAAGAGATACCGGAAGGGAAACAACCGCTGGTAGAACATGCGCAGTAGTTCAGGATCTGACGAACTTATTCCTGCCGCTTTTTGTCTGTTTCAGTCATTAGTTGCCAGTCACTTTCGTTTCCAAGCCGTGCAAATGGTAGCTAAGCATACATTGGTGATGATGGGGCGACGGGCGGGCTGGAAGGCTTGATCTGTTCTGGCCTCGAACTCGGAAACTCTTCGTCGGAGTCTACGTCGGCAAAGAGATCCTCGAGCTTGACATCCTGCTTCTCATCGCCATTTACTGTCGCTGGTTCATCATGGGATTCGGCCATAGTGACGTCGGTGTCGCCATTCCGGGCTGGGCTCTCAGCCATGTTCTCTTCGAGGGTCTGGCAAGACGTTCGAGGCTTGGGCGATGCGGAATGGGGTATTGAGAAGTTTACACTCTGTGGTCAAGTGTCCGCCCTGGAGTTTTGGTCCAAGGTCGCATACAGCATGAGATGCTGGTTGGAGGGGTTCAATTAGTCAATGTTAGATGGGCGGAAGACGGCCGGCGCGTCAGAACGCGTTTTCGCGTAAAGCACCCGGCAAGCTGGAAACCCCCTGCACGCGGGTCGCGGTAGTTCCCTAAAGCTCCGAGGCCATTCCAACGGCCCCAATGTTTCTATCAAGATCCAAGTTTTCGCCCATCTGATAAGTCGATCGTCATAATATGATAACAGAAAGACGGTCATATAACCAACAAAAGGATGCTGTGCTGTGTCTTTTATGGATTTAGTAGTGAGAGTTCCCGGCAACTGTCGCATTAAGCGCTTCAAGCAAATCACATTTCAAATAGCGCCTCAGGAAATAAAAGGGAGAACATCAAGAATTCTCAAATTCAGTCAATTCAATGACTGACTGCTCCTCTGCGTGATCTCGTCAGATTGCGCCTCTGCCGTGCTCATCTCGTGGAGATGCGATGACAGCCGACGTCAGCCCTACTCGGGGATATAATACAAGACTCATGATAACCTAGGCGCCTTTGGAAATAACGACCAGGATTTCCATCCGTACTCTAGATTCCAAACGCCGTTTGCTTTGTCAAAACACTGGTGCAATCCTTGACTTGCACGAAACCACTCTATCGTACAGCGCAAAGTATCGGGATATCATCTTTTGCCTCCCTTTCCCCATTCCTCATGTTTCCTCCGCAACACACATCGTTAGACATACCAGACAAAACCAGTCAAGCAAAACAGAGCTTTTAATAAAACTTCTGCAGATCCAGGCCACCGGCGCTGTACCCACCCTGCGAGTTATTCGGGGCCTGCCACTGACCAGGCTGCTGCGAGTAGACTTGCTGGGCGAATTGCGGTGGTGGTACAATTGGAGCTTGATGGGTACCTAGGGCCGGGAAGTTGTCGTCGTACGAGACGGGACTGGCTCCATATCCTCCTTGGCCCTCTCGTGTGCCGACGTCGTCCAGCGATCGATAGCCGCCGCGACCACCTCGACCACCGCCACGCCCTCTAGCATTGCCACGATTGCCACGCCCGTGAACACCACCGCCCCTAGATCCACCGCGGCTCCCACCCCGACCTTGGAAGTTCGAGGTGTGAAAACCCCGGGAGCCGTTGCCGTTAGTGTTCATGTTGTTATTGGAGCGCCGGTTATCGTCGTCCCCAAATTTGCGCTTGTTTTTATTCTGGCCGAATCCGTCGTTGTAGTTGTCCGGCACCCATTGTGGCTCAATGCGTAGCATAACCTTCTCGTTGACCTCTGTATCAAAAGCAAACACCTTCTCTGGCGGAATAGGCTGCCAGGTTTGGATCTTGGAAACATCTGAAGGTCGCGCATTATGACGTGTGGCGATAACCACGTTGGGCGTGCTTTGGTCTGTGTGATACGGTGCGGAAGGGGGAATGGGCGCAACTGAAACAGCCCATATGCTGTTATCAAACGATCCTATACCTGTAACTCCCCATTTCATCTTTGCGTGCATGCCTCCAATCTTGTCGAGAATTTGTTTTGTGCAAGGCTTGGCAGTGATTAGGATAGCATTCCCATGGTACTTCAGGCTTGCATCTGGCAAGTGAGGAGCAACCAGTGTCATCAGCCGCTTGGTGTCCTCTGGGCTGATCATGTAGCTTGTGAAGAACACAGTCTTCCTGATGGCAAGACGGTCTTGTTTCTTCGTTCCCACAATTGCATTGTGCTCATTGATGAGGTGCTGGATTTCGGCCACTTCAACGACCGGATCTAGATTAGTAGATATATCGGCGACATGAATCACCTCGGCAGTGATAGGACGACGGCTTGGAGGACCACCAAAACCGCCGCTCTTTCTTTTATTGTATTCGGCCATAAAGTCTCTGAATCCCTGGACATGCCTAATGCGGTCTTCGTATATGCGGATCTCCGTGGCATTGGCGTATGTCTCCATGATGGCGGCGAGGAAAGCTTGTTTGAAAAGCATGGTACTGCTGAAGGATTCACCGTTGGGACCGGCCACTGGCTTCAGTCCGATCATGTCGAATTGCAGGCCCTTGCTTTTGAGAATGCGCGGAACCAGCTCTGAGAAGCCCTTTACGCTGCGGCCAGTCAACAGGACAGTGAGGGCATCTTTCTGCTTCATGCTTAATTGCACAAGCTCGACAACCTTCTCGTTCCACCAGCCATTCCAGGCGCGGGCTTCCTCTCGCTCGACGCCTTCGCCGGTGGCCGCGAGGATGCGGGAATCGTGCCACCAGCCGCCATTGACAAAGACGTCAGTGTTGCCAAGCTTGCCGAGGGTGTTGGGGTTCCAGAGCTTAGGGTTGGGCAGGGGGGTCTGGAATAAGGTATTGTCGAAGTCGTAAATGTGGATGGCGCTGATGGCATCGGTAGCAGGGAGCTGAGAGGGCTGGATCGACCACTTATTGAGCGCCGCGAGGGTGTATGGCCCTGGCGCAGAGCCGCTGCTGGAAACGCCGTTGGTGAACCTCGAACCCATGGTGCCGCGTACGAGCTGGCGTGGCGTAGTTGAAAAGGCTCGCGCGAGAGACATGTACTAGCATTACAGGACCATGTTGCACGGAACCCGTGGTGATGGTGTTCGAGTTCGGGGTCTGGGTTCGGACTCGGAAGTCGCGACGGCAACAAAAAGATGACTTTTGCGAGCAGGGAGCATGCTAGGAAGCTTACCTCAGTTATTTAAGGTGCTTACCCGCTCTTGCAGTAGCGATTCATACCAGTTGTCAGGTCGATTCACGGTCTGCGCTAAGCCTTTTCTGGCAGCTTTCTACCACCACGGTGCTCATGATGCACGTCATCACTATGTAGTTACCTACTTAGGTATCATTGGGTGTAACTTTAGAGAAGAAGAAACTATCGCACCCGGCTTGAGGCCCCAGCAATGATCTGTTTGAATTGTCAGATTTATTATATTCCAACCGAGCGATCATTGCTTACATGCAGGCGAGGCAAACGCAGGCGAGACTGGTTGAATCATACTGTCAAGTGCACCGAAGCTACCGAGTCAAGCTTAGCGCCATGCCCAAAAATTCATCTGGGCTTCGGCTTCTCTGACCTTCGAAGTGGGACTTGCAGTGGCTCCGCCGAGTCCGTTTGGCTTGAACACATCGGGTGCTCGACTCCAGCTCCGAGGGCAACAGAGGTAAAGAAACACTGTCTCGTTGAGAGGGAGAGAAGAAGAGATAAATCCGAACATTGTGTATATTTGGCGTTCAACGTGTCAACTCAGCACTTTATACATGCTGAAACAAATTACTATAGATTGCACAATCTTGCATAACTCCAACTCTTCAAGCCCGACGACACGACAGTTGATAATCAAACACGCCAAACCCTTCTGTGATCGACTTATTGAACTAGACAGACCAAAACAGCCCATCTCAAAATGCCGCCACGAGCAGCAATTAGTCTCATACAGCCAAAATCGAAAAATTCACCAGTCAAGACCATTTTGCAGCTCCACTGCCAAGTCCGCCCGGGCGCAAGTAAATCACGAGAAGGTATTGTGGCCATAACCGAAGAGAGTATCCAATTGTGTGTCTCTGCCCAAGCACAGGATGGCAAGGCAAACAGAGCTGTGTTGGAAGTCTTGAGCAATGTACGTACGCAGTTTTCATGGTACATCGTCCAGATTCGAATAAAAATCTTACGCTTGTACGGCTCTCAGGACACAAACTTACGAGGGAGTAGGTGCTAGGGGTGCCAAAATCTAACCTACAGATCGTTAATGGATTGAAGTCCAAAGAGAAAACCATCAGTTTGGCTTGTATGCCTTCTTGGCAAGGGCAGGCTGGTGATAACGCTGGCATCGTAGAAGCGATGAGAGAGAAGCTGTTGTCAAATACGACAACAGCTACACAACCATAATGATCTCCTCTCCGAGAACAAGAGAAAATCGTGGAGGAATATGGTTAAGGAGCCTAAGACTCAGGGGAGTTAGTCTTGCAAACCATTGTGAACGTTAATGTCTGGTATAGCAGACTGGGCAAAGATCAGGAATGATAGAACAATGGTGATTAGACTAATCATACTCATTGAATGAGTCATAAACAGCCTCTCAAGAGAATCTCATCATAGTAACATAGGGGAATGTGATGCGCAATAAGGACAAACTCACCACTAGGCAGATCAGTATTGGGTTTGATGCAACAAAGCTGGCACGAAACACTTGATGACTGACAGGTAAAGGAGCATCCGATTTGTTAGCACAATTACATCCCATTCTATATATACAGATCCCGCACGTCTACTGCTTTTTTGCCCATTCTACTCTGCGAGTGCTGAGACGGGCTTGATATCCACGCCGTACTTCGCCTTTAGTCGCTCTCGTCTTCTCTCCTCGTATCCAGGCGGCTCAATGCCTGTGACTATGTTAGTAGAGGGTCGGGCCAAGGGCTATATGCTTCGTTGTGTCAAAGTGCTGTCCTTACCTCTGCCCTCTCCAAGCTCCATGATGGTCTCTTCTATCGGTCGTCTGCGGTTGTTTCGTAGGTATTCTTTGCGCTCGTACTCATCCATTTCGGGGACTTCGGTCCGCTTGCCTACAAGACTGCCTCCTGTGTAGTCAAAGGCGGTCATGACGATGGCAAAAGCGGCGCCGAAGCCAAGAACCTGGGGCATGCGTCCAGCTGTGTGTAGACTTGTTAGTTCTAGTTCTCTCCATTTGACCCTGCCAGCGCCCGAAAACCAATCATACCCCTTAGACCCAAAACAGCACCTCCGAGGAAAGCTCCAATCCCGTGATTGATGCTATCGTCCTTCTCTCGTAGGTTGGCAGAGGCGTCTGTAGCGAAGCCGTATATGGCCGAGACGGCGGCTAAGGGAAGAGTAGTGCGTGTCAGCCAGCTGTGGTTCGAGGGTGTAGAATTGGAGGATGGTATCCGTACTGAGATAACCGATGGTGTTGCCGGTCTTGGTGAAGACGCCCCAGACGCCGTGGTTCCGCTTGGAGAGAGAGTTCTGGACGGCGGACAGCATGAAGCCAGCTCCAGCGCCGGTGGCCATGCCAACGAGACCCGACTTGACGGCGTCCTTTGGGTGGAAGGCGTGCTCCTCGACCGGGCGCGGGATGGGGTGGGGGTTGGCCATCGTGACGGAGGGTGGTCGAGTCGCAATTAGGCTTGGGATGGATTGAGGTTTGTGGTACTACCTGTCGGCGGCTCCAAGTGACGGCGATAGCTCTCAAGATGCTTTGAATTGAAGTTGTCTGATTCGAGCTGCGTGTCGGGTGCGGATCCACCTGCCACCTGCATCTACGTTCTGCCGAAATCCCTCCATTCCCGTCACGAGGCGGCACTTTGAAGGGACAGGCACTGCGAGTGATGCACGGACAGTGTGCATAAGAAGCACTACGGTATTCTAGCGCTAAAAGACGCCGCTCACTGTCCTAAACTTGGAGAACAGTCGCCTATCAAGCTGCTCAGAATACAGTGCCACGGTACTACAAGTATATATACAGTTGTAGGTACCTACCTAACACTGAGGTGTAGGCACAACCGTGGTCGCTAACCATGGAGGGTGCAAGCTCCAATGACTAAGGTACCTAACATTAGGTACCTCCTTGGGAGTACAGAGTACATCTCAAGTTGTGCACCACCGATCCCACCTCGAAGTGACAGGGCTGTATGGTCCTATGTTATGTCTGCTCATTCATCATCGTCATCTTCAATGCGCCTCCAGTGTGAATGAGATGCTGCAGCATATTCACAGTCACGCTCCCCACTTAACCTTGCCTGGTGCCTCTCTTTATCTTTAATAGTACAGATCGTGCACCCCTCGACCATATGGTCAGTCGTGTGTCCCCGAGACGCCTGGTCGCCTTGACACCATCCCACTCTGTTGTTAGGGGACCCTCCAAGACCCGAGAGTCGAGGTCGTTGCACCGTTTCTTCCGCCACATACATATGCACAGGACATTTTAGCATCCTGCCGTTCAGTCTGTACCGGCTCTTACGATACACTGTTGCTTCCAGTTTTCTAGCCTCCAGGCTCGTCGTCGTTATCATCGCCAACACTCACCACGGCGTCAGCATCAAGTGGCCACCCTCTGAACCCTGGGGGCGGTAGTTGTTGTCCTTTTCTAGGAGGTAAGGCATCGCTTCTCGCTTCTCACTTCTCACGCCCACCTTTGCCTTGTCTGTCAGCCTTGCAGCTGCCAGTATCCTCTCGAGGTCCAACATAAGTCTTCCTTGCTGTCTTACGCAAGAGCCTTACCAAAGCACCAGCATCATGGGAGAGGGACAATGAGGCTCTCTGAAACCACACTGTTTCCTTGCCTGTCCGTCTGATCTCCTCTGTTCATTGCACCGATCTTGACTATGAGATCACGGGGCAGCACACTATAAAAACAACCGCCCCGCCATCCATGCAAACTTGCCTCACGCTCTGCAATTCATCATTTGCGTCTCTAAGCACAGCGCTAACCGGCTATGTAGTCCTCGTTAAAAAATGAGCATACTGTTTCTCAACCTAGGCTCTCGTTGATGAAAGCCTTTGTATGCGAGTGTTTCAGATTGTCTCTCTTTTGAAACGGAGCTGGTAGACGCGCGCCACTTCCTTCGTTCTAGCGGCATCGGCGCAGGCCACGTTTCGTGCTTGCTGCAGCTACCGCCGCCATGCCTCCAACCCTCAGGCCCAAGTCGGCGTCGGACGACACGGAGGCAGTTCCTCCTATAGGCAGCAGGACCTGGACGCTCAAGACTGAGGCCATCGACCATTTCAAAACGTCGAGCCATGCTCATGGTGAGTCGGACCCTAACGGTGTACCAGCATTCGGCTTTTGCATGGTCAGAAAATGCCATCCGCTAACATGTTGTAGCCTATACATCTCCCCAGTTCCTCACTCGACTGATCGAATCAAGAGTGTCCGAGTTGGATTATCACACCAATTGCTCGTATCATGAATGGGTCACTGGGACTGACTCGTTGTCTGATACTAATAGCAAAACCCCCTTGCTTGTCTTCTTGTGCCGCTCCTGTAGGGTTCACTTCCAGCTGTCCGTTACCAAAGAATACGACAAACCAGTGGGGCATCTTAAACACCCTAGACATATGCTGATCCCCTGCCGCTCGAGTGCACAGGGCGATCTGAACAAGAAGCGCGCGTCCTTAAACCGTACAGCGACTGCTAGCTTCATCTGTGCTGTTCCTGGATGCTTTCATACCGTCGTACTTCAGCTCGCACCACCGGTTCTCTCCAATGACGATGTGGCCAAGTTCGAGGACAGTCGGAGAACCTTGAGGAACTTGAAAGCTGCTAGACTCGATGATCCGCAGAGATATGAAGGCACAACGGATGATTATGGCGCAAATGCTGTCGACAACATGATGACGTATCTGAAAGATACCTTGAATCAAGAGCCGGGCCAAGGCAATGCCAAGAAGATCAAGAAGCGTAATAAGCGATTTAAGGTGTCCTTTGGTCATGACTTCGATGATCTTTTTCAGCGCATCGGCTTTGTCGACAGAATCGATGAAGCGGGCGAAGAATGTTGGTTCCTTCCGGTCCTCGACGGTTCATTCGACGAAACAACTGGCCGAACACCAGGACACACGGTGCGAGCCGCACTAGAAGAAATATGTGTTTTGGATGGCAAAACAAAACCTGTTTGGGACAGACTGCTCGACATCTTAAATGCTCATTACTCAAGCGTTAGTATTGTTGATGCCACTGAGACTGACCTGTCTCTGCTGGGATGTCTGAAAGATTTCCCCACGAGCTGGTATAGCTGGTCTGCCATCACATTGGCAGAACTCTGCCCATCACGCCGGAACGAGTTTCTCGAGGCCGGTCTCCGCTGTTGCAATAAGAAGAATGACGGAGACGCAGCCACGGAGATTGTCATGTACAGCTCCCAGTTTGACTCGGAGCCTTCTTTAGGGAACCCGCAGTTTCAAGCAGCCGTCGAGTTCTTCGGAGTTGCGCAAAAATCTTCTTCAGAACTCAATGAATTGGATTGGATAAGTCAATATCGCATAACTACAGGACCTGCGTCTACGGATGAAACCAGGGCCCAAGCTTACCAGCACCTAGAAGCGGTTGGAAACACCCTCAGTAAGGACCTTCTAGGCGAACTTGCTCGTTCTGAGTCTATGGATACTCTTGAGCCGTTTCGCGCCAACACTGAGCAGAATAGGCGCCTTAGTATTGGATCCGCTGCACGGATCTTGGGTGTCGAGGCAAGTTACACCGCTGAAATGATCGCGGAAGCCTCCCAACACGTGGTAAGCCGTCATCTTCATTAATCCAGTAGATATGTGTCGTGTTGATTAACATCGAACAGGATGCTCAGACTCCACCTTCAAAAGTTGTCGAGGCTCTTACAGTGTTGGCCGAGCTCAAACATAACCAGGACAAGCCCAGCGAAGCCCAAGCACTCTATCATGCTGCTGACATGTGGAGTACCTCTCTCAATGGCCAAGGTACCGTTCCAGGGCTTATACAGTCAAACTCATGGGAAAACGAGACAACCTTTGCCACTCCACCAGGCCTTCGAAACATCGGCAATACATGTTACTTGAATAGTCTACTACAATACTTCTACAATGTTAGGACAATCCGTGAGATGGTGCTTACATTTGACCAAATCAAGATAGACATAGATGGACCAGATGTGGGTAAGAGGCGCACCGGTGGCAATGGTACACCTGTTACTCTCGAAGAAGCCATCGTAGCCCGACAATGTGAGTCAAAGCCAAAAACCTAAAATGTACCTTTGGAATCTTGCTAATCCTGATGAAGTCGTCGAGGAGCTTCGCCGTCTTTTTGTAGAGCTACAATCCACCACCGACGCTGCAGCTTGTCCGTCTCAAAAGCTCGCCAATACTGCACTATCATCCGCCAAAGAAATACTCAGTTCCACAACCCGAAATACGCCGCCACCGTTACCAGCACGTCCCTCTACCGTTGAACCACTTACTCCTCCACCAGAAGATGTCGATATGGTCAATGTTAGTGTGGAACCTGTGGATGAGAAGAACGATACTGCTAGCACACGAAGCTCGGTCACACTTGTGAGCGATAGCGTGGATGCACAACCTCATCTTGTCGTCCCAATCCCTAGCCTCAAAGAGAACAAAGTAGTTGATATCATACTGACGGAACAAGAAGCCAATGGGGAAACTACTGCGAGCGATCAGCATAGTGAGCATGTCGAGCATATCGAGCACACGCAGCACCGCCGAGACGTTGAGATGACAGACGTTCTTAATCGTTCGATTCTTGATGAAAAGATTGCACAAATTTCGCGGCGCTTAGAGCACTCAGATAGATCAGGCACCTCGCAGCAGGACGTGGAAGAGATTATTGGCAACATTCTCGAGCACTTCATGCGTGCAATCCGTCCGGATGGTCCGATGGCAGATAAGCCCGAGCTGCAAGCCGACATAATTACGAAAACCTTCTTCACGACAATCGTCAACACTACTACCAAATCAACGCTCAGTCAGAACACAACAACAAATGGATTAAGCATTCACAATCAAGATAGTGTACACAACGAAGAGATTGTACCTGAGCGATGGATCACCGCTTTCCCTCACGCTGATAGAAATAGTAAAATCCAGAGCTCCCTTTATCAGGCACTCGATCGTTACTTCGCCTACGAACAGCTCAGCGATCCGGATATTGGACGCTACGCGACTATCCGCACTTTACCGCCGATTGTTCATATTTGCATTCAGCGATCTGATGCGGATGGTATAAAGAACAGAAACCCAGTCACGATTGAGGAAGACCTATATCTGGATTGTTACATGGAGGTCAAGAAAGGCACTTCAGCCTGGAACGAGCGCCAGAGATGGTACGCGATACAAGCGCGCAAGAAGGATCTTGAATCCAGAGCCGCTCTGACCACCGCAGCGGCCTTTAAACGCCCAGAATCGAATGCATGGCAGCAGTATGCCGCAGAGGAAGCTTTGAACTACTCGGCGTCAGAAGAGGTGTCTGAAGAAGATCGTTGGCCAACTGATTCAGATGACACCCTCTTGAGCGACATTGCCAGACCTCTAAAACGTACAACGTTACAAGCACAGCTGAAAGAATCAGATGGATGCAGATCACTCAAAAGAAGATCGTTGTCGCCTGAAGGAGACCATCCGAAGCCTAAACCTGTAGACCAATTATTCAAGATGTCTCAACGTGAAGATGACTTCGCCGCGGCAGAGCTCTTGGACCTCGAGAGAGAGGAAAAGGGGCTTCGTGAGGGTACGAAGCGCCACAAATATTGTCTGCATGCCGTGATTTGTCACAGCGGCGGTATGAATGCGGGTCATTACTGGGTTTGGATCCGAGACTTCAACAAACAGGTCTGGTACAGATTCAATGACAGCATCGTCACAGAGGACTCAAGGCCCTCACATGAGCTCCTTGAAGAGCTCAGCAATAGCGGCGACCCTTACTACTTGGCGTATATCGAAGACGACTCGAAAGACGAGCTGGTTGAAGTCCCCCAGCGTAAAGGAAACAAAGACGATAATGGTGCAGATAGGAACGGCAACGATGTTGAGATGGAAGTCATAGATGGTGTTGCCGTTGATGGCCTCATGTCTCCAGCCAATCAAGGCTAGCATAGGATGGGATAAGGGGCGACTTAAACCATGTCCTGTGCTTTCACGTGTCTGCAGCTTTAGTGCGGTCATACGCCCACATTGGTTGGGGCGTGGACTTGCGGAGTAAGGTAGAGGATGGACTAGGACAATGGATAATGGATAGCCGGTGTTTTGCTTTCAAATGCATGACAAACGGCGTTCTGTAGGAGTTACACTGTAGTATACCAGACTTTTAGACAACACGCAGAAGATCGATGTTGTTCCAAGATCAGTTCATGTCCTCAAGTCCGTCAAGTCAGTAATTGCAATGTGTTGATGTGAAGCAGTCTTTGGTCAATGATTATCATGGTCTCCATACAAGCAAAAGTGAAATCTTTGCTGCTCTCTATGACTACCAGTAGGTTCATGATGCCAGATCAGGATGATATATAACTATTCATAAGGCCACTTTCTCAGTACGTACTTAAGTAGAGAAGATGATAGTCTATTCGTTTCAAGGTCAAGCCCGCTAGATATGAAAGCACGGTGACTACAGCCACTATTATTAGCATGGTAACATGTGGATTCTATTATAAATCAGCCAAAGGATGATGGAACAAGTCTCTGGTGCGATAAATAATCTCGGGTTTGATTCCTTCTTGGGCAATCCTTGATCCTCAGATAATCATCGGCTTACTCATGCACTCAGTATGCACATTTGTCTGTTAGAGTCAGTATCAAGCCACTTGTTTTCACACTGTTAATGCGAAAGAAGAGAAAACGGGAAAACGTCTACGCTCTTGCTTTCCTAACTAGGCTTGTGATGCATGCGAACTTAACAGCCATGTGTGAAGTCTGGTTACATGTCGACTAACGGTTCATACTTACAGCGTCGGTTTATTCGGCTGTATGAAGACATAATCGGGACTACGTAATATCGCTATGGCCTCATTGTTGCACTTAACCGGCTTCGTCTCCTAGCTGGTTGACTATTCTTCTACCTTCTTTCATCTGTTCGACGCCATCGCTAACAAGCTGAAAGACAGGCAACCGACGTGCCCGAATCCAGATCACCCTGGCCCATGTGAAGATATATATCGCTAGCGGCATTACAGCCAGACTTTGCGCACCCGTTCATAACGCTATCACCTAGCTAGAGTTGATCCGCCCGATGAGCTGAAGCTTCTCATCACACTGACTATTTTCCCCGGCTGGCTGAGATCCATCATTTAAGGCTTTTTTGGTGACATGAGCGTGTCGGAGTGGTACCACTGTATATAAACCATTCAAGTCATATAATGTCGCTGTATTTAGCTTAATTGTCAACGCTGTTTGCGAGAGCAAGTCTGCGCGTACGAAATCGTCCTGAAGCGTAGTAGCTTAAGCATTTTAACGGCCTCGTCGCTTTTCATCAACGACATCACATAAGCGTCGAGATGCAAAAGATCATCTCAAGCTCACCACTGATCATACATTGTTGATTCGCGTTGTATAGAGACTTGAACTGGGAGGCGCGTTGTGTCTTGTGATGATCCTGCAAACTTGACTCATTCCTCCTATCATCGATTAACGTGCAAAAGCGTCTACTGATGAGGCAATCAAATGAGCACGACATGGTCCCACGTCTGCAGTCGAGCTATGAAATGGTACCGGGTGATGAAGGGTTCTAACGTTGCTTAAGGTGGATATGAAAGTGACGACCATTTGCTAGATCAGGCATCGGTATGTTATAGTGTGCACGAACCATTGCCACACTTGTTGCGGGCTCTTGTATAGCCGAATACCAAGGATGGCTTCACAACATCGCCTGGGGGACACATGAATGATAGTGGCCGGTTTCTTGGATGAAGTCGCCCTCTGGCACGTTACCACATTGCTCTTTGAGGGCCATTGTGTTGTTGCTGTGGGTGTCTGTGGTAGTTCAATGACAGGATATCGTACAATTCAACTATATACCAAGGGCGCTGGCGATTCGGGCTGATCTGTGCTTGCGAGTAGCTCAATACAGACCTTTGGGTATGGAGTCTCTCGTAAACCGTGATTGTGTCAGTGTGCTTGTCCGTCGATCAACTATCTAGCTGGGCGACGATTTGGAATAGGGGCGAAATGATTATCTGTGCCCCATTATAAAGCCAATGTATCTGCTAGTACCTATACTCATGTTGCTCACTGTAGATAATGGAGTTATCAACTTCACCTCTGCATGTAAGTTATAAAACGCCCATTGTCATCCGACACAAAGTAGAGCCTAGAAAGTGATCAGTCTTCACGACTTAAGTGATTTTAGATAAAGAGGGCAACACTGAAGCCTGGTGAAACGTGAACAAGCCCCTATATCTCAGATTATGGCCATCAAACATAACTATCGCTCTCTCATGCAGGCGAGGCTGTTGAGCCGGCGTTTTGCAGAAGTTCATAGAAGCAAATGTTTTGTATCGTCGTCATTAAGGACCCGTGTTTGCTGGTCCATGCCCTCTAGCATGACTGACCCCTCCCTCGTCGTTTGAATTCCTGATCTAGCATCTCCTTGTGGCACTTTGATTTACCTAGGGTGGGTGTTTACGGGGCAGTCTCTTGGTGCATGATTTCTAGTAACTTAATCTCAATCTCCTCCTTCTTCTTTTGAGGCGATCCCACCGTAATCACAACACCACCTTCAATCCCCATTCCAAGATCCAGTACGACACATATCACTTTATAGGGTTGATGGTCTCTCCTATTCAACAGAATACCATTTCCTGCTACAATCTCACCGACCCTGACACCTACTTCCTGTGTCCATCATGGTACTCATGACTGCCCCGCCTGATTTCCTCCCAGTGTTGCTTCAGCATGGAGTGTTCCTGAAAGATAAGGCAACCGGGTACGTTTTTCATGATTGTGTATCCCATCGCTCGTGTGTGTTTATGAGACACGGGTGGTCTTGTCGTTACTTGTCAATCTATCTACCTGCTAATACCATGAGAAAACAGAGCAACAACGTTTCGTAACGGCCAGCCCGACTCTCTTCTCCCGCCTCCGGGCAAGTCTCTTGAAACCCTGCCCAGTCTGGAGGCTCAACGGACTTGGCCCACTCCCGCTCCTCCCACTCCCACTCAAACTCACACTCCCGGTCACACTCCTACGCCAGACTATCGGGACGACAGCGTCGTTCTTCTGGCCATTTCAGTCAATACCGACTGCAAGGACACAAATGTCGTGACTGAGATCGGCTATACCGTGTATGATACCTTGGCCGTCACTCATGGTGTGAACAGGGACAAGTTCCGAAGATGGAATGTCGAAGAGGGAATACGTGCGCCCGATGATCGGGGACAGAAGATCTACATCTATGGCACGACATGCCACGCTATCGTCCGCGAGACGCGCTTGCACCACCCCAAGACATGCCGAGAGAGAGAACACTCAGCACAGCCATACCACTTCGCCTTCCGCAAGTCCGAGTTCATTACCGCTGAGCAGATCCCAGACAAGCTCCACAACGTCTTCAAGCACGCCTCGTGTACACGCCTCAACAACGTTGAGGTCAAACACGGAAAACGCCGCCCTGTCGTGCTTCTCAGTTGGAATGGTGAGGTACACGACGTCATCAAGAGTACGGAATGGTACAAAAATGGGCTGTTCGCACATTGGAATGTCAGACAGCAGCCGACGATTCGGAAGCGATATGACGGAGGTCCCTACATCAGCCTCGAGGCGGCTTGGGACGGATTCGGGATCGAACACAAGGTCCAGGGTATGGAGATCGGCAACAACGCTGGCAATCGCTCGGCCTTCCTCATGCGCCTCTTGATTGCTGTTTGCTTCCTGACCGAGGAAGACCACGAGCGAGTTAAGCAGCGCATCAACTTGAAGCCGGCCGAGGGGACGCTCAAAGGTGCGGAGAGCATCCTCGTCAAGTCCAATCTTCCGCCTGGAAGTAAGGCTGAGCCAGACGAGGCTGGCAAGATATCAATCTGGGCCTGTAAAGGTTAATGCCGCACAGATGGCCAAGGATTTGGTGGGAGGGTCTCCAAGGAAGATCGCTCTCACATGCGAGGAATGCTCGGTGGCGACAGATAGGCACTACAATGGCAGAGAAGCCATGACATAATTGTTGATCACATCATTCATCGTTTTATATGTGTGCAAAATGACTTTGCCTATCGTGCGAGTCGGCTCGTTGGGTGAGATTTGTAGCATGGACGTTAGAAGACGTGATATGAGGTTAAGGGGTTACTTCTAAAGGGCGAGGTAATCATGTTTTGGATCATTACCGAATAATCATTCCATGCCTATTATAATCTCGCCGCCTAGCTGAATAAATGATTAGATAGCACGCACATTGACCCATGAACAAAGTCTGAGAGAGTTCATTGCCCAAGGTCGCTTCCTTGTACTTCATAACAAGCCCAAATCATCATATCGCCACCGTTCCGAATAGCCGCCACAAACAACTGATCAAGGGCATGCACATTGACGCTTTGACAATTTGCGAGAGAGTTCTTTCCCTGTTGTCTGCCCTAAGGGCTTCGTAATGCCCAGTATCCATAACAGCGCATAAACAAGGGGCGTTCGTTTAAGGAAAGCATCGTAGTATGACTTGGTTGTAAATCTCGGAGATAGACGAGTGAAGTCGCTCGATATCATCTCGAAAGGCTTATGTGGGTTATTTGAGAGAATTCAGTTCATGGCTGACTCGGCCGCGAGCAGCGCCTCTCAAAAAATGTGTCGAGTCCAAACAAGTTTGATTACACTGCGGTATGGACACTCTGCCATTACAGCCTCTTCCAACACAGCTTATACCCTCTCCTCCCCCCTCCCAACTATCGCATCAGAGTGCAGCAAAGCTCTTTACCTCGATCTTGCGCCAAAAGAGTCGGCAATCTGCATTCGCGTTATTCCTGAGCTCGCACTACCTATTGAGATGTTATCCTCTCCCGAACTCTCCCCGTCACTTATACAAATCCGGATGCGCAATTCTCCCAGCGTTCTCAAACATATCCGTACCGGTGAACGGCTCCCCCTGAAAATGGAACACATCGCTGGTCTTGTCGATCCATATAAACGGCGGGATACCGTGCGATGCCGTGCGGATCTCCTGTGAGACGACAATGGGTATCAACCGCTCCAATACCACATCCCTCGCCTCGCGATTCACCTGGCTGAGAATCATAGCCGGGACATGCCTATGCTCAACATAATGCTGCCAGGGCGGATTTCTGAGCTGCAGCTCTGGCGGCGCTGTGCCGAGCTCGAGCCAAGGTTCGCTGGCCAGGACGGATATGGCCCATGCCCGGGATGGTGGTATCTGAGACGGCCCTGCTGAGAGCGCGCATCGCCAGATCATGATTCGTATCTCAGGCGGGAGTTTTGTGAACCCTGACAGCGACGGTAGCTGGAATGGTGGTACTATCGATGTGGGTTGCGCTGGAGCTGGTGTTGGCATTTGAAACTGTGCGACCTCTCCTCGCTGCACCATATCACGATTGTCATACGGTCTCCGGCTGGCCAACATGGCGTTTTCATGCGCGAAGTAGCTACGCGGCGCATGGTACATGAGTGCCGCGTTCGCGTTAGCAACCGCGTTGGCTGGCATAGGCAGCGGTGGGTAAGCTGTTGTGGATACGAAGTAAGCAGGTCTATATCCGCATCACAAATGGAACAAGGCGTGCACAGGTTGCTGCTGGGCCGTTGAAGCCATGGCGCTTCAAGCCACCTGCGAATTTCATAATTGGTATCTTGACGTAAATCGGTCCAACTTACTCTTTTTCGGTCGCCCAGGGCGTTTAGGAATCGCAGCTGTCGGCGCTCTTACAGCGGTCCTGATCTGGCTCTCAGAGTAGCCAGTGATCTCCCCGATGCGACTTTTTGTGAAGCAGGCGTCATAGTAGAGAGTGCGAACGCGAAAGCGCTCCATCTCAGTCAGATGTTTGGTGTGAACTCCTTTAGGTCGCGGTGCTTGGTAGCCGGTATACTGGCTAGACCGATCCTCTATCAATCTCGGCGGAGGAGGGTGCTCTGGATCTATGTCGATTAAGGGCACATCATCCGTGTCTGAAAGAGTCGTGTCCGTCTCGGCAGACATGGCGTGTATATAACAGTAGAAACCCAACTTTCGCAGGATGCTCGGTATGAGGGTATCATTGACGCTTGGAACATGAAGTACAATCGACACGGCAGCTTGGTGAGATTGGGGAAAAGTTTTCTGTCGGCCACGAGGTTTCCCAGGGCTGGGATGAACTCCTTCGCTGCGGTCTTCTCTGCCAAACTTTGCCTATTCAGGTATGGACGACCGCCAAGCCAGCCATCAATCTACATTACAAGGGGTCGTAAAATTTCCGCTAATTCAACCAGTCAATTAATGCCAGGCCCCTGAACAACTGTCTCGGGTTGCACACCAGAGCACCATACACGGGAATAGGCTACATGTGGAGCGATCATGACATACCACGATTTAGTCGTGAAGGGTTTTGATATTGCATCACAAAGGTGGCCTGAGTACTGAGGACTGAGGACTGAAAACCTAAAGAGGAATGAAAAAGAGAAAAAAGCAAAGCGGGCAAGCAGCAATGCAACAAGTCGGCTCGAACCCTCATCCTCGTAAAATGCCCGTACCAGTTCTAGGTATTTTGACTGATATTCAACTACTTTGCTGATGGAATACCCTGCTAACATGATATAAGTACACCTCATTATAGTCCCAACTCTCTAGGCAGTCGGCCGAAGCTTAAAAGCCAAATCTTGTTACTAAGTTGTCCCATAAGCTGCAGCACTGTTCTCTTTCGACTAGGTTCTCTATTGGGGGAAAATGTATTTTGGTAGTCTCGTAAAATGTATGCATGCAAGTTAGCGATTGGATTGACGCTCACTCCGTTGTAGAAACTTATTCAAGGATTGGGATGGTACGGTGATGAAGCAACATCCGAAGATGCTTCTATGGGAACTGTAGTTAATCATTAAGGTACCGAAATGAAGCTCAATCGTATGTGTTTCCCTGGAAATAGAGACCGAATGGCGACAGCGCTTCTTAGACAAATCGGACATGCACAACCCATCTAACTCGAACATTGGACTATTTTCTTACTCGTGTATGTCTTTAGTTTTCTGTCTATAAACTATTTGCTACTCTAACAGTAGGGGTATCGGCCGTTCTTATCCTCCCTATGCATGCAATCCCTCCCATTCGTCGTCCACAGATCCTCCCTCTAAATGCTCTGTTACCAAAACCGTTCAGCATTATATGATACGAATTTTCCTCTTTTTTATGTTCCAAACTCGTCTCAACAGCAAGCGAGATGTATGCTCCAAAATCAGATCTCTGAACAATATGCGTTGAATAAACCATACCACACCGAAACCGAGGAAAGATGGTAGACAAGATAGCAGAACACTGTAGCTGTCCGCGACTTGATGAACTCAGGAGGCCCTTCTATGCTGTATCCCTAAGCCAACCGGCGGATGGGATGGGCTGTCTTCTGCTAATGAGGGGCTTCTACTCTCCTTCTTAGGCGGGCGAAAAGGCGATGCGTTGCCGGGGCTACTTTTGCCGAGTCTAGGACTGCTTCGCCTCATGGCGGCTGTCAACGGTGGTGATGATGCGCTACCAAATTCGACAAGTGTGTCGTTTTCAAATCGGATGCCGCCAGAACCAGCGCCTGAATGTGGCATCTCCTCGCTAATGATACCCTGGTCGAGCTTGGGATTATCAGAAGTCTTAACTCTATTCCGTTCTTGATCAATCGATCCACCCAGTCTTCCACCGGCCGATTCGCTTCGTCGCTGCCATCTGCCACTCCGTGTTCTGATAGACCGGATGCGGGAGATGAACCCAGATCCTTGAGAAGGAGGGTACGGAAGAGGTGCGCTAGCAATGTCCGCTCTTCCACGGGGGGTATGGTCATGAGTGTTTCGCTGCGAGTAGTAGCCATCGTTGTAGAGCTGATAGCTAGTCAAGACTGGATCAAAGTCGAGTGGCTTGAGTGGCGGGCTTGGTTCCGTCTCTACCATGCTTGGGCGTCGTGACCGTGGCCTTTGCATGATCTGTGAGCCTTGTGAGGAGCTGTATGGCTGGTTCAAAACCAGCGGGGAACTGTTATGGGCTTGTGGGAGGGAGAAATTCGACCCATGGCTGGAATTAGACTGATGACTGGGATCACGAGACATAGGCTGACTGGAATACCCCTGAGGCTGCAAGTTGGTTCCTCCTGAAGAGGCGACCCAAGGTGGCGGCGGTCCCGGTAGAAAGGCCTCAGGTGGGATCTGTACCGTATGTGGACCAGGAGTTGTAGGATAGGGTAAATGGATAGGCTGTCCCATGGTCGGAAACGACTGGGCTAAAGCCGGGGTCTCACCATATTTATCGATAGGATAAGTAGACAGTTGATTCGAGCCCGTACTTCGGGTACCACTGAGCGGCAGAGTGTGTAGACTACTGGACGTATCGACTTTGAAGGGGGCAGGCGGTGGTCGGAGTGGACCTAGCGATTGTGAAGGAGATGGCTGGCTAGCGTGCGATAGAGAGTCAGAGCGCTGGCGAGCTGATACTCCTGGTAGGATGATTGAATTCTGTGGAGATGGTGCTAATTCACTTCCTACTGCGCTTCCTTCGGGCGGAGACCCTACTGGTGATATCGCGTCGCTGCTCATAGGATCTCCTGCGAGAGGACTAGAGATTTTGATTGGGGCGAGCCCATCAAGCGACACAGGACGGTCGTTCTCCTTGAGTCGCGCAATCGTGGCAACGGCCGGCTTCGACGATGGTGGCGGATACGAAAATGTGGGAGTCACGAAGTCATCCTCCAGATTGACTTCCTCAGCTCTCGCGTTGGCATACGAGGGTCGACCAGCGACCAGTCTAGGGCGAGACTGGGGAGGCTCCGGAGCGAATAATGCTGTGATGCCTCTTTGAAGCAGGGGTGTCCCTCTTTGAATCTGGTTCAAGCTGATCTCAGCCTCGCTCCGACCGTAAGTGGTGTTGTCACTTGCCGCACGACGGTGAAGTGGGGTGGTGGAAGGCGTGGTGTCAATGAAGCCTCGTGCATTTTCACGACTAATGGTGACTCGTGGGTCGCTGACAATTTGCGGAGAAGCTCTCCATGCGCCAGCGCGATCACGGTATCGCCGTTCGGCATGCTTTTTGATAGTTCGATGGTTCGGGCCAAAGACTCGTAACGTTGTTTCGTCGTCATCTGGCATCGATATGGCGTCGAAAATCTCAGTGGGAGGAGGCTTTGGAGTTGCGGTTCTTGAGGTATCGTCATAGACACCTGGGATACCATTGCCATGCGGGTACTGAATGTGCCAGTGGTACGGGTTGTAGTCAACAGGCGTATAAGCCGTAGGAGATCCCAAAGTATCAGTAGTATCGTCCACGGCGAAGTCGTCGATGACGCTGTAGTCACTGGGAGGGGTCGCCGAATCATTCTCTGAAAGACTGTTTGTCCGCTCAAACACAGAGACGATCAGATCCTCTGACCCCTGAGTAGCCGCCACATCGGCTCTCTTGCTTAGCTGATCGACAAATTTCGCAACTGAGTCGAGTCTCAACTCTAATTGCTCGCGGGATTGCGCCAATTCAGGAAACCGTTTTTCGAAACGATCCAAGTGAAACGTTAGGCGCTCACCGTGTATAAGCAAGCGGCGATAATCTTCTGGCATACCAGTCTGGCGATCCTCTTCGACTCTCTGGACGCTTGCATCGAAAGCTCCACAGAAGACGCAAATTGCGCGATCTAGCCAGATGTGGATTTGCTTTTCTTCATCTAGAATGTCAACAAAAAAGGCTTGAACGATGCTATGCACCCTGAGGATGTCTAGACTGTCCTGTGCCGTATCGACGCTGCGCGTGCTGTGGGAGCTTGCTACGGAGGCTTCATTACTCTCGTTGCGTTCGACAAGCGAGAAAGCAATCAGAGTTTTCAATGTGCTGCTCAACGACCGCTTCCTGGTCCCAGGAGCTGTAGATTTGACTGGCGTGCTTCGATCAAGTTTCTTTGTGCCTAACTACTATGTTAGAGAATACTCTCTACGGAAAGGAGATTAAAGGCGTACCAAGGGCTACCAGCTCGACCGGAATATGGTTCCCGAAGAAGGCCAGCAGCGACATCAAGTTCAGGGCAGCAAAAGCACCTCGGTGCTCTAGTTGTTCACGCACAGCACGGTATGCTGGAAGGTTGCCTGCTTTTGGTCGACTTTTGTAGGATCTCAGATATTTGGCAAGCGGCTCTCTAGTAGCATTGAGATGCAACGCAGCCACGTGAATCATGAGCGGTAGTCGGTCCATCAACTCGACTAGCTCTTCTGCACGGTGAAGGTCATCCTGCGTGTAAGGTTTCTTCTTCCCCATCTCTTCAAATAGTAGTTCTTGAGCATGTCGCTTCGATAATGGATCCAGCGCAAGGATCTGGGGATTATCAAATTGATAGCCCTCTCCCGTGGTCCGCTCTGTCGACGTGTAGATGATACTTGTGTGTTTGGCGAACGGTATGTAATGAGCAAGTCCTTCGAAGTCAAAATGAATTCCATCGAGGACCAAAAGCCAGTCTTTGGTGTTGCTGAGCCACTTTTGAACAGCTTTAACAACTATGCGTGTGTCACTGGCCTCAGCCTGAGCCGAGCCACAAAGCTCTTTCAAGTTCGCCACTTTAGCGATATCGTAGTATCCATATTTTAATTCTTCAAGTGATTTTGCCCGAATCCAGAAGATACCACCAGGGTAGTCAATTTTGTGTTCGAAGACGTACTGCCGCGCAAGATGACTCTTGCCACCCCCCGGCATACTCTGAATCAAGACAGATGAAGTGCCACTTGATCGTCTCTTCTTATCCCTGAGCATGATGTGTAACTGCTGTAGCTCCTTTCCCCGGCCTATGAAGATTGTGTTTGGCCGGAATACCGATGGTCGTACAAAGATTGCATCTTTTGTCTGACTCTCATCCGATTTTGATTGTTGCGATGGAAAACGCTCTTCCTCGTCATCTGTCCGACTAGACGTCTCTGGCTCAGGAAGCATTTCTTTAGAAGGATTCTGAAGTTTCGAGGGTTCTTGGCTGGATGGTAATGTTCTCTCATTATTATGCTGTGGAGCTACAGAGAAACGAAAGATCAGCCTCAGTCCCTGTTATCTAGTGCTTAAACAATTTTCTGGTCATCTATTTCTTCTATCTCAAAGGGGAACTGAACGCCCTGGACAGTGTCTCCGTGAAAGCTAATTCTATGACGGTCCATGGTGCGACTGGGTAAGAGCAATGGCGATGACGTACTACAGGTCCCTTGACTCGATGGTCGAAGTCTTTGCGCATCAATCTACACATCATTAGTATGAGGCCGACAAAAGGACCAGTCATATGAAAAGAACACCTACCCAGGGCTTCATTCGTTCTTCGATCTCATGTTGTGCTCGTGCCAGCTTCTCATCATTCTCAACTCTCCATCGAGTGAGTACGACATCTGGAGCATCTGTTGCCCACTCTCTGAGGGCCGTTGCGACAGTTCTGTAGCCAGGCGCATTCTTGCTATCGAACTTGCACATGCCCGAGTGCGTTGCCTCGATAGCATAGTAAGTGACTCCAGGGAGTTGAGGGCTTGCTGAGCTAGCATCAACAACCAACATCTTGGTGCCCTTGAGGTCCGTCTTGTGGTTCTCGTGAGCCATGAGAATCTTGAAGCGCTGGTAGATGTCGAGGAAATGACTGTTTATGTTCTGAAGCGTTTCGTTGTCTCTTTTCAGCGTTTTGAGTAGCACAGACTCGGACTGGAAGATGGATTTGGGCACAACAGCGTCTGACATGGCTTGAAGCACCGTACCCCACGTCGCTATGTCCGACCCAGTATGCGGTGTACCGAGAAACACGAGGCCATAGGTTGATACGTAGATAGAGCGGTAGTCCTCATGCTGCGATGTCCGTAAGTCGTTGGAGTATAGTAGGGCTCGCTTCACCAGAATTCCGCCCAAGCTATGACAAACCCATATGATGGGATTGTGCGACGTCATCTCATCTTTGCGGTAATGTGTAAGTGAGGTGACTAATGTCTGAGCATGCATGTATATGAAATTGTCGCTCGGATTCGACCCGTGCTTTTTCGAGTAGACATCGGCATTGTAGCCATAAACAAGGACGTTTGCTCGAGCTTCTCTGAGAGAGGCCGGGAGGAGATCGGCAGGCCAGAAGACGCCATTTTTGGCTGTCCAAGTCTTTTGTGGCTCCCCGTTCAGGCCATGGACGAGGATGATGTCTGCTTTGGCATCTGGATGAGTATAGACTGCAGTGGTCTCGTAGCGGGAGATCTGTCTGTTGACTGAGCCCGGCGTCGGCTTCGAGGTCATCAGTAAGTTCGGCATAATAGTAGGTGTAGCCAGAGAGCACCAAGTTTGATGTTAGATGGAGTCAGACCAGGCTAGCTCACCATGCTTGCGATCTCGACAGACGCAAAGCTACCTCGATGAATTGCTAGCGTCAATGTTGCAAAGTATAAGATTATTCAGATCAGTCTACGTAAGGTTGATAGGTTACGAGGAAGTGGCTCCATGGCTCTTATAAGAGAGCTGCGAGTCTGGAGTAGTGGGTATGGCGCGTGACACCAAGCTTTCGAATTGTACAGAGTATAGACAGGCACAAGACATGTATTCCGTAACCAGGATGACAAGATATTCTTAGAGCCGATTATGTAGGTAAATTAAGCTTTGGGAAGTTGGAGTAGCAGCCCACGACGGGTGTGCACCGTGGAATTAGGCGGCCAGGCTCGCCAGGAAACAGTCTGCGGAACTGGCGCGAGAGGCGGACACGAATTCACGAAGCTGTAGCGGATGGGTTGGATATACAAGACTTGTCACATCGTACGCAAGAGAGACAGCGTAAGACGACGACAAGCGACGACGCGACCGCGGAAAGGCATCAGAGAAAGAGAGCAAGAGCTTGCGTCACGGGAGTGCAGCATCTGCTGGCGTGGGAGGGAGAAGGCGAGCAGAGCAGGCGACGAGACTCTCGAGCGTGATGGGATGCGAGCCTGGGGTCTGACTGGGATCCGCCGAATGGCAGGGCAGCTGAGCCACTCCCGGCCAGCGATCTAGGCGGGTTTGGGGCTAGCCAGGGTCACGCTGCCACTCCAACTGCCTCGACGGCCACCAGTGCCCACCACATCTCCCCTAATAAGACGGCCGATGCACAACCAGAAGCACCACCGATAGTGGACACAGTACATAATACATCCGATCCGTACCTGAGCAGAGTTCAAGTTGAGGGCCAAGATCATCCATCGAAAGAGCGCACTGCCTTTAGGTATCCTTTTTGCCTCCCCTAACCGTCATCCCCCGTTGACTCCCGCCGCGCCGTCACGCACCTCGTCCGCTATGGCACCCCCCCTCAGAACCCCCGAGCCCCCTCTCTGCCCCCTTCCCGCTGCCCACCTAACCCCTCTGTCTTAATACCCATCTGTTATTGGCGCCACATCGTGGAAAGAGCAGAAAATGGGTCTCGCCCGTCTGGGGGATGGTTTCACAACGTCAGGGAAACTATTTCGGTGCCCTCCCCCGTCGTGAGAAATGCCGAAGGCTGCTGCACCCGGAAACTGGGGCTCTACACCTTTATTTTTGCCTGCGCCGACCAATGACGCTGAGAGGTGCGGTAGCTGTTGGTGACGACAGCGAGAAATTCGACAGGTTCCGTGCGAGGACCTGTGACAATTGAGTGATGGCGGTATTTGCAATGCCTCAGTCACCGAGATCCAGCGAGTCGCCCGACCTCGCCGACACGAGGTGAACGCTGAGACATTACGAGGCGATAGATGGAGAGCACTGGCGGGAGAGCTGCGTAGAGTCATAGACAGACGCCATGGGCGGACGCCGCAGGGACAGACTTGCGAAACGTAGAAACTTCCATCCCGTCTCCTTTACAGGACTAGCACCAGGTAACAGTCTGAAAACATCGAATCACAATGTCGAGTTCGTCGATTCGTCGATTCGTCGTTGCTTTTCGGTTTGGCTGTCAGGTTCGTCCAATGAAGACAACGCCGACCGCTCGACGGCCACGCGATCCCGCCTCGGGGACCAGTCATAGCAATGGCTAGCGGCTACGGTAAAGGATAGACTTTTGGTAGCACAACCACTGCGCAGCATTTGGGCTTGAACTCAACTCCATCGTTTGTGTTTGTGCAGTGTGCCCTGTCCATCATACCACTACAAATGATGCTGTTGTACGCCATCCTAAAGCCCGTATCATCTGAGTGACTAACTCATCTTCTGCTAGGTGAAGTGCCTCGAGTGCCTCGGGTGCCTCGCTCTTCTGCCTAGGAATCGAAGGCTGCAACATCGCCATCACGATCGAGCTGAACAATGACTAATACCCATACCGTATGTTATACTAAACCTTTTCAAGTAGCTACAAGGCTGATTCTGCTGGCTCGACTGGACAGCGCAAGCTACGCATGGGCAAATACTTTGTATGTACAGATTAAATTGCTACAGTACAGATATTGGTTTGACTTTGCCCAGATAGCGTCATGCAAGGCGGGAGGATGGCCGGGGAATCCCAGCTGGTCAGATGCAGCCCATAACTGTTCCTGGCCGCGCCGCATCTGACATCGATCTCGGCTGCATGTCCGTCATGGTTAGATATCGCAGCAGGTGATAAGCAACCATCTTCTTCTATTCACGCAGTCTGAACCCCTGAAAAGTGAGAGTCGTTTTCTTTGACTATAATTCAAAATCGAACTTGTGACTTGCCATTTGCTTTCTTTGACCTGCTATTTGTCAAGCGCCTCGTCTTTCGATTTGTGACAGCAAATACCACCCCAGCAACACGTCACTTTTCTCGATATCTGCTCCACCTCGCTTCCATCGACATTGCAAATGGGCATCCATCCCAACATCCACACCACAGCCACTCGGACTCGTATGACTAACGTGTATACCATTCGCTTGTGCTCGGCAACAAGACCAACCGAGAATATTCCCCGAAGCCTTCCACCTGTGGCCCGTACGGCGAAACTGGAGATGAGAAATCGCGGCTAAAGCAGGCAGAGCTCTAACCCAATCATCGCCCACCCTCCATCACAGCCACCGTTTCTGTTATGCTTGTTGTGCATTTTACATACAGATATGCAGGAACCGCTGTTTCCTTGCATCTGTCACATGGCTAGCAGAGAGATGGTAGACCATCAGAGGGCTTTAAAGGGTATCACTATTTCCTGTTTAATGAACCCACCGTCTCGGAAACACCAACTCGTACTTGCAGCTTTCTTGCCTGGACTATTTACCAACATTCGTCTAGTGCTGGTCTTCTGGGTAACATATTTGGCATTCGGGTCTGCCGTGTGTTCCCCAAAATTCCTAAATAGGCTGAGGTAAGGGGGGGAATATTCCAAGCAAACGGAGTTTTGAGGTCTCAGACATGCCCCACTGAGTCATACCGACGGTAGCCTCGTTATGATAAAGTTGGGGCAGAACAACATGTGAAGCTGGCTAGCCTCGCATTTATTCTTGTCAGTCAAGCGACACGCGATTACTTAGTGGCGCGGAGAATGATGACGAAAGGCTAGCTTCGTTCTCAAGCTCTAAGTGCCCATTTTGGGCGTATCCCTGGAATTTGTAGTCCGCAGTACGGAGGGTGGCCAAGTGCGAAAGGGTGGGTAGTAACGGCGTAACGGTGGCTCAGACTATTCTTGCCGTTTGGCGTTCAATCCTTGGGCGCGAGCATCAATACGTATTCTCTCGTACTTTGGCCAAATTGAATCATGTCCTTGTCACATAGTTCAAGATACCGGCTGTCCGGCACTGTCTTTGAGTTGAGCAGAGTGCCGTTGGCACTCCCAAGGTCGATGAGGTATGGTTTTACCTTGCCGATCTTGTCGCCGTACTCATTTCGCTTCTCAAGATGGCGGAACTGGATCACGGCGTGTTGCTTGCTGATACTGGGATGCTCCGCAACCATGTCAACGACGGCAAGTTCTCTCCCCACGAGCCAACAGCTCCGATTGCTGAGTGGAACCGTGTCAATGATCGATTCTCCCTTGAAGACGAATAACTTCCATTGGTCCTTGGGCGGAGGTTTGCGCGCCTCTGGGGGCTCGTGATATTTGAGTACGATGGCGGAACCGTCTGCCTGCATGACCGAGTTCGAGGCGGCAGCAAGAGCACCAGAATTTCCGAAGTTGGGCTTTTCTTTCGGTTTCGGCGGCTCTTCGCCGTTTGTCAGGGCGAAAGAGTCTGCCTGAGAAGGCAACGGCCCGTTGCGCCTGACTACTTGTTTGCTACTCTTGTCTCGGTCGCTAGCCTCGTCGCCTTCGTCGTCATGCGCCCGACGTCGACGCGAAATCTTCCCACTGGGTTCGTCATTGTCGCGTGAGCGCTGTCGTCTGTGTCCCCTATCTCCGTCCTGCCTCCTGTCTCTTGAGGAATGTCGCCTGTGTGAATCGGTGGGAGATCTCGATCTTCGGCGGCGGTGGTCGTCTCTCGATCGCTCCCTTATACTCCTGCTACCTCTGTATGTCTCGTCACGATGCGAATGACTGCGCTCGCGGTGCCCGTAGTCGTCGTCGCGGCGATGTGATCTAGGACGAGGCGACCCCATGTTGGATACAAGCGCGTTGCTGGGCCGTGTATTGCACCGACTTTGCAAAGTTGACTAAGCTCAGTGTTGTGGTAGCATATAAACCGAATGCCAAATACGAAATGTACCAGTGTCCTTCGGGACAATAATACCACTTGGCTCAATTGGAAGATGCATCCATTGACCACGAGACGGGACCTCGTTTTCGCCTGCCCGTGAGTTGCATTAGGTACATGAGCTGTGTGGCTAAGGGATGTGGCTAGATAGGAAAACTAGAAGGCTTGCCGGGCCACGTGCCCGACCCGACCCACCCAAATGACCTCCAGCTGTTGGTAGCCGAGGTACCTAGGCAGTGTTTCCCTCACCACTTTTGCTCCACCCTTTTTGGTTCAGGGAAGTTGAAAATGGTTCTGTTTCCTTTCCGAGTGACTTATCTGAACCAATAATTGTTACTTAAAGTGAGGTACTTTTCGAATGTCTCCGAACCAATAAATTCACCGTATTCCGATAAGAGTGGTCCCTCTAGTTTCAGTAGCCTCGAGGTCCTGAATATCACTTATTACAGGGGTCATGGCCTACGTACAGTGGTAATGCCTTGTATTTACAGCGCATTTCGGGAAAGCAAACAGCCTATTATCGTAACAGCCTTAAAAGCAAGGTAGCGACGGCGAAATAGCGACGACGAGGTCATCAAAATAACGCATTTGGTCAAAGCTCAATGCTATATAGTTAAGCCCTATTAATACCAGCATTAGATGAAATATATCAAATGCGTTATTTTAATGACCTCGTCGTCGCTACCTCGCCGTCGCTACCTCGCTTTTGAGGCTATCACGATAGTGCAAACGGAGGCCTATTAAATAATTATGCCGTGTTTCCCTCCCGTCCCTTAATTTCTAAAAACCTGTTTGTACCTTTAGTAACGGACGCTAGTAAAAAGTGAATTTTTCGATCCACACTTTAGACAAGGCTGGCACGGGCCAAATTTCACTTATTTTATTCGGGGGGGAAACACTGCCCTAAGATATACGTACTGGAACTCTTGGGACTTCAGCGCGCGAACATTAAGATCGCAGACAGAGTTACGGAACATGACAACAAACTCACCTATCCCATCGTGACAAGATTGAAAAATATATAATTGAAAGCCCTACAACACGGTCAATATGTCTAACCTGGGAGACGATGGTTCGGGCGATGAGCTCGAAGATGTGGCCTTACGATCTAAAGAATGGCTAAGATGACATGAGAGAATTTACCAATCAGTCGGGACGCTCCCTCACTACCACTCCAAAAGCCTCGGCCGACGCCGCCCCAACAACTCCATCCCTACAGCCTCGCTAGGACCACCGTCGCTCATCTCTAACGACTCCTTGCGCCGTGGACAACCACAGCAGCAGTAGCACTGAGTCATCGACCCCATTTGCTCCTGCATCTGGGATGGATGGCTTCAAGGCGGACGCAAAGGGAAAAAAGGGTAAAGGAAGCGGGGTCTCGGTTACATCCTTTCCTGCTCCGTCTGGCGTTGGGATTGTGGCAATTTCATTTTCATCGCTTGATAGATCGGAGTATACCGAGAGAAGGGATATTGACACCATTGCACTCGTTTATGTTGGGTCAATGGCTTGGGCAATCAGCCGATAGATAGATCGTCTTTCCCGGTGCTACAAGTCAAGTAGTCCGATCAGTTGCACAATAACTTGCAATAGTGTCAAAGTGGTGGGCCATGTGAAGTACGTCGCACTTCGTCACTTCGATACATTACACTACAGAGTGCTCATACCGCTTCAGAGCCCCATTCGAGTGCAGGGCTTAGAACAGTTTGATATTGTTGTCTGTTCCAGCCCAGTCCCTTACACTTCCAGCACGACCATGATGAAGTCGGATGTGGCCAGCCTCACAAGGTGTCATGTCGAATCATTCGTTAAGCTTGTAATGACACTAGAAAAGCGCGCAAGAATGGAGCGTGCCAAGATGCACCCTCGAAAAACCAGACAGCAGTCCCTGGGACTGAGCGATCTCTCAGCTGCATAGCTAGATTACCGGCACGCTTGAACGACGAACCTTTTAGTACACCGACATGACAGCAACGCAGCCCGAAAGCAACAGAGAGGACCTCAAGAGGTAGGAGATCTTTGCGGGCACGCAATCAAATCGCCGAGCAGTCGCTCGGACGCCAAAGAAGAGAGCTGGGGGACGACAAAGGAGTATATATCCACGGCAAATCGAGCAGCTCGTTCATCAATAGGACGACACGCGCGTGAAATCGGACAATTGCTTAAAGACATGGCTGCTATTGTGTGGGGAAAGGCGTATCGAATGAAGGGATCCAGATTGGAGACGGAAACTATCCCGCAGCCACATTGGCCGTTCACTCGCTATCATCACTGCACATTTGATACAAGTTCAACTGCACTACTTCACAAGTAAAAACTGCCGAAAACACGTTGGGATGTACCAAAACATTGAGGGCATATCTATCTTGTATGCCTCCCTCCCGAATTTGCGGGTTATTGATATCAGCTCCTTACTGTTTTGTAGCTAGAGCATCCAGCAAATCACTTTCGAGGGTGTCCCAGAATGAAGGGCCTTTCGCAACGTAGCCAAGCTCTTTTGCAGCTCGATCCGACTTGCTTCTTGAGTTGCAGCAGAAAGAAAAGAATCCAGTTTCAGGGGCATGTGGAAAGAGAGCGGCCATGTTCTCACGCGAAATTGATTGAGCTTGTGTGGATGGAAGCAGTCCCTTTCCGTGGAGTATCCTAGCAGCCGCGACTGCGATTTCCTTCTGAGAGAACTCTTGAGTCGCGGCACAAAAATATCCCTTGGATTTCATTAGCACCAGTCTAGCAAAGGCAAAATATTCGATATAAGTTCTGACCTCTGAGCCACAGCTGACCTCGCCCCCGCCGGCGGCAGCAGCTTCGACCAATGCAACGTAAGTCTGGACTAAATCTTGGATATGAATCCAGCCTTTCATGTTCGAACCCGCATCGAGATAGAATGGCTTGCCCAGTTTTTGAATTGCTTCAACAAACCGTGGGATATAGTAGCTAACCGTGCGTCCCGGACCAGAGCCGCGGCCGTAGATGTCAGGCGGACAGACGATCGCAGTCTTAAGCACGTGGCCATGATCGGCAGCTGCATTCAACACGATTGCGTCCGTTCGGCGATGCAACGCGTCACCAGGTCTTGAAACGAGTTCAGCAATGTCTTCGACATCCGAGTACGCCTTCGCGTTGTATCGTCCAAGGTACTCGGTGGTATTCGGGTATTCGTAGAGTAGGCCGGTACCACTAAGCTCGATAAGAAATGACTTTCTATCACGGCGTAACAAGCCACGTATAATGGCTTTCAGTGCGTTCTCATGATCCCCGTCGCCACTATCTACAATCTAAGTCAATTCTGAGTCTCGTTGTACATAGATCCCAGAGCATTTGCCTACGGATTATAATGTCTGCACCGGCGGCGGCGCTTGCGATAACTTCGGCATCGTCAAAACTCCCCTGGATGATGTTTACGTTGGGATATTGGGCCAGTGGCACCGGTCTTTTGATGAACGTCAGCGTTGATTCGTGATGGCCACGCTCTACTTAGGAGGGTTAGTGGGCCTGGCCCTCGTTATTCCAGGAACGAACGCCCGTGCCCCGGAAGCTCATCGTGCAAGAAAAGAGGGGCTTGAGGGCCGTGGCCAGACCGTGACCTGAGAGAGTGGTGAATAGCACGTGCATGAATGACACGGCGGAGAGCTAGCCGGAAAGAAGGGAGAACAGGGCTATTTAGGTCATCTTGGGAGTAGTTAAACTGGTAAAGATCGCGTCGCTCAAGTTAGGGAGTAGGGCTTCACCGCACTGGCTCATGCGGACAGAGAGCAGCGCTCGTCGACTTCAGATCAGTCGCGAGGGTCCTATATTCCAGTCCGCCGAACTTCGTGGGCTCCGTCTCAGTCGACTTATGAGGCAGTCTACGACCGACGACACTCGAACAGAACTCATCTACGACACAATTTCGCCCAAATCAACATCATGTTGGTAAACATAAGATGACTTAGTTCGGATAAGCATGGTAACTGCTTTCCAGCGTGAAACACGAGCGTTGTGGCGCTGTGCCGACACGGGGGTACAGTTGTGGCATTTGCTCCGACAAAGTGTAGTTCGTGCCGGCATGAGGTTAAGTGGAAATTGCAGCGGGAATGTGGGATCAAGTAATCGATCGATCCATGCTAGAGACGCTAGAGTTGATGCAAGTCACGTCGCGCTCAACGCGCTGTCGCAGATAGCTCCTATCCGGTGTGCTTTCTGACCCTGAACGCCACTGGAAGCCTCCGCCTCTGGCCCTGCAGCTCATCACTCCGGTCCAGTCGCCTCTTTTCTCCCAAGCGCCCGTTCTACGATAACTACTTTTCGAACATACACACGATACTGAGGACGCCAATCAGATTAGCTAGAGCTTCATTGCTCTGCCCGAGCCGGAGCGAGACAGTTTCCCGAGCATGCAACGCAATAAAAACTGGGCTCCTTTATTGCTGATACTTCCAGTACCTACAGCCGAAGCAGCGGGAAGCAGCTCGAACCTATTAACATTGCGTATGCCGTCACCGTATGCTACATCATTGTATGCAGATATTCCGCCCTCGTTTGTTTGAATGACACTAGCCGAACTGCATTGATAGTGCACAGATACGAATCTGGAAACGCATAGCCATATTGTGGCTGGCTGCCGGTCTGGCCTTGGCGAAGGCTGCCGGTCTGGATGCCATGTCCCTTGAACGCCGTTTCTAGATACATATGCTAAGCTGAGCACATTGCCTAATCTGGCTGCGCGATGCCAGCTGAATAAACGATACATGAGCTCGGCATGAGCTGGAAGTTGGAACCAAGCTCGCTAATGCGCGCCCTTTCTGGGGATTGGAGCTGGTGGCTCATGTGGTAATGAGACATGTCGTATTATCCGAAGTATGCACGCCTACTTAGACCTTCAAGCAGTTGACGACTATTGGCACTAAGGGATTGTGTAGCTGATCTGAATAGAAGCTGTGTGTTTCGTCGATTACAGTATCTACGGTAGTGTTGTGGTTCGTCAAGTATTGTGCAGATATGCATCCTCTCATGGAGTCTAAATCAGCAATAAAAGGACACTCATGGCTTGCACTACCTTATCTTCCAACACCACAAGCCCGTCGACCGGCGTCTCTTGCACGGCAGTTGTCCAACTCAATGGCATGCGTAGCAAGCTGCATGATGCTGTTGCATTAGGTTCCGGGAAGCGGCAACGATCTCTTTTGCTACTACCCAACTCAGCTTCGCTAGAGTCACGGTCTGGCCGATGGACTACCTGACATGTTCCCCTATTCATGTTTGACTAGCCAGCCACAAGTCGCAGGGGTAGAAGAAGAGCTGTCTCAGATCAAGTGAGAGTCTGGCATGTATGATATAAATCTCCCTAGCCCTATGTTTGTAACTCGCCATGACAGTCACAGCATCTCCAAACTTATGTTAGTTCTTCCCGGAGCTGCGATTGCCCAAGCTGAAGCACCGTAATAGCTTTTGTTGTGGTCTCTTTTCGTGCAGAGGCACAATGTTGGGCCTCTTACGGACTCCTTCGGGTATGAAGAGCATACAGCTTTTTTTGAGGGAAGTGAGACTAACACACCTGTTATCTAGGGCAAAACACTTTGTCAACGAAGCAGGCCAAGCAAGCACCAGAACCTGTTGTTACAGAAGTTAACCCGTCCGAGGAGGCTCTGCGAAAAGACACGGCCGCAACAAGCTCGCCTCCGCTTCAGAGCCCACCAGCTTTTCAGTCGTCGCCACTGCTCAGTGGTAGTATGCGAGCCAACAAGCGTTCTATGCCGTACGCAAAACGTTCCTTGATGCGCACTACGACTGGTCAATCCGCTGGTATCAACTTTGTCAAGGACCAGTATTACTCGGTTCGTCAGAAGTGCCAGCGAGAACTTGGTGCTAGTGTGGGCTTCTCTGCCCTTGACACATCCCACGCTGGCCTCTTGGACTGGATCCGGGAGGAGCGTGTGGCTAGGTTGCCTCGTAGGGGCAGCGCATGGGATCGTGTTCTCATCTCCGTCCATTACTTCGCTGTGCAGGTCAACCGCCTGAGCGAGGCAATTGAATCTTTCACTCCCGAATGTGGAGCGGCATCGAATCTTCTGTACGGGCAGTGCCTGCTGCTTCTCGAGGTAGGCTGCCACCTACCATAAATCCAAGATACAAGCCATGCTAATGGTAGCAGATTGGCCACGAAAATGCAGCAGCTCTGCAGACGGCCTTTGACCTGTTTTATCAGCTTGGGTTGGAGCTGTCCCCGTTGTTGAGAGCCCAGCATGCGCTGCTCTCAGATCATTCCATCATGGAGGACATCAGCCGAGCTTTCTCAGAGCTGCTCCATATCGTCTCTGGTATTGCAATCGGATTTCACTCTGCTGTCCATGGTTCTCGTCATTCCACCACGAAGCTGGACATCTACGCGACTTTTGGTGCCTCGATTGACAACTACCGTTCACGACTACAGCATTGCGAGTACGCGATATGGAATGTTGAACTCCAACGATCGCATGGACACGACGGCGCTACCCAGATTGATACCCTACAGGAATGGTTGGAACCCCAAGACAAGGTGCTTTCTTTTCTTTCCTCGAACCACATCAGTCTTGCAAGTCGACCGGAACACTATACTTGCAATTGGTTTCAATCACCCCTGAACCAGTTCTTGAAGCATGACGAGAAAATGCTGCTTGTGGAGGGAAAGTCAGGCTTTGGGAAAACGACACTTGCTAACTGGGTCGTTAATCGGCTGCAAAGACCAGTCGGTGGCCGTGTTATATCTACCTTGAGTTTCTTCTACAGTGAGTCGGGCATGCCGATAACGTTAGCTCCTAGGATTTAACGAACTTTTTTAGACTCGAGCGTTACTGCGCAAGCATCCTGCCTCCACATGCTGAAGACTCTGCTATTTCAACTCTTATCGTTGAGGATTGGCGACCTTGACCTGTTCAACGTCATCTTCAAGGCTTACACAGACTCACAGTCCTTGGCCACTACCAAAGCCCAGGAGGAAAGGCTGTGGGAAGCGCTTCGACAGGCGTTGTATGCGGTCAGTGGTGATGACGATAATCTACTTACTATTGTGATCGATGGTCTAGATGAAATTGAGGGTCTAAAGGCTGCAGCAAAGCAAGTGAGCATGAATCTTCAAAAGCTAGTACAAGATGCTGCCGGTCTACGGGTCATTCTATTTTCTCAACCCCTGGATATCGATTCGACACACCTTATCGAAAAAATCGAATTATCGCTTGACAATGTGGACGAGGACGTTCGAACCATTATTAGACAAGGCCTATCCAAGCTTCAGCATTTCTCCGATAGAGACTATTCTCAGCAAGACCACATAATCGACAACCTGCTGACTATTGCAGACGGATCTATGCTATCCGCAACTCTTTTCGTCGAGTACCTTGCGCAGCACAAGACACACGCAGAGTTTAACAAGGCCGTCGAGTCTCTCCTGAAGTCACCACCGCGCAGTGTCGCAGAACTTGTCCAAAGACTCCTTGGAGTGTGTAAGCTTGATGCCGACAGCAAAATCGTGCTCTCGTGTCTTGTGGCAGCTAAAAGACCGTTGTCCTTTACTGAGCTGGAGCTTTTGCTCCGAGTAGGTCCCAAAGGTGCTGGAGTGGACAAGCCTTTGCAAATTGCCTCGATCACTAAGTCCATCACTGCCTTCACCGTTACAGTAGAAGGCCTGATTGCATTGCGACATGATGCTATCAAGCAGGCTCTACTATCTGTTCCCGATACCTCCAATGTATCTTTGCACCTCAAGGATAGGCACAAGGACCTGCTCATCCGCCTTCTCTCATGCTCAGTAAAGCATCTACAAGACCTGGATGAGCCACGCTTAGACCTCTCAACGTCGCCCGAGTTTGACAGGAGACTCGCGTCAAATTATTTGCTCGAGTACACTGTCCGCTATTGGGCCATCCACTTTAAGCTGTCATCGCTATTCAAAGTGCAGGGCGACTTACAATTGCCCGATGAATTCGCTTCAGTCTTTCCTGAGTCAGTCAGCTTTGCTTTGTTAGAGGCTAGCCGTTGGAAGGTTCAGTGCTTGCCTGACGAGGCAGTCGAACTGTTCACCATCGCTTTTCGCGTCCGAAAGACACTATTCGGCCTTGAAAATGCAAGCGTGCTGCAGTCTGCCATTACGTGTGCCGTTTTCTACGAAACTGTCCTAACGCGTTATACCGAAGCTTCTCAGTGGTATTCTCAGGTGGTCAGAATTGGGAAGACAATACTTGGGTTTCAATCAGAACTTATCGTTACCTGCTGCAACACACTTCTTCGAATCTCGGAAACACTGGTCACCAAAAAGCGCACGGAGATCATGACATACCGCGAAGAGATACTTCTGGTGTTGATTTCTTCCTATACCCACCAATATGGAGCTACATCGAAGGAAGTTCTCCAGGTTTACGAGTCACTAGCCGAGCTCTATGTTTTCATTAGTGAAGAGACAAAAGCGTCTGAGATTCGAGTCCGAATTCGCGAAATCCACTCGGGGTATCACGATCACCACTCAGTGGACCACGACCCCGTTTCCAGGGAGCTGGGCGTTATCCTAAGAAAGCATAAGCACATAGAGGAAGTTGAGGGCTATGACAGTCTCTTGTTTGGGTACGAAGGAGAGGTTGAGGAGTCTTGGAGTATTGTGCACGTCGAGACCATGATTCGATTCGCTGTAGAACTCGTCAACCGTGGGCAATTCAGCGGTGCTGAAGAACTATACGTGGAACTATGGCTCAAACTCACAGAGTATTGTCATACCACACAGGTATGCGAATGGCATGAGAAGCGGATTGAAGTAATGCTCAGTTACGCATCTTTCCTTCACTCACACAATCGAACCGAAGAAGCTTCAGCAGTCCTGATCTGCTGCTGGAACGAATATTCAAACCACCAAGTCTCGATGTTTGAGTCCATCATACTTCTCCTGAAAGAGATTGCGCTCTGCATGAAGACTGTGGGATTGGTTTCGCTTTCCCTCACAGTTTTTCAGAGATGTTGGTCATGGTTCAAGTCTACTCACAAGGAGGAGAGCAGTGTTTTCAAGGAAACCGTGGAGCAGATCGCGATCACTTCGAGCGAGATTGTCAAAAAGTCATCCACAACTACTACCACCACGACAACTTCAACGAGTGAGACCGTCATTCGGGAGGTGTTTGAGTCATCATTCTCGTCCACAGAGACTCAGATTACCACCACGACCCTCGAGCTGTGCAACTCTTTAACCTCTATCTATATTGAGCAAGAGAAGTGGTCCGAAGCAGTGTCTGTGATCAAGAGCACGCTGAAGAGAGCATGGGCTTCTTTCTTCTCCGAGTCACTTGAGAGCGTCATCCTCGAAACTACATTCTCTTCTCAGAGCATCAAACTAGTCCTCGACCTAGCTCAGTGTTATATCAATCAGAAGCGATATGATAAAGTCGAGTATATTTATGTACGGCTCTATAGGGTTCATTGTAAAGCCCTCAAGTTCGACGACGTCGCTGTTATCAGGTACAGGGAGCTCTACATAGAGTTCCTTAAGAAGTATGAGATGCACAGCGCACTGATCTCCTTCTACCAGGAGCTGCTCGTCGAGTACCGCTCCTTCTATGGACCAGCCCACAATAAAACAGTTGAGATACTGTATGCTCTAGGCGATGCCTGCCGAAGTCACCATTTGACGCACGGGTATTGGATCGAATACTACTCGGAGATCATCATTGTATTAAACAAAGGTGCGCTCATATGCCATGAGGACGCCTTACGAGCTCTCACCATTGTGGCTGAATATTACTACGAAACTCAGCGGTACGCCGAGTCTCTAGTGTATCTCAAGTCTATCATTGCAACATTTTGCCAATTTGGAACTAAACACAAATACTTCCAAGCCACTACTTTCGTTCAAAAGACCTTCGAAAGATACTATCGAGTCATCGAGGAAACCCAGATTGAAATTCATGAGCACATCAAGATTCTGAAGGAGATCCGCGAGGCCTGCTCGAAATTCTACGGCGAGTCCTCTGAGATCTCATTGAGCGTTACCGTAACGCTCGCTGAGGTATGCACCAAGAGCGAGAAGTACCAGTTTGAAGCGATATCATACTACGAGCACATCATGAAGCACTCGAGTACGGTTTCCACAACAAGCGTGAAGCGCAGCCAGAGCGTCCTACGCTCTCTCTACGTGAAGCAGATCACTTCTACAAGCTCGTCAACTACAGTGACGAAAGAGACACTCGAGAAGGCAACAACAATGACAATGGAGCGCTACGTCGAAATCAAGAAGACACACTCTTGTACTCACGAGTCCACTCTCACGACACTGAAAGAGCTCGTTGTGCTCTATCAAAAACAGAAAAGAGTGGAACTTGCAATCAGAGAACTCAAAAACCTAGTTGCGGAATGCGTTCTCACCGTAAGCTCTTCGAAGGAGCTGATCGAGACTGCTCGGTCTATCGCCTCCATCTACGTCGGTGCCTTCGCTTCCTACGGTTTCGAGCTTGTTCGCGAGCTTAAGCTGCAGGTAATCTACAAGTCTGTATCCAAAGCCGTTGGCTTCGATGTCGTTAAAGCAGGACGCTCTTGCTTCGCTTTCATCGCAGCTTTCGAATACTATCTACGTGCTGGAGAGGCTGGAACCATCGCTGGATATATGGCAGAAATTCTTGCCGAGTTCATCTTCTACGAGCGTCTAGTTTCATCCATCAAGGTCAAAGCCAAAGTAGGAGTAGTTATCCTTCATGGCGCTCGTCTCCGGGATATCCTAGTCCGAACCAAGCGCAGCGAGGACTTTGACAACATCGTTGAACGACAGATTTTGGATTACTTCACTATCGCCGAGGTGAATGTAGTAAAGGGATCAACCAAGTCTGCTGTTCGAAGCTTTGTGCGGATCCTCCTTGTCCATTTCTCACAGCATCGCCAGCCAAAGAACTTTGTTGCTTCGGCTGCTCGGGCAGCTGTGTCAGAATTGAAGATCCACTTGGAAAACAAGAAGTACAGGTTGGCGTACGAGTTGGCACAATGCACATACAGGTTTCTCATGGCACACGAGGGCTTGGACGACCCAACAGAGATCACTCTCGGCTTCCAGCTTTGCCTTATGATGGCAGGTCGTGGCGAGTATAGACGTACCGTTATCGACGAAGAAACGAACAAGGATATGCTTTTGCTTTCACGAGACATACTCGGCGAAGTGTTCGATATCTGCAAGAACAACAAGATCGATCTGTGCCGCTGCCCCCTCACCGAACTCAATGAGCTGGTCTCTCTTATCGGTGATCAGAAGGACAGACCCCGCCTGCTGTGGCTATTAAACAGTCTCTGGATCTCGAGAGATAAGCAGACATCGTGGGATCCTGAAGTGAAGCTGACGTTGGGTACCCGTCTTGTCCAAGCTCGATTTGTAGCTGGCGACATCCAAGTAGCCACCAGGCTAGCTGAGGATATCGTCTACAATCTGAGGAGAATCAATGGGCCCCGTCATAGGCAGACCTTGGCGATGTATGAGCTCCTTGCTAGCATCTATACGAGCGCTGGCCACCATTTCACGAACAAGAGTACCGCAGAGAGCGCAAGCGAAGGGGACAAGAAACGTGACGGTGCATTGGCCAAGTCTTACTTCAAGAAGGCGGTCACAGTGAACGAGGATTTGCTGAAGCTTCTGGTCGAAACGGACGCAGATGACAGTGAAGATGATGATGATGACTTCTCTGTTGTGAGCAGCCATCATGGGTCCGTTAGGAGCCGACGAAGTGCCTACGGACTGGGGAGGAGGAGTGTGTCCAATCTTACTGTCCTAGCGGCACGGCCACATGGTGGGAACAAGATCGGCAGCGGACATGAAGAGTCGGACGTCAGCGCTACAGTTGCTAGCCATCGCCATCATGAAGCTCCTCGCGAGGTGTTGGTTGAGGTGGCTCGAAAACATCTGTGGTTGGCGAAGTTGGCGGTGCAACGATACGGTGGTTGGGACCGGCTTATGACTCGTCGGTTTGACATGTTGACGACCAAGATTCGGAATGAGTTTGGAGCAGAGTTGAAGCTGAAGGAAGAGCAGATTCTTAGTAACAAGTGGAAAGTGCAAGGATTTGGTAATGGTAAGGCTGAGGGAGGATATGACGAGGATGGTTTTGTTGTTCCTGGAAACTGGGCAATTTGTTAGATACTGTATTATCCCCTAGCTAAGTGTTTCATGACTCTTTAAGAGTATAGTTCTTCTTTCTGCAACTCATGAATAATGGTGGCAATGCATATTCCATTAGTTTACCAATGTGTTGGACGAATGCAGTCCTCACGTCTGTTGCACATGACAGAACGCTTCCAATGAACATCGGCGAGTAGTAGATAATCTCTGCTCAAGATGCCACCTTCAGTGTCCTGCCTTCGGTGCATTCTGTGCTCATGTCTGGCCTACAGAATGTGGTGTTGCACCTCAACGATCCAGAATACCAAAAACCTGAAGTCTTGTCAAATTTGAAATTTGTTTCTACTCATGCGTTCATTGTCAACGCTTTTTAACGCAAACCATGGGCTTCATTGCGATTCGAGATGATAATACTATCATAATCACGCGCCGCAGCCTCCAAGTCCCGATAGCCCTGCGCTGGTCTAGATCCGGGAGTCGCAACCCTAGGAGGTCTTACAGGCTCATAGACCGCCAACGACAATCCAGCACTATGACTCGATTCCGGAGGTATCACACCCAAGCTCCGTTCTTCTTGCCCGGAGAGAGTGTTCGACCCTTTGGTACCCCTACTCCCCACACTACTGTTCGGATCTAGGACAGGCAAGACGCCACGCTCGTGCCGAAAGCATCGCGGTACGAATGTTCGGTACATTTGTGATCGGAACGTGGCAGTGGTACCGAACACGATGAAGAGACCTATTCCCGGAGTGTTGCCTGGTATAAAGAGGTAGAATGTTGAGCGCGCGCGCTCAATACTCAAGTCCGGCTCCGGCGCAAGAATGTCTCGTGACGTGTTCCTCCTCGCGAACCCTTGGAAAAGTACCGTGATAACTATGAAGCCGCTATATTTATTGAGTAGAATCAGCTTCTCATATCTGTTAAGAACTAGCTGAGGCGGTTGATGGGAGAAACGTATGACGAACGCAAGAAGCACAAAGGCGATGGTAAATCGGGTCATAAGCCATTTGTCATATATGCCTTGACGCCTTCCGGAAGTGTTGCCGTTAGCGCTTGATACTCGGTCGGTACTCGAGCGCTGATTGCCAAATGGATTGAAGCGAATTATCTTTCTTCGACTTTGTACATAACGGATTAGAATCGCTAGCATAAGTGCACTGCCGAGTCCGAGAGTGAGCAAAACTTTGATCAGTTAGTCTGAGACATGTCACGAGCTGAAGATTGTTTAACTTACACGGAACACCGGCAAGCAGTTCAAATCCGAATCCAGCGTGATGCAATGAAGGTGCCTGAACGGCGAGGATGGTTATTAGCGGAAGGAGCAAGGCCACGACTTTTGCGCTGGCGTTGAATCTTCTCAGAGCATATTTCAACGACGATTTCTCTGTCAGTGCGTAGATCGACTGGGCGAGCTCTGAGGCCCTGGGCTAGTCTTAGCCATTCGTATTCTGTCGATCCAAGGAAGTTGACTTACCAAAAGGTCACGAATAGGGATTGAACATTGTAGCTGTAGAACTCTGAGATGGTTAATTCATGGCTAGAGCCGTTAACAGTGAATTTATCTTACGAATATAGAACAGGACTAAATCAACCCCGATTGAGCCATTGCCGATGCTAACATCTCCATCGTGGGGATCGGCAATCTTGCGCTCGTATTGCTTAGTGACAATGTTCTTCCACCATATAATATCGTGGATCTGCTGTATAATCGACGCTGCTGTGCTCAAGAGGGTGAAATATGATACGCAAGCGACATCTAAAGACTTGAGTGTAAGCTATGTGACAAAGAGGCCAGGAGTATGAAGATCACGTACATGATAATCTTTCGTTATGTGACCAAGTGAGCCAAATCATGAGGATTGAGCAAGTCTCGCTGATATAGGCGAATATCATACTCAGTGCCGCAGCACCCTCGGCTCCATGAGGTAATTGCATAGCAATCTATGCGCACGGCCTCCACGAGGTTTCCGAGTCAACAGCACATGGTTCCCCAAGCCTTTAGACATTGGGAGAAGGATAGGAAGATGATTGTGAAAAGGGGACGCGACATGAATACTATATCCTTACCGATAGACTGCCCTATTGTATAGACGTACCGATCTTTCTAGCGATATGGAATGATGACAGATTATGATCCGACTGTTTACTTCATTGGTCCTCTACCACTCGATATGCACAGATTGAAAACCAGGTAGTATTCCAGGAGCAGCAAGTGCCAGTGGCGTAAGTAAATTCTCGAGGAGGCCTAATTCTACGCATCGGAGTATATCCCGAGGAGATAAGGTAGACTTGGGGCAATGCATCGGTCAGACATCCCGAATAGGCCATGCTCAATCTACTCACTGTGCTCCGTACGCACCAGAGTTGTCGACCGCCGTGCTGGTTTCGAATGGGCAGAGGGCTCTGAGCTTTACGGGCCGAGATTGGTCTTAATTGGTTCCTCGTGGAAAAGGAGTCTATCGCCTCCTGACTGCGGCACTTCGATGCAGGAACCGACAGTCTGAGTGGGCAGTCATGAGTCCCTCTATTCTTAAACCCAGTTTACCAGGTGGTCTCCAAGGCGGCGAAACTGGGACATTATAGAATGAAGATTTAGCTCAGCTGCTTAAAATATTTATTTCATGCTGAACTGCATCTAAAAATCAACCGGGTTAGAGTAACAACACTTAGCTTGCGAAACCAACACAGGTACAAACAGGGTGGACGTCTCGATATTCCACCAAACAGTCTCAAACTGGGCGATTATAGTCGATGCGTATGTTGTATAAGTATGTAACAGTCGTGTCGACGTCGTGAAATAAGTCACGGTAGAGTATTGATAGGTGGGATATATCGATAAGTCATCTCTGTGTGTTGGCGAGGTCGGGTACCCGTTGTTGGCTTCGAAATCTAAGGTGGAATAGGACTATTCACCGTGGAGGGCCCGCAATTGTGAGCTCTTCCCGACTGAAAGCATTGATCCCTGCTCTCTGTGAAAACTGTACTGTCCGTTGATATACAACCGAAAGTAACACACCATGACGATGGGCCGGATCGTTGGCCGAACACTGCTTAGCCGTCGGCCGTTACCGAGATCTATCCTATCATCGCATGCAGTGATGAGCCGTTCTGTCAATCGTTTCTTGGATGTAGATCTTGAACGCCAAAGGCGTATCGAGCTAATGCCATCCTTCGATACACTGGTCCCTGAACGATACTAGAATCTCGCTCTGCATTATCCCACTTACCACAACGAGGTATCCAAGAAGACGCCCTATCAGAAATATGGACACTCAATTGTTTCCTCTTTTCCGTGATTGAGATCTCACTTCACGATGGCGCAATCAGCATCTGGCTGTGTTTGGTGGTTGGAGACGTAAGGGCTTGTAGTAAGGACGGGACAGTCAGCAAGCTCGGCAAAGACGAAATGTCACCCAACTATCATGGACGCGTGTGTTGCCGCCGGAGACACTGTGCTTGACTGCTGTGGAAGAAGTGGCATCACAGTGTCTCCGTGTCCCACGTAACAGTACGCTGCGTCATAGCTGGCCCAAGCTCCCTCTCAGCCAAGACGTTCGGGACATCAACATCTCGAGTAGGAAGTAAGATAAACAACAGCACCTAAGCACAGCTTAAGCAACAAACCCCCCAATTACAAACTAACTCGCCCCATCTCCACCTTCTAAAGAGGTAGTCTACTACATCATCATCGTGATAATGGCTTTCCGTGCTTTGCGTCGTGCCCCCACCGCCTTCGCCCGGCCCATGGCGGCTACTCGGCAGTTCCATGCCACACCGCGCGCCTTTGTCCAGGTGGGCGATGCCGTGCCGGATATTGAGCTGCACGAAGACTCTCCGGCCAACAAAGTGAGCATTGCCAAGGAGTTCGAGAAGACTGTCCCCAACGGTGTCATCATTGGTGTGCCGGCCGCTTTCTCCGGCACTTGCAGTACGAAGCACATCCCAAGCTATATCTCCCACCCCAAGCTTGCCGATGCTGGTCAAGTTTTCGTCGTTAGTGTCAACGACGCCTTCGTCATGAAGGCTTGGAGCGACCAGCTTGATCCCACCAAGGAATCCGGCGTGAGTTCATCAATTCAACACCACCATGCTAACATCTCGCTAACAATGATTAAGATCCGTTTCCTCGCCGATCCCACCGGCTCATTCACCAAAGCCCTGGACCTAGGCTTTGACGCGATCCCCGTGTTCGGTCATACCCGGGCGAAGCGTTACGCTCTTATCATTAAGGACGGCAAGGTCCATTCCACTTTCATCGAACCTGACAACACCGGCACTGACGGTAAGTCTTCTTACTTGCTGGAAATTGACAAATCTTACCTGACAATGAGTCTAGTCACAATGGCCGAGAATGTCCTTGTTTAGAGGAGTTGAGATATAGTACTCCGATTAGATTCGAGATAAGATCAAGAGGGCTATGATGATTTGTACATTATACTGTGGAATTAGAATGCTATGATGAGAGGATTACCCAATCAGTTTAAAAAATGAAGAAACATATCTCATACTGAGAGAGTCAAAGTCAACGTATAAAGTGTCATCACCTTGGACTTCAGACCGGAACTCATACTTAGATCCTGCACCGATTCTGCCGTCCGTTGTAACAAGGGTTCTATTAGGGTAACAAACTAGTAGATATACAGACATAATGCTTGAGCTCGTGGCGATAGTGTAGGCACCTATGAGTCCATATTGTTCATGCCCACCTTATAAGACCTACTTAGGGTTGCGAAAGCAGACTGGTCTGATGTGTACCCAGCACCGCTAGTCACGTGTCCTCCTGGCTCGTAAACACGCAATGCCATTCATCCACAGTGACGTTGTTAGCAAGTCATCTCACAATCACTCGCCTCTCAACCGCAAACTCTAGACTAATTATCACATACAGCTTCCTTCACTGGTGGTTTTCACACTGTCAGCTTACAAAACTTGTCTATGTCACACTTAGTTGCTAACTATAGCGTACTTATTGGGATTTTGTGTGCAAATTAGTAACTGGATGTCGGAGTTCTCAATCGACACAAAGAATTTTCACCAGTCCTGACACGTTTTCTTATAGTTAAAACAACTTATTCATCTCGTTAGTGACAAAAGGGACTGTGAATGTACCGAATACCATAAAAGACACCTGATTCGTGTGCAATTAGTGAAAGGAAGAAGAACAACACCTCTTTCTTAAAGCAGCAATCTAATATTTAACTAAAACATTTATACTGCTATAATTGCGATCTAACTAATTAAATAGCTACGTTTGCTTTATTATTTTTGCTTTTTTTTTTTATCGCGTAAAAACTACCGATCGGATTTAATATATACCGGTAATAAAAATTTATATAAAACGCGATTTATTAAAATATTTAAATTATTAATAATTTAAAGCAATTATTATTATATATAAATAGTTTTTAATAAAATTTTTCGGTTATACGTTTTAGTTTTTTATCGTAAAAAAAATAACTATTTTAAAGTTAATATTTTAATATTAAAAACGTTTAGTTTTATTAAATATTAAAAATTAAAATTTTAAACGTTATTTATTTTAAAAAAAAATTTTTTAAAAAATAAATTAAAAAATAAATTAAAAAATAAAATAATTTTATTTATAACGTAAATAACCGTACGTAATTTTATATAATTTTTATAAAAAGTTTATTTTTATAAACGTTTTTTAATACCGTTTATTTAATTTCGTTTTTTTTAAAAAAAAATTTTTTTCCGTTTTTTTTTTATTTTTATTATAATATATTTATTTGTTTTTTTTACCGTATTAAATAGTTTAAACGTAAATTTTAATAACCGAAAAAAAATTAAAATAAATATTTAATACTTTATTATAAAATGTTTTTTTATTTATATTATTATTTTTTATTAATTATATAAAAAAATATAATTTAATTATTTTTAAACGTTTATAGTTTTTAAAAAATAAAAAGCTTTAAAATTTAGTTTTAATATATATGTTTTTTTTTTAAATTTAATAAGCTTTATTTATAATATAAATAAATTAAATCGTATACGTTTTACTTTTTTAATTCGATTAATATTTTATTTTATATTATATATAAAAAAAAATAACGTAATAATATTATAAAAGCTAAAATTCGGTTTTATTATAATAATTAGCCGTTTTTAATTTTAAAAGCTTTTATAATATTTTTTTAAATATAAATATTTATTTAATTTAAACTAAAACCGAATTAAATTAAAACTTATAAATATTATTAGTTTTTATTTAATATTATTAATATTTTATAAAGTTTATTTTATATTAATAATTTATAACGATAAATTAGCGATATTTAATAACGATTTTTTTAAAATAATAATATAATTTATATATAATTAATTAATAATTATCCGTTAATAATAGTTTTTATTTAAAACGATTTATTTATTAAATAACGCCGTTAATTATATAAGCTTTTTTTTTTTTTTTTATATTTATATACTGTTTATTTTTTACAATAATATTAAAACAGGCTTAATTATTATTAATAACGAAATTATAATTAAAAAAAAAATAATAAAATTAAAAGTTATAAAACAATTAAATTTAGGTTTAATAATAATTATTTTTATTATAATTATATTAAATAAAAATAATAGCGATTTTTTTAATATTTTTATAAATATTTTTAATAATTTAATTAATTAAAAATTTATTATTTTATAGTTTTTTAATACCGTATTATATTAGTTATTTAATTTAATATAGTTATTATTAAATAAGCTGTGTGTATATACTTAATAGGCAAAAAAGCAATAATTGTATATTTATTCATTTGTGTTTATTTAGAAGTAAAAGGGAGTCCTAAAAAGGGCTCCGTATAAAGCCTATATAAACCAGGTTCTATTATACGAACTATTTAGTTATATGCTTTTCGTACGGAATATCCGGCGTACGTAATAATTACTTACGCCGGCTATCCCGTATTCGTCGTACGTAATAATTACTTACGTTAGTTATTTTATAACCGACGTACGTAATAATTACTTATTTCGGCTATTATATAGCTTATTTGCTTTTGTTCGTATAAAGCGAATATGTTTTCGTACCGAGTAAAAATCTTTTCGCGTAACTGTAATTAAACACTAGCAATTTTTTCTTTTATAAATAAATTACGCAAAGTGGCTGTTTTTTTAATATTTTATATAAATATTATTTATTTTATCGTCGCTAAATAGCCGTCGGTATACGGCTTATTTGCTTCGACGTTAAACTAAAATATATTATTGCTTATACCGTAATTAAAAAAATAGGGAATTTATTAATTGCTTATATAATAAATTAAAAAATAACTAAATAACTGCCTTCGTTTTATATATTTAATAAAATAACGTAAATAGTAAAAAAATCTATCGTACGGTAATTAAAAATTAATAAATTAATTTATACGATAGTTTTTACTTTTAAATTATCGGCTATAATATTATTTATTATGCGATTTTATAATTAACAAAATCGGTTATTATACAGTACGTAAAAAGTAATAAAATGCTTCGGTAAATTAAAATTGTAAATTATCGTAAATTTTTACGTAAAAGCTATTTCGTATAAAGTTATAGCTTTTTATACGATAAACTTAATTTTTTTTTTTTTTTCCGTACGTTATTATTTTATTTTTTATTTATACGTACGATTAATTATTCTTTTTTTTTATTTTTACTTTTTACTATTTTATTTAAAATAGTTGTTTTATTTAACGCGGGCTTTAGTTTTTTTGCTTTAAATAATCCCGCTTTTATTACGGTTTAACTTCCTGCTTTTTTCGCTAAAAGTTTTACCGTTGCCTTCGGGGGTTTTATTATATAATAGTTTAACCCTTAAAATCCTACCGTAAATAGCATTTAAATAACTTTTTGCAATTATTATAGGCCCTATTAAATTACCGTCGTAAGCCCTTAAATGTATTAAATTACCGGCGTTTTTAGTTTTAGTAATATTATAACGTAATACTATTTTATAAACGTCGGTCGTAGTTTTATATAAAATATAAATATTAACGTACGTAATCGTATAAACTTATATTTTTATTTTTGCTAATTCGTATAAATAGGATTAAAAGCGTTGTTTAGCGGTTATATTATTATAAAATATTAATATTTTATACGGCTTTAATAACGTCGATTTATAGAACTTTTACGTACGTATATTACGTTACGATTTATATTTTTACGGTATAATAGTCTAGTTTTATAATGTTATTTCTATTATCGGCCTTTATAATGCTTATTAATATTATATTAATAATACTACTAATACTAGTTTTTATACCGGTGTTTTATATAAATAATACGTTTACGTACCGGGTTTTTTTAATAGTTCGTATATAAACTGCATTTATTATTTATATATTGCTTATTGTTTTTATTATATTTAAAGTAATTAGTACCGAAATAGTTGGTTCGGGGTAAATAATGCGATAATTTTTACTTTAGTGCGATGTTTTTTTTTTATTTATTTATAGTATTATTATTACGAATTAAATTTTTGTTTGTTTTTACTTTTATTAAATACGTAATATAAAATATAGTATTATATCTTTTTATATAATAAAATAATCTTTTATATAATTTAAAAATAAAAATAAAAATTAATAAATATTATATTATTATATAAAAAAAAATACGCAAAGAAATATTCGTACGAGCAAATATTATTTTTATTAATCTAAACGGTTAACGAATGTTTTAATTCGTACGATAAATCGATTAGTCGTAACTAATTATATAAACGTTTAATTAAAGTTTTTTTTCGTAAATACGTCCGATAGATTGTTTTTACTATTAATTTATCGTATTTTCGAAATTTTATAATTTTTATACGTTTTATATAACGATATTACGTTAATTATTAGTTTTTTTTCGGTAGTTATTTTTAATTTTATAAAGCATTTATATAATAAACGCAAATCGGAATAAATAACTACTAAAATTTGATTTAATTAAAATATACGAATAATTTACTATAATGTCGTATTAAAGGCGATAATATAGTTAAAGCCAGTTATTATACTATATAACTTGCTTATAAATATATTTTTTATAACTTTTTTATATTTAAAAAAATTCTAATATATAATATTGCCGCAAATTTCGAAACTGTTGTTTATACGAGTTTTTTTAACTAATACGACTAAAAAGCTAAGCTATAAAAAAAAGTCGGTATTATTTATAAATAATCCGTCGGTAAAAATAAATAGTTTTATACGTATAAAATCGAATAAAATAAAGCATAAACCGCGTAATAGATTTTTTATTTATTATTATATTCGTACGTTTAAAGCTTTAATATATTCGCTTTTAAGCTTTTTAATTTATATTATAACAAATAAATTATATATAGTTTTAAATTAATAAATTAACGCGATATATGCTTTTTTCGCGCGTTACGCTACGTAATTTTATAATACTATATAAACAGTAGGATTAATTTCTAATAATTACAACGTTTAGCCTTTTTATATAAAAAAAATGTTTTCGCCGTTTAACGAAATCTAACCGCCGTTAAATTTAATCGGGGTGTTTTATACAAACGTAGTTTTTAGTTTTACGTAAAACTTTACGTTTTTTAGCTTTTGCTTTTTTAATTCCGAAAATTCGGGTATTATAAAACTAAATATATTATTTATTTAAAGCGTAATAATGCCGAAACCGTCGGGTTTTTTTTTAATTAAAAACAAATATAAGTTATACGTTAAAATACGTATTTCGAGCTTTTTACAATAATATATATAATACGTTTTATATTAATATAGGCCTAATTTAGCTAAACTATATAGAAGTCGTACAACGCGTAATAAAATGCTCGCTAAATATTTGTCCCGAATCTCCTTTAAAAGTCGTACGTAAATAATATAAATTAACTCGTTTATTATTTATATATACGTTTATATAATATCTTTTAATTCTTTTTTAGCTTTATATAATTTAATTAACGTAAAGCTAAAAGCTAATATAAAACGTTAGCTATTTTATTAAATAATTAAAAACTAAATAAAGAATATTTCCTTTTTATCGTTTTTGTATTTTTATACGATTATTTTAAATTTTTCGTACGAAACGGTCGTTTTGCTTTTAATTTTTCGTATAAAACGTATATTAAAAATTCGAAAAGTTCTTAATATATCGTCCGAATACCGTACGATAGTAAATACGCTTTAGGCTAATAAGTTATTAATCTTTTTTATATCCGATTTTTCGAATAATTTACCGGGTATATTAATCTTTTTTTTTTAACAAAATCGTATTATAAAAACGAAATCTAACTTTTTTTTATCGGTTATAAACATTTATATAATAAAGTACTTTTTTAAACGTTTTTATCCGCGTTTCGGTTAATTAAAAGCTTATTATAGCTTTTAAAATAATAGGTTTTCCGGTATAAAGTCTAGTTATACGATAAATATTTTAATTTCGATATTTTCGTATAATAGTCGATAATACAGTTTAATTTACGTATAACGGAACTTTTAACCGTTTTTTAAAATTACGTTTTGCTTTTCGATTATTGCGATTTTAAATAAACCTTTTTAGCTATTTTTTTCGCGCTATATAAATATTTTTAATTATAAAAAAAGCTATAAAACGTTATATAATAAACCGTTTTTCGTGTTTATTATACGATTAACGTTTATTTTTATACGTATTTTCCGAATCGCTTTCGTAGCCTTTTAAATTGCTTTTGCTTTTTATACGATATTTAAAAAAAAAGGAAAATCTGTCGCAATTTAAAAATAAGCTCTAAAAACTAACAAAATAAATATAAAGCTTTTTAAGCTAGCCGTATTGTTTAAAGCCTTTATTACGATTTATAAAATCGTATAATCGTTTATTATATTAAAAAGCTTTTTATATAATATATCGAAAATACGGCAAAATAGCCTATATATTCGTTTAATTTTTCCGATACTTTAATAAGCTTCGATTGGAATTTTTTTATACGAAAATTTTACTAATCGTGCGTTATTTCGAAATTTTTCGGATAAAAAATTCGTACCGATATCGTACGTAATTATATCTAATAGTCTTTAATATACGTAGATTTAGTATTTATATAGGGCATTTTAGGTATTTTGCACGAAAAAAGATTTTAAAAATATAGCCGCTTAAAATCCCGTTTTTACGTCGATTATATATAATATAAGCTTGCCGTTAATATATATAACGTTAATAATAATCTCGTAATTAAATAATAAGTCGTTTTTAATCGAAAATTTAAACCTTTAAAGTATTACTATATATAATTAATAATAATAACAAACCCGTTTAATTTTTTTAAATATATTTAAAAAGGTATCGTAGTTAGCCTTTTTGAATAAATTATAAAGTCGTTTCGCGCGTTAATAGCCTTTTTTTTATATATTTGTGTAGTTTTGTTTTTATAAAATATAAAGCTTATTTTATACGATTAAAATAAAAAAATCCGTAATTTTATTTTTTAATTATATCGTACGATTTGCTGTTTTATATAATTTTATTCGTTAAATTATTATAATACGTTTTTTACCGATTTATATCGTATAACGAAAATAAAAAAAGCGTAAAAGTATCGAAAATATAAAAGCGGATTAAACTAATTAATATTTCGATTTTAATTTTTTCGATCGAAAGTATATTTTTAGCTTTTTTAAATTATACGGAAGTTTTTTCGAAAGTTTAATCGATTTTCGTATTCGAGAATTTTCGTACGTAGGCTAATATTTAGGACTTACCGATAATTAATATATTTACGGCTTTTATATTTTAAAAAATACTTTAATAAATATTTTCGTATAAGTTATTTAATATAAAAACAAATATATCGTACGGTTTTATATTATTATACGAAAAATTATTAAATCGTAAAATATTTTTTTAAATTATTCGGTATATATATAATTAGTTTATTATATAATATAATATTTTAGTTTTTTATTTTTCGAAAATCTTTTTTTTTTTTTCGTCGTATAATTAGTCGTTTTTATTTTTTATTTTAAAATATTTTTTAAAGTTTGCTATATAAACGTCGACTTTTTTATCCGAAATAAAAACGTACTTAACGAAATATTATTTCGCGCAAATAATCTTTTTTTTTAAAATATTTTATAAACTAACAGCCTGTTTTAAAATATATAAAACATTTTTTATTCGTATAATTAAAAAAACGTTAATATTTTTAACTACGAAAATTATACGAACTGTAATAAAAACGATTACGGAATAACTTTTTACTGCGTTATTTTTTTTATATACGATTATTATTATACCGTTTATCGTTATAATACGTTTTAATAAGTTTTTCGTTTTATATAAACTATGTTTTTTTTTTCGCTATACCGAAATTTATATTACGGCACGGAAATTTAAAAATAAGTTTTTATACGTATTTTTAGTATTAATTAAAGCCTATTCGAATTCGGGTATTTTAATATATATTTATACGATAACCGAATAAAGTTGGTTTTTTTTTTAGTAATTTAGACTAAAAGCGTGCTATATTATATAAAAGGTTTCGAAAAGCTTTTTTAATGCTTTTTATTTTATTAATATTAAATTGTTTTATACGATACGTTAAAAATTCGTTAAAATTTATTTGCTTTAATACTAAAAATAGTTTATTTTCGTATTAAAATAACGATTTAACGCTTTATATATTTCTTTTTATATCGCTTTTAAATCGATATTAGTATTAAAATACGACTTAATAAGGCTTAAAAGGATTTAAGGAAATACCGCATAATAACAATTTTCGGTAATTTTTAAAATACGGTATAATTATACGAACTGCCGTATTTTATTCGATAGTAAATTATATAGTAATTTAATAAAGTTTAAAAAGGTTTTTTACGATTTTTAAAAAGCTATAAACTTGCGTAAATCGATTATACCGTTTTTAATTTAATAGGTTAATACAATAGAGTTTATAAGTTCGGCTTAGGCTAAGGTTTGCTTTTATAATTGTTTATAAAGCTATTATCCCGTAAATCGATATTTTATATCGTGCGTTTTTTATTGTTTTAAAAATATAAACGATATTTCGTATATTTTACGTTATTTTGGTTATATAAAGGGTGTTTTGTATATTTTACGTTATTTAAAAATAAATTATACGAAAAATAGTTATACGAAAAATGTTTCCCGTATTTATTGCTTTAAAAAAGGTTATATAGTCGTTCGTTTTCGTGCTTTTTGTTTTAATACTTTAGCCGTGCTTTTTTTTATCCTTTTTATCCTTTTAGGTTACGCGGGAATAAAACCTTTTTCGTTAAGTCGCTAACGAGCTAGTTTAGGTAAAGCTAGTTTAAACGAAGCTGTTTAAAAATAAGGTTACGTCGTATAAAATATTAAATACGTTATTAATTACGTCGTATTAAATATTTATTGCGTTATACTAAATATTAATTACGTTATATTAAATATCGGTTATATTGTATTAAATATTAGTTATATTATATTAGGTGTTAATTACGTTATCCTAAATAGTTATGTCGTATTAAAAGTTAATTGCAGTTACGGTAGTCACCTACCTAGCCACCTAGCACTGCCAAGTAGGTTGTCCGATTAGATAGCAGATAAAATAAGGGCGCATATACTATATAAATGCTGCGGCAAACCTAGCACCCTACTAGGCCTGACTTTCCCTTCTGCACCTTAATATTATTACACGTACTAAGAGTTAACTCTAAAGCCCTGTCTTTATTTATAGCCCTTATCGTAACTATATTAAAGTCTATAGCCTTATTGCGTTAGTAAGGTTATCGTTAAGTCAATTCTAGCAGTTATTCCTAAAAGCCCTAGCGGTTACGCACTTTCCGTTACGTAGCCAGGCCTTTACTTTAATTGCTAGAGCCTTGCCTTGCAGCGTGTTTTTTTCGTTACTTTAAGTATATCGCCTCCTTCGGCAGGCACGTTAAGTAATCGCCTCTTTCGGCAGGCACGTTAAGTAATCGACTCTTTCGGCAGTTACTTTTACGGTCTGTAGCCCTGTTTACTAAACGTCACCTAAGAATCGACCCTTTCGGCGGTTATTTTAAGTATAATAACCCCCTCGGCGGTTAAAGTCCTCTTTAGCAGGGGCACACCATTTGTCCGCGGAGCCTTGTCTTAGCGTGACCTCTACCCTTAAGTAATCGGCTCCTTCGGCAGTTATTTTTGAGCTATTCGACTCCTTCGGCAGTTATTTTTGAGAAATCGACCCTTTCGGCGGTTACTACTAAAAGCCTTGTCACGGCAGGCACTTTCCGAAGCCCTGACCAGGTCAGGCACCCTTCTCGCAAGCCCTTACCGTGAGGCACTTGTAAGCCCTGACGAAGTCAGGCTACCCGGAAGCCTTGGTTGCGTAGCGCACCAGGCACGAAAAGGAAAAAGCCCTGCAGTTAAGGCTGCAGGCATGACAACCTGAACCCGATGTTTTGAGATGATACACTAGGCACGCTGGCAGCCCGTTATTACTTCTAGTTAAGCCGTTACTATATGTGACACCTGGAGTGGTTACTTCTATTACTACTTTAAGCGCTGACTTCGACCTTTTCGAAGCCGTCAGCACTTGACAAGAGACCGACCTCGATTCTATCGAAGCCTTCGGTTACTTTGAGAATTACTGAATCCAGCGTCGATAGCGACCTGGAACCTTTAGTACTACTTGATACTAATTGGCATATATTAGCGCTGACGAGATTACTGATGCTACGCTATTTACTTTCCTACTTCGTTACCGAAGTTAAGTTAAGTCAAGGTTTATTTAGTTTATTAGTGATTTCGATCTTTTACCCGTTGTTACCCGATTCCGACGTACTTTAAGAACTTAAGCAATCATTTGCCACGCTAGGTTGACACTTACGATTAATGTATTCGCTGTAGCCTAGAAACCCGTCACTATGGCTGTTGAGATAGCTGACAAGGCCACCGACGACGTTTCTGACACCTTTTGTATAACTGGTACACTTGACGGAAGTTCTGTTACGATAGATGGTTGCGTTGGATGCCTTGGTACCGCAGGCTATGACGGACGGATGGATGGATGGTTAAAGTCTGACGTTATCGATAAGGGACCTGGTTGAATAGATGAAAATGGCAAAAATTAATGACCTGGCACTAATACGGCTCGAACAGCTGACTTTTGCTGTTCGAGGCCTATATGCTGAAAAGCTTGCGAATCGCGTTTTTAGGCCTGACTGATTGACGGACTGATAGCACTTTGGGACTTGGTGCTTTATTTCTAGCGGGGGTAGTTACGGTAGTTATTTACCTAGCTATTTGGCACTGCTAGGTAGGTTGTCCGATTAGATAGCAGATAAAATAAGGGCGCACATACTATATAAGTGCTGCGGCAGACTTGGCACCCTACTAGGCCTGACTTTCCTTTCTGCACCTTAATATTATCATACGTACTGAGAGTTAATTCTGGAGCCCTGTCTTTATTTACAGCCCTTATCGTGACTATTGCGTTATTTTTAGTGTTAGCTATATCGTATCCGGTATTAAAGGCGTTATACTTTTTATATAGCCTTTTTTTTATACGAAGTTAATAAACTTTTCGCTTATTTTTTTATTTTCGAATTATATTTTTCGGTTTATTAATAGCGTTTATATTATTTGTTTAATTTTACGTAGTATTTTATTAAAGTATATTGCCGTTTAATCCCCGAAGTTTTTTTAAAAACTAAAAATCAAATATTCGTTCGGTGTTTTAGTTTCGTTATACGAAAATACGCGATAAATTACGTACGTTATTAAAAACTCGCTCGATAGGTTATTGGATAGTTTAAAGTTGTTTTCGTTTTTTTATTTTTTTAATACAATATGTTTTTTAACGGTGTTTTTTTTAATTCCGTAAAACGAAGCTATTTTGGCTTATTTTACCGAAAAATCGAATAAAACTTAAGTTTTATTCAAATCGTTAAACAAAAAAAAGTTGTCGTTAGCTATCGTGCGATATTTATCGTATAAATCGGCTTATTATTTTATTTCGAATAAACTAAAAAAAAATTTTCTTATGTTTTTTTTATATAATACGCTTAAACCGGTCGTACGAAGAAAAAAATAAAGCAAAAACGTAAAATCGTACTATTATTTTTCGATTAACTGCTTTTTCCGTTTTTGCTAATTTATAGTCGCCGTATAATTACTAATTAGTATTAAATAAGCTATATATACGTATTTAATAAGCAAAAAAGCAATAACTATATATTTATTTATTCGTGTTTATTTAAAAATAAAAAGGAGTCCCGAAAAGGGCTCCGTACGAAGTTTATATAAACCAGGTTTTATTATACGGACTATTTAGTTATATGCCTTTCGTACGGAATATCCGGCGTACGTAATAATTACTTACGCCGGCTATCCTATACCTATTATATATGATAATTATTTACGTCGGTTATTTTATAACCGACGTACGTAATAATTACTTATTTCGGCTATTATATAGCTTATTTGCTTTTGCTCGTATAAAGCGAATATGCTTTTATACCGAGCAAAAATCCCTTCGCGTAACTGTGGTTAAATAGTTATTTTTTTATAATACGTATTTTTATTTATTATTATAATTATTAATTAAATGTTTATATTTTTTAAAAATAATTACTTTTAATTAATACGTTTTTTTATACGTAAAGTTTTTTTAATAATATTATTAATAATTAAAAATAAAAGTTTTAAAATTAGTTTTTTATTTTATTACGTTCGATATATTAAAATATTAATATATTTATTAATATATATATTTATTTATACGTTTTATACGTTTTTAATATAATTATTACCGTTTTTTTTAAATATATTAATTTAATTTAATTTAATATATATAAAATATAAACGTATTTAGTTTATTACGGAAATATTTATAAATTTCTAAAATAATAAACTTTATTAAATTTATAAATTTTATTACGCGTTAAATTAAAAGCGTTTATTTAAAAAAATCGACGTTAATATTTAACGGTTTATTAAACGCTTTTAAAAAAATATTAACGTATTTACGTAAATACGTTTTGTTTTTAATATTATATTATTTATTATATTTATTACTTATTTTATATTAATTATTATAAACGTTACGGAAAAATATATAACGTAGTTATTTTTAAACGGTATTTATTTAATACTACTATACGATATTAATAATATAAAAAACTAATACGGCTATTATAATGTTTTTTATTAAAAAAAAAACGTTCGAATATAAAATCGGAAAAAATCGGAAATTTTAAAAACTATTATAAAAAAAGTGCTATTTATTTTTTAAAACTAATAAAACCGCTAGTTTTTTTACGCGATTTATTAATTTCGAATAATTTACGTTTAAAAGAACTTTAATACTATATTCGGCGATATAATAATATATTTGCGTTTATTTTTTTTATAATTATACCGGTTAGTTATATATTTAATCGAATAAGCTCGAATTGTTTTTATATTTAAAATACTTTATATTATTAAACTAAGCTAATAAATATTATTTTAGGAAAAATTTTTAAATACGTTTAATTATATATTTATAATTTATTTAATATTACGCGTTTTTGTTTAAAATCGAATAATAAACTAAATTTCGAAATTATTACCCGATTATTAAAAAAAATATATTTAAATAATACGTACGTATATACGTATATAATAGCCTATAAAAAATTAATAAATAAAATCGCCGTTTTATAAAATGTTAATTTAAATAAAAAAACAATTCGAATAGTTTTAAACCTATAATTAAATTTAATTATAAAAAAAAAGCCGATTTATATTAAAAAAACTTTTTTATTTTAAATAATATAATTGCCGTTTTTTTTAATAATTTATTAAATAATCGCAAACGTTAAAAAAAATCGTATTAATTAAAAAAAAACTATTAAATATAAACGGTTATAAATATAAGCATATTTTAATAAAATATCCGTTTTATTTACCGTTATATTATATATTAATATAATTTTATATTAAAAAAAGCTACGAAAAAAAAAAACGTTATAAAACGGCTAAATTAAAAGTTTATTTAATAGTTAATTTTTTATTAATATTTTTAAAATAGGCTTTATTTTTAGCAAAATAATGCAATTATACCGTTCGGTTACGGTCGGTTTTTTTAATAATATTTAATTAACGTATAAACGTCGATTAAATAAAAAAACTTGCGATATATCCGTACGTATTAAGCCGATTTTTAATAAGCTTTTTAAAATAAATTAAATAATATTATTTAAGCCGGTAATATTAATTTACGTATAATTAAACGCGTTAATTATTTACCGGCGTTTTATATTAATAATAAACGTTATATAAAACGTTATTATTAAAATTTAATAATTATTATATAAAAATTTAAGTTATTATTATTATTTATTATTTTTATTATAAATTTAAATTAAAAAAAATAAAAAATAAACTTTTACCGGGTTAAACTATATAAAATCGGTTTAATATTAATATTTAAGTATTTAATAAAAACGAAAGGTTTTTTTTAAAAACGTAAAAAAAAATTATATTTTCGGCGAATATATAAATACGTATTAAATTATCAAATATTAAAAACAAAGCTTTTTATATATATATTTATTAATATTTTTAGCTTTAAGTAATCGAAATTGCTTTTTTTATTAAATAACGTAAATAAATTAATACGCGTCGAAATACTATCGTTAATAAAAAATTTTAACGGCTAATTAATTATAATAATTATAAGATTTATATATTATAGTTTTTACGGGCGTATAAATCCGAACGCTTTATATATAGCCGGTAATATATATATTAAGCAGTTTTTAAAGTTTTTTATTATTAAAACTATTATAATTACTAATAAATATTTAAATTATTATCGTTATATTTAACGCTAAAGTTTTAATAAGCTTTTATTTATTATATTAAATAATTATTAAATAGTTTTATATAATTTTTATTTATTTCGAAAATATAAAGCTTATATAAATATTAAAATATATATAAATATTTAGTTTATTAAATATATTTATAAATATATATATAAAAAAAACGACCGTATTATTATATAGATTTAATAGTTTATAATCGGTAATAATAATTAAATTAAACGAAATAAAGTTAAAAATTATTTACAAAATCGATATTTAGGTTTTTATAAAGCCGTATAAAGGCTTTTTAAAAACTTTACGTAAAATTAAACGTTAACGGTTTTAAAGCTATACGTATATTTATTAAAAAAAAATTCGATACGTTTTAATTTAAATAATAAAGTTTTAACAGCAATAGCTTTAAAATAAAAGCGTTTTATTTTAAAAGTTTAAATAAATTATAATAATATAAATAGTAATAATCGAAATATATTATATTAAGATTTTTTATTTTTTTATATATAAAACGAAAGTCGTAAATTATAGTATTTTTATAAAAAACGGTATTATAAAAAAATTAATTACGTATTTTTTGTTTATCCGAAAAAAAGCGAGCGTTTTTTTTTATATATATTATTTATTTATTTTTTTAGTATTATTAATTAAAATCACTTTTTAATTTTTAAAAGCGTTCGATATTTTATTTTTTAAAAATTATATTAAGCGAAAAAACTATTACGAAATAATCGATATTAATATAATTTTTTTTATTAAAATAGCTATTTTTTTTTAATAATTAATTAAAGGCTAATTTTGCTTACGTATTATAAAATTTAAACGTTTAAAACTTTATTAGTATTTAAAAAGTGTTTTTATTATAAATATATAACGATTTTTCGTAAATAATTAAATTATTTTATAATTAATTAATATAGTTTAACGATTTATATATTAATTACGGTTTGTTTTTTTTAATAAATTTAATAATACCGTAATAAGTTTAAAAAAAACCGGGTTATTTCGTTTAATCGCTAATTAAGCTATAATCGTAAATAATTAGTTTATATTTAATAAATTAAAATATAATCGCAAATAAAAAGCTTTAAAACGCGATAAATTTTTTTAAAAATTAAACGTTAAATAACGATTAACGTATAATATTATTATTTAGTTTATTAAAACTAAGTTTTTAAAAGTTTATTTTTATTTTTAAAAGCTTATTAAAACCGAAAAAACGTTTTTTTATATTACGTTATATTTTTATTTTTATTTATAAAGCAAAATTATATTATATATTATTTCGTTTAAAATAGCGGTATTATTACTATTTAAAAGCCGGACGGTATATTTACGGTTTAAAATTTCGATTAAGCTAAACGCGTAATCGATTTATAACGTTAGTTATAATAAAGCTATAATTAAGCTATTTTATTAAATTGTTTTAATTATTTAAAATAAAGTTATAATATAATATAAATATATTTTCGAAGCTATTTATTATATATTTTATAATATTAAAAAAAATAATACGCTTTTTAAAAGTTTGCCGGTATTTTTTAAAAACGATTTCGTTTAAATTTTGCCGGTAATACGGAAAAGTTTTCGATTTCAAATAATAATAGTTTGCTTTTAATATTTTTTTGTTTAAAATCGGCTTTAAAAATTGTTTTTAATTAAAAATATATAAATTCGATAAATAAATTTTTTAAATCGCGATTTTATATAATAGTTTTAAAATATTAATAATAAAAAGTTTATAAATTAAAATTTCGAATTATTATAACCGATTTTTAACGTTTATAATTTTAAAAATATATACGAATATATATTTTTAAATAATATAATACGTTTAGTTATTTTAAACCGGTTTATTTTTATTATAAAAGCCGTTTTATCGACGTATAATATTATTATATAATTAATTAATAACGATTTGCTTTAAAAGCTGCTAAAGCGTTAAAAAAAATATATTTTATATAATAAATACGTAAAATCGGTAATAAATAACGGCGATAAATTTTCGGTCGAAGTTTTATAGTTTATACGGCCGAATAATACGTTATTATTTATTTTTTTACTAAAAATCGGTATTTTTATTATATTATTATAAAATATAAATTTAAATTAAAGCCTTTATAACGGCATTTAATTAATAGTTATATAGCTATATAAATATAATATAAAAACTAAAATTTTTAGTAATATATTTAATTAATAAATTAAAATTATTTTTAAAATTAAAATCGTATATAATAACGAAAATTATCCGTATTTTTAGTTAAAACGGCAGTTTTTAATTACTTTATACTTTGCGATAATTATTAATAAATCGTAAAAGCAATCGTTTAAAACAATCGAAATCGATTTTTAAGTTTTAATGTTTTTATATAACTAATTATATATTACGTTATTAAAAATATAAAGCTTTTAAAAGTTAAAAGTATTAATTTTGCTAAATATTAAAAATTATTCGGTAAAAAATATAATATTTATTAAAATATTAAAACGGTTAGTTTATAAATAAATAATTAATAATAATACGTTATATTATTTTTATTTACGTTTATTATAAAATTATGCCTTTTAATAACGTAAAAAGTTTTTTTTTTATAAAATTCAAAATTAAGTTTTTTTTATTATTAATTAGTTTAATTATTTATTTATAATTATTAAAACTTATTATTAACGATATAATCGGTATTTTATTTTTTTTATATTTTCGTTTTTCGTATTTTATAAATTATTATTTATAACTTTTTAATAATTTAAATTTTAAAACTTATTATAACGAACTATTTTAAAAGTTTATAAAAACGTATATTTTTTATTATTTTAAAACTTAACGAACGCCGAACGTTTACGAAAATATAAATATATAAATGCGTTTTTTTTTTATTTCGCTAAAAAAAACAAAAAATAAAAATATTTTATATATATATATTTAAATTAAGCCGGAATAAAATAGCGAAAAATATATATAATCGTATTATTTATAAAAAACCGTAACGAACGGTAATAATCCGTTACGGAAATAAGTTTACGTTTATATTTATATTAAAAAAAGGCTACCGGACGCTATTAATTATTTATTAAATAATATTTATTATTTATTAAAATACGTTATAATACGTTATAAAAAAAAACAAGCATTTATTATTATATTAAATCGGATTTAAAAAAATCGAACGAGTTAGTTTAGTTTTTAAAGTTATTAATAAATACGATATTATTTACGTATAAACGTAATTTAATAAATACTTTTAACGTTTAAAAAATTAAATTTATATAAAAACAAATATTTATAAATTTAAAAAACTTTAATATATTTATAATAATAACGGTTACGATTAATATTAATAAACGCGCGGTTTCGAAAAAAATAGGCGTAATTATAAAAAAAATAGGCGTAGTTATAAAAAAAATAAACGCTGTTTTAAAAAAAGTTAAAAACGTTTAGCGCGTAAAAAAATCGGTAAAAAATTAACGCGTAAATTTAATTAATAACGAAATAATTAATAAAACGGCCGTAATCGTTAATAATAATTTCGTCGTTAATATTAAATTAAACGACGTTATTAAAATTTTTTTACGTTTATAATCGTTTTTTTTAATTTTTTATACGGTATTATTATTATTATCGTTTAATATAATCGGTTTAATAGCTTATATTTTTTTTAACGGTCGAAAAAAATAATACAAACCGTTATTATTATAATAATAATTATTATAACTATTAATTAAAACGCTTTATATAACGACGTAAAATCGAAAAAATCCGTTTTTACGTTAATATTTTATATACGCCGTTTTCCCGAATATAACGTTATTTATTATTATAATATATACGGCTATTATAGTAATTAATATACGATTTAAAATATATATTAAACGTAGTTTATTTATAGCGTTTATACGTAAAAATAATTTAAAAACAATTAATTTTTTAATTAACGTATAGTTTTTAATATTTATAAACTATTAAAAAAGCTTTTATTAAAAATATAAGCTTTATTTATTATAAATAAAATATTATTATAAACTTATATTAACAAACGGCCTAAACGGGCTAAATTTATTACGTATTATATAATTTATAAAGTATTTTTTAATATAAACGGTTATTATTATTATAATAACGTAGTAAACGATAGTATTTAGTTTTTAATCGTTTGTTTACGTTTTTATTAAATCGTTAAAAATAGCTTTTAATTATAAACGGTTAAATATTATTTTTTTATTATATAATACCGAAAATAAACGATTAATTAGCGCGTTTTAATTATAGTTATAAATATTAATAAACGTATCGTTTATTTTTTATAAACGGGCTATAATAATAGGCTTAGCAGACGGGTAATAGGTGGAAGGGCTGTACTATTCGCTATTTAAGCTATAAAATCTAAAAGTAAAAAAATAGAAATATAATAGTAGGCCAGCCAATTTAGGTGGCTATATATTAGTAAATAATTAAGTAGGGCTACCGGGTAACCGGCTAAACTATAAAAACGACGTAAGTAAGCTATTAAAATAATGACTACGTTATAATCCCCCCGGTAAAAAAATCGCACTCGTTTATAAGTTAAAATCGAATTTTATAGAAAATAAATGTTATAATTAAAGTTAATTTTTAAATAATAAAAAAATGCCTTTAACGAACTAATTAGTGTTTTTAATATAAAGTTTTTAATTTTTAATTAAAAAAGAACTAATTAAACTATATAATTTTTATTAAATTAAATACGCGTTATTTTTGCTTTTATATTTAGGCGTAGCTAAAATTTACCCGCGTTTATTATAAATTTTAAATTTTTTTAAAAATCCTTTAATTTTTTTAATTTTTTTAAATCTATTATTATTACGTTTTAACGTTAGCGTATAAATTTATTTATTTAATTCGGCGTATTAAATATTTAATTTTTTGTTTTTATTACGTTAATATTAATAACGTATAAAGCGGTTTTTTTAAAGCGTTATTAATTTGTCGTTATTTAAATAAAATTCGTTAATAAAGTTTTTATCGGCGGTATTGATTTAGTTGCTTAAACGTAAAAAAAGTTTTATTTTATTAAAGTTAATATTGTAATATTTTTTTAAAAATTAAAACGCGTTTTTAAAATAGTTCGTAAGCTTTTAATTTTTATCGTTATATTTTTATCCTTTTTATTAAACTTTATAATATAATTTATAATATCGAATTCGAAATATATAAATATACTTTATTTTTTATTTTTTATTATTTAAATTAAAATCGACGATTTTTTCGTCGAAGTAATTTAATTTTTAATTAAAAAACAAGTTATTTAAAAATCGCTTTAAACGTTTTATATAAAACTATTACTAATTACGTTAAATTTCGGGAAAAAATAATTTAAAAATATTAAATCGTTTAGGATTTTCGTTTTTAATTTTATAATAATAATATATTATAAAATAATTTATTTTATTTAAAAAACGGTTTATAGCGTTTTTTGTTTTTTTTATAATATAAACGTAATTATTAATACTAAAATTAAAAATATAGTAATATCGATTAAATTACTAAGTTATTTTTTATTATATTTTTGCGATTATGGCTTTAGTTATAATAACGTATTTATATACTTTATTAATAAATATTTAAGCTTTTTTTTTATTTAGTTTTTTATAAAATAGTTTATTACGAAATAATTTAGTTCGCGCTTTTTAATTAAAAACTATACGTATTTTCCGATTTATAAAAACTTTTATCGAAAATAAGCCGTTTAAAGACTTATAAAATAAAGAATTTTATATAGTATTTATAGCGGGCAAAACTTTTAATTAATTATTTTAAAAATAATTTATAAAAAGCCGTAAACGTTATTTTAAATATTTGTTTATAATCTTTATTTACTTTACCGTTTTATAATAACCGGTATTAATAAAATTAAACTTTATTTTATAAATACGAAACAATTTATTTATAAAATCGGAAATAAATTAAAGTTTTTAATCGTTAATAAAACTTTTCGGTTAGTTAAAATATCGGTATAGTTTTTTATAGTATAATTACGTTATATATTTATTCGTTATTTTTTTGTTATATAAAATAAAATATATTATTTTTATTAATCGGTTAATTATTATAAAAGCAATATTAAAGCCGGATTTATTCTTAAAAAAAATAATAAAATCGATTATTAAATGCTGCTATAAAAGATTTAAAATAAATAAAAGTATTAAAAAACCCGGTTTTTTATTTATAGGATTTTTTATTATAAAATAAAAACAATTATAAACAAATTATATAATTTTAATATATATTGCAAGCTATTAATATCGTTTAGTAATTAATTATATTATTTTAGTAATATTAAAATAAGCGGTATAAATACGTAAATATATTTCGTTAATTATTCGAGTTTTTAAATAATTTACTTTAAAAATTATTAGTTTTTTTTTAAAAGTTAATAGTTTATTTTTAATATTTTATTCCGTATTATATTTTCGTGCTTTTCCCCGATATTTATTTAAACTTACGTCCGTTTTATTAGCTTTTAAAACAGCGTTTATAAATATAAAACCTAATAACTTTAAAAGCTTTAATATAATCGTAAAAAAATATACCCGTTTTTTATAACGAACGCTATTTACGGCGGTAAAATTTAAACTAAAAATCGTTATTAAGTTATAATCGGTTAGTTAAAAATACCCGGCGTTAGCCGGGAATAGTTAAAATAAAGCTATAATATATTATTCGTTACGTCGTTTTTTTTAACTTTTAATACCGTTTAACGGTTAAAATAATATATTAATAATAGCGTTTTATATATTTAAGCGATATATAATACGAAAATTATAATATAAAAACAATTTAGTTTAATTAGTTTAATAAAAATTTAATACGCGTTTTATTATAAAATATTTAAGCGTTAAATAATTAATAATAATTATAAATAAATAAAGATTTTATATATTTATTAATTCGGCTTATTAAACCGTTATATTTTTAATTATTATAAATAACTTTTTATTATAAACATTATAATTAATTTTAACGCTATAGAGTGTTTTTAAAAAAAACGCTATAAATTATTAAAAAACATCGTTTAAGGTTTTTTAAAAAAAAAACTCCGAAAGCTATACCGTTAAAAGTATTTGTTTTTATTTAAGTACAAACGTCGTCGTCGAATAAAAAGTAACGTAGTAAAAAGGCAAAAAATAAACGGTTTATTAACCTATTAAACGTTATTTAATAAGCAAAAATTTAATTTAAAGTAAAATCGTTACGTATTAATAACGTTAAAGGTTTTATAACGGTGTTATAACGTAAAATAAAACGCCGGTAAAATTTATAAAACTTTAAAAAAAATCGAACCTATAATAAAACTGTTTTTTTTTCGGCGTTAATAAGTTTTTATTAATTATAGATTATTTTAATTTTAAAAAAGTTAATTTTAATGCTTTTTATATTAATAATAAATCTAAAATATTTAGTTTTAATAACGTAAAATTTATATTTTTCGATATTAGCTTAAAGTTTTATAGGTTATAAACGGTTAAATATTTATCGTACGTATTGTTTATATTTTTTAATTGTTTCGGAATAAATTAAAATATTATTTAAATAAACGGTATAAAATATAACGAGCAGTTTTTAAAAACCGTTATTAATATAACGTTAAAAATTAAAAAAACCGTTTAATAATTTAAAAAGTATAACTATATATCGGTAAAACCCGTATTAATATCGGAATATTATTAAGTTTTTTATATTTTTTATAATATATATTTTATAAAAAGCTTAATAAATATCGATTTTAAAGAATATTTTAGCTTTACCGATATAATAAAAGGTTTTATTTATTAAAAATAATAAGTATTAGTTTTTATAAGTTTTTAAATTTAATAGTTAGTAATTAACGTAAAAACGTAATTTTTTATTTATTTTTCGAATAAATAAAATAAATACGGCTTATAAAACGTTAATAAATTCGATAAATTTTTTTTTTAGGTTTTTAAAAATATATTTTCGGGCTATTTCGGCTTTTTTAAAAGTTATTTTATATAAAGCGCTAAAACTTAGTTTTTAAAAATTACAATCGATAATAATATCGAAATCTATATTGCGTTTATTTTTAAATAAAATATCGGAAGTAATTTTATTAAAAACGTCGAAATGGTTATAATATTGCTTAAAAAAAACCCGTTTAATTAATTTAATTAAATCGGAAGGATTTTCGGGGTTTATTTAACCGTTAGTAATTAAAATAAATGCTTTTTTTATCGTAACGTAGCGTTTTTTATTAATTATAGTATTTAACGTAGTTAATATTGTATAAAAAAATTCCGTTTTATTATTAAATTCTAAAAAATAAATAAACTGTTTTCCCGAAATTATTTAAATATTAATTCCGTAAATATTTCGTAGTTTTTAAAATTTATACTAGCCGACTATATTTAATACTATTTTAAATAAGCTATATCGATTAAACGTAGCCTTTTTTTTAAAAAAAAGGCCCTTTTTTTTTTTCGTTTAAAAAAGACCGATATAGTATTAATAGCTTTAATATTTCCTTTTTGTTTTTAACGTACGGTATAAAAAGCCTGCGGCGTTACGGATTGTAAAAAAAAAAATCGAAATAAACGGTTTTTTTTTAATCGTAATAAAAACCGTAGTTTTGATATAAAAAACGCAATAAGGATAAACTTTAATTATAAAATTTATTTTTTAATTGTATTTATTATTTCCGGAAAATAAAGCAAGCGATAAAAAAGTCGCCGGCTATTACGCCGTTGTTTATTATCGATATTTATAAAATTATTGCGTTATTTAGTATTTTTAATATATTTTAAATTATTTAATAAATATTTAGCTTAATTTATTACAAAATTTTAAACTAATAACTTTTTTAGCTTTTATTCCGAAAAAAAAACTAATTATTTACGTTTATAATCGATTAAAATATTATAATAATTAAAAAACTTTTTGCTAATAATAATATTATATTTTATATTTAGAACTAAAAATAATATACGTTTTATAATCCGTTTTTATAACTTTAAATATATTAATATAGCGACGTTAATTTTTTATATCGCTTTTTTATTATAGTTAATAATTTTAATAGGCTAAAAACTTATTAATTTAAATATTATTAAATACTTTACGGCTTTAACTATAAAAATTAAATTAATTAATAAATACGCGTTTATTCCGATATTAGTAAATATTTATATAATTAATAAATATTTATTATAAGCTATAATGTAATTTATTAATAAAAAATCTTTTTTTAATAAATCGTTTAAAAAATTAAATAATATTTACGTATAATCGTTTAATATAAACCTATAAACATTTAATATTATCGATATTAAATATAGTTTAAGCGTAAAGTTTTATTTTAAGCTATATCGTTTTTTGCCTTTTATAAAGCGGTTAACGAGGCGTATTTTAGATTTATAATTATAGCGATAATAATATTAAAGCGGTTATTATTTGCAAGTTTAAATTCCGCGGAAAAAAAGCAATTGCGATTAATATAGCCGTATTTGTAATAAATAAAACATTTATTAACGGCGATAAGTCGTTTAGATTGGTCGAAAGTAGCTTTTTAGTATATAAGTTTTTTATTTTTCGCGAAAACAAAAACGCCGATATCGAAATAATTAATTAACGTTATAAATATAATCGTCGGAATTAAGCGAAAAAAAATATTAAAAACGGTAATAAAAGCGGCAGTAAACCTTAAAATCGTGCTTCGGCTACCGGCGTTATTTAAACGTTAAAATAAAAACGTTATAATTGCTTTTTTAGTTTATTATTAAACTTAATTTTTCCGTTATTAATAATTATAGCGATTAATATATTTATAAAAGTTTTTAAATTTTATATCGATATTGTAATATTAATTAATATAAATAATATTTAAACGAAAAAATAGTTTATTATATAATTTTTATTTATAGTTTTTTTATTTAATTTTAGCCTTTTTAGTAAATTTAACGAATTCGATACGAAATATTATAAAAACGCTAATTATCGATATTTAAAAATCGCAAAAAGCTATACGCGCTTTTTTATATACGTTATAGTTTTTATAATTATTATTTATATAAATTATTATTTTTTTAGCTATAGTTAAAAAAATATCGCTATTTTTTTTATTAAAAAAAAAAAAGGTTTTTTACGGCGATTTTTTTAATACGACCGAAAATATAGTTAATTTTAGCATTTTTATTATAAAAACGATCGGCATTATTTTTAAGCTTTAATTTTATTAATAACGATTATTATTTGTAAATAATAATAGTTTTGTTAGGTTTAAGCTTTTCGTACGTAAAAATAAAAAGGTTAAAAATTTTAATTAATAAACGTAAGCTTTTTTCGGTATAATCGGTATTGATTCTTAAACGGGATATAATACTACGTTCGTTTTTTCCGGGTAAAAATCTATTTTTATTACTAGTAAAATTAACGATTTTATTTTTTAACGCTTAAATAATATCGTTTTTTTTTAAATTAATCGAAATAAAGCTTTTTACGAGTTTAAATATTAACGTTTAAGTTATATTTATTAATTATATTATTTAAATCCGTAATTTATTAATAAAATCGGTTATTAATTACGTTTTAATTATCGAATTAATCGCTTAAAGCGTTAATTTAATTATATAAAATATAATAATTAAAATTATCGTTTTTAATAATAATTTAAATATTTAAAATAAAATCGTTATAAATAACTAATATAATAAAACGAATTTTAAACTTATAAAATATTTATTTAAAGTATTTTTTTATAGTTTTTTTAAATTGTTTAAAATTTATCGTTTTTTTTTATTTAAGCTATATAGTTTTAATATTAAAAATTAATAAAATAAAAATAGTATTAAAGCTTTTAACGTTTTTATTTAATTTAATAACGTAAGCTTTTATTTAAAAACTAAAGTTTTTATAAAACGTTTAAACTAAAGCAAAAATAAAACGATATTTTTTAAAATCCCGGTCGGTTAAAATACGCTTACGGAATAAAATAATAAAAAAAACTTTATTTCGTTTAAAGCTAGTTGCGTTTTTATCGAAAGATTTTTTATCGTTTTTAATAATATAAATAATAACGTCGTATTTAAAAAGTTTTTAAAAGCTTTTTAATAATTTACGGCAATAGTTATAAATATACGTAAAGCGACGAATTATAGTACTCGTTTTGTTTAAATCGGTTAAATTAAAAATTACTTAACGCTTTGTTTTAATAAAACGTTTCGCGACTTTTTTATTAAAATAGTGCTCGTTTAATATATTAACGCGCGAAGTTAATATTAATCCGGCAAATCGTGTTATAATTAATTATAGTTTTTTTTCGGGTAAAAATTTATTATTTTTTTAAATTAAAAATATTAACTTTTAAATTATAATAATAAATTTAATAAACGGGTAATAAATAAAAAAGCTATACTATTTATTATTTAAGCTATAAAATTTAAAAGTAAAAAGGTAGAAAGATAATAATAAGCTAGCCAATTTAAGTAGCTGCATATTAGTGGGTAACCAGGTAGGGCTGCCGGGTAACCGGCTAAACTATAAGAACGACGTAAGTAAGCCATTAAGGTGGTTGCTACGTTATATAGGCTTAATTAAACGTATTATTAATATAAATTAAAACCGAATTATTTATTAATACGTTTGTAATAAAAACTATAATATTTATAATAAACGTATTCGATTTAAAACGTTTATATTAATAATTAATTATAAGCGTTATTGTTTAATTTAACGTTATTATATTAATATTAATTAAATTAAGTTTAAATAAAATCGAAAACTAAGTTTTAAAATTATTTATAGTTTAAAATATATTATTATTAATAACCGAAATATATTAATCGGTTAAAATCGATTTATATTTAAAAGTTTTAAAAATAAATAAAACTTGTTTTATAGCGATTTATATTATAAAATTATTATTATTATTATTTACGTTCGGAAATAACTATAAAATAAAAAGTTTAATAATATTATTACCGAAAGCTTTTAAAATATTATAAAAAATAATAAATTAATTATTAATAACTTTATATATTTAGCCGGGCAAATTTATAACAAAAGTTTTAAAAAAAGCGGTAAATTTAAAACGCGTTTTTATAAAAATTAAAGGTTTTGGTTTGTTTTTATCGGATTACGATTTAGTTTCGATTAACGAAATTTACCCGTCGGTAAATTCGATTTAATCGAAACGTATTTTTCGATTTTTAATAAAGCGTATTATTTTTATTTTATCGATATTTTTTAAAAACGGCCGTTATATTTAAAATCGTTTAATATTAAATAATAAAAAATAATTACAGAAAGTATTACAGGCGAAAAAGTTTTAAATATGTATAAAAAATTTTAATTAAAATAAAAAATAAATAATAATAAAATTTTTATTTTATATAAATTATTAATAAAGCTATTATATAAATAAAAGCAAACGATATTTAAAACAAATTGAAATTAATATTTTTTAGTTTTAAATTAATATATAAAGCCGAAAATAATTTTATTATATATAAAGCTAAACGCGATATAATAAAATATTATAATAAAATAAAAAACGGGCTTAAAACTAGCGTTTAATTATTATTAAACGTACGATATATATTAAACTAATTAAAATAAAATTAATACCGTTCGATTTAAAATTAAACCGCAATTTCGATAAAATAAATAATCGGTATTAAAAATAAATACGTAAAAAGTTATACGTATTAAAACGGGTAAAAATTTAAATAAAAACGGAAAAAAAAGTTTTATAATAATAAATCTATAAAATTAATAATATAAATATAACCGCGAAATATTACGTAATTTAATTAGTTTAATTTTTTTAAAAACCTATTTTTAATTATTTAAACAGTTATAACCTTTTTTATTTAATACTTACCGCTTTTTTTTTATTATTGCTTAAATATTATATTATATATATAAATATTTGCTTATTGCTATATATTATATATATGCCTGTTTATTTATATGTTTATTTACTTACATATCTAAATATCTCCTAACCCTTACAGAGTGAGGGCGAGCGTCAGCTTGTACTTCTTATAATCCCAATACTGCACCCAAGCCATGCACCATCTTTGTGTATCCTACAACTGTCTAGTTCATGCTTACAGTATTCCAACCCCCATAGTTCCGCTATATTATAGACCAGAATCTGGGATCAGGGGACCTTTCACACATTACGCAACTACTGCCATGAAAGATTCTACAGATCCCACAAGCACACCAATCATCACTCGCAGCTTACGAGCCTAGGAGCCTAGTACAAGAGCAGTATACAAGACTTTGGCCTGTAAAGAGTAGATCTAGCATCAAACTTGGAAGAATATGCCGAGCAAAACTCTATATCCACACGAGGCAAAAATGATTCAATCACATCGCGAATAGCATATCACAATTTCAGAAGAGAGTATTGGCTTTTTAACAATCTTTAACATTCATGGACTACCACCTCGTTTCCGTACCCGCGATGCGTTTGCCTAAACCAGCGCAATTTACTACTACATACATAAGAGCCGAAAGATAGCCAGGGTGACTGAAGTGCCCCCCAGCTGTGATCCCCTAAGTCTCTCCGATCCGATGAGAGTGCCTTTTGGACGCAGTCCAGTATTCAGACAGAAGCAGAGCAGGCTAATGCGATGTGACGGACCAGGCTTATTCTACTTGCATCATACGCCGTTCTTCTGGACTCTCAATGCTGTCAGAAATTGGGTCTATCTAATGTCAAGTCGTTACAATACAAGTCGTTGGGGGCCGTCAGCGGCGGGTAGCGGGGGGCGTCGGCACTTTAGGATCTATCGTGAAAGTCCAGCGGCCTATGCCACGATCGAGTTAGCTCGTTGGTTTTCTAGTGTTGAGCGATCCCAGAAGTATTGATCAGGACTCACCATTAGCAAGGTTGTCCGCCGTGTCCTCGAGGAGGATCTTTCGACGCTTGTTGCAGTAGGCCGTCTTATCCATGATGTTCACCTTGTTCTTGGAGTCTGCTAGTTCTGCGATCGGTTTCTCGAACATTTCCGAGAGCGCTTCCACCGCCATCTCCAAGTCCTTCTGGTTGTCCTCAAATATCTCCGTTTGGTTGTTTCGCGCAAGATAAAACGCGAAAGCATAGGTCCACTTCAGTGTCTGCCGACACTCCTGGAGTGCTACTGAGGCTACGCTTAGATATTGTACCTCGATCCAGGACATGCCGGATGCCGTTTGCAGCTGCACCATCTTCTTCTCAGTCTTGTGAAAGATGTCTTTGTCAAGGCGCGCTGATTGCTCGTGGTTTGCGTAACGATTGTAGTAATGCAGATACCGTTCCAAAGAGACTCGAGATTTGGCTTGGGCGTCTCTAGCATCCGTGCCACTTTTCTCCTCGAATCGGTTGCAGTTGTACCAGCTGGTGCCGTGCTCCGACCACAAGCCCATACACATCCAGCAGAATTCATGTCTGCATTTCCGACAGGTCATGTGATTGCAGCCACCGTTCTTCTCGATTGTTGAATTACATTTGGGGCATTCCTTCGTGTTGGCTGATATCCAGTTCGCTGTTTCACTATCGTCCGCGCATTTCTTGAGCCACTTCCTGACAAGTTCACAAGGGGCCGGGAGATGGTCTGTCAGTGTGCACCCGAAGCAGAAACGATGGGTACAATCACAGACGACCGTGGGCACAACCTTGTCCAAATCTTTCTTCTTGATGGCGCACTCAACCGCATTAGTACAGTCAGGCGCAGGGCACCACTTCAACGTGTCACTGTCTTCCACGAAAGTCCTGTTAAGAAGTTCGCGATATCGGCCGACAAGGTCTGGCGTCACGAGAAGATCGAGGGAGGAGGAATCGATGATTCTAGAGCACCCTTCCGAGGGGCACTGAATCCTTGCTGCTTCGCCTTCCTCGCGGATCTTTTGTGTTAGATACTGTCGGTAACAATCTAGACAATAGCGGTGACCGCATTTTAGCGCGAAGCTCTCGAGCCCAGCTGCGTCCTCAAAGCAGATCTCGCATGTGAAACCAGGTATCACTTCTATTCTGGGTGCTTGGTCTGGACCGGCGCCGAGGCCAGCGGCTGTTGCGACTTTGCTGGGGTTGTCCATGTAATCCTCGATGAGACGTTCTTTGTTCCATCGAAAGTGTCGTAACATGATAGCGGCATCTTCTTTGCGCATCTCTAGAATCATATTGACTTCGTCAATCATCTCATCTTGCTCGCGTTGGATAGTCTCAGGCTTGTAGACCTTGTAGCTGACGTCGAAGGTAACGCCCTTCTTCTTGTCTGATTTGTGGTAGTGCACGCTAGGGTCGTCGTCTGGTGCGTCGTCAAAGACATCGAAGCCTGTGAATATGTCGAGTCAGTTTAAGTTCTAGAGTTAGGGTGAAGAGGTGTCTGCAAGGACGGCGATAGCTAGTGTGCTTCCAAGCGCAAAGCAAGTTCGCGCCGCATCCACCCATGATCTAGTATCAACGATCAAGAGCACTTGGAAGTAACGGCAGCACAGGAGAAGTAGGAAAAGGGCCATCGTACCTTCTCCGCCCGACATGTCATTGTCCGTGTCATCCTGCAGCAGGTCGTCGTCGCCACTGGACATGTTGGAGACGAAGTCGTCGTCGGAATCCATGCCTGTAGCTGGGGTGAGGGGTGCTGCTGAGGTCGAGGCTGCCGCAGAAGCGAGGACTCGCTTGTTGGGCAGTGTGTCTGTAGAAGGGGATGTCGTCGCCTCAGCGGCCTTCCGTTTTCTCGTGGTGGGAGGAATCTTGCCGGCTCTGGATGGTGGTTGGCGGGATGCTCGCCGTGAGCGAGCCTCAGCAGACTCTATGACTAAGGCTCTAGAGTGACGGCGGGCTATAGATTATCTACAGACCCAGGGAGGGACAGAGATCATCTAAAGTTTGGCGGTAGTGCCTACAGAGTGGTTACAGTTTTAGGCTAGTAACGTCTTTGGGCACCAGTCATCTGCAGGCTCGGACAAATGCGCGTAAAAGCAGCGTCGGCGGTGGTTTTCGGACTCGATGTATCTCAGAGACAGCGATGTGTGGATGTGCCGGAGATGCAAGGTCTCGGATGCTGTGGTGGCTGTCGAGTAGAGAAACGAGACTTGGAGGAGATGGGGTGGAACGTGGAGGAGCAATGGGAGCAAGGGAAGGATTGAATGACGCTGGGGATGATGACAACACTTGACGAGTGAGGTCAGGCTGAGCTGAATCGACGGTACAGTTAGGGACGTTGGGAGGGTTGAAGGTTAGGGAGAGGGCTGTTGCCAGTTGGAGGGGAATAGATTGGTAGGGCGACCTACTGCACGGTAACACAGTGGACAAAGGGGGACGCGGTGAATTTCAAACTGTCTATAGCACTACTAGCGAACTTGAAGATGAAACTCCACCACAGCAACTCAAGCTTCGCTGATCATGACCAGACGACAACAACAACAACGACAGGCACGGCAGTCAGTTATCGTGGGTTTAAAGGAGAAGAAGTTGTGATGGAGTAGAGCGGCTGAGGGCTGAAAACCGATGGCGGCAATAGTGGCAAGTACCTACCTAGGCAGAAGCAAGAGGCGGCCTAAAACTCTCTACATAGGGTGCCCGATGGCGACTTCCATGGGGCCTCGAATCAGGCTTCAGACGGGGTGGCGCTGACCGCGATTGAGATGGCATGAGCCTGCAGCTGCCGAGCTGCCTTAGGATGGGCCCCTAATTGAATGGATGGTCCTGGATGGGAACTTCCATATGACAGGTTGCTATGGAATCACGGTGGATGGCCTCCGTTCCTACCTCTCGTCTATGTCGTAATTCGTTTACTCATCAGACAGTATTGTATTTGGCAACACAGTGTCAGTGTCTGCTTAAAGTTCTTGACCGAAAGTTGACTCAATGCTCGAAAAGTTCACGTTAGTTTATGTCATGTGCTTAGCAAGCAGCCCGGGCAAGCAAGTGGAAGCGGGCAACTCAGCAAGCACTTGCAATGACTTCTTGGAATTGATTAGCCTACCTACCTGGCTACAGGAAACAGACACTTCTGCGTGCCATGCAAACCCTTTGGAGAGAGCCAAGTTCACAGATAATGGACAACTAAAGGAGGGTCTCATGCTGTATCGTCCACGGTCACCCGGTGCCTAGCGCGATGCAGCCTCTTTATCTGTCGTGGTCACGATTCATCCCCTCTTACCTTATCATCTGTGACGCAATTCCGCTCCAGCTTTATCAGGTCAATCCCCCCACCTGCCGAGCCCTGGTATTATGCTAGACGCGTGCCATTGTGTTTCACATCGAGGTGATGCGACCGCCGAGTTAGGAAGATAAACCTGACGCTGATTAAACATCAATCCGATTGTGCAGTGAACTTAACTGTGTGCTGTTGCTAGATCTCTTTATGAGTACGACATCTAGTCCACTTCTTAATTGTTTTGTGTTCATTAGCACCCTACTCATATTCCAAGATCAGGTACGGATACATCTACCAGTGTAATGTAATGTAGTAAGCGGCCCGTCGGCCTTCTTGCAATATATGAGTCAAGACCACTCTGCAACAGGCCATTCCCAGCGCTATTCCTTTCGGTAGCCTAGAACAGGTCAAAAAGTGAGTCTGCCGAAACTACTGATACGGCCAAGTGTCCGTTGACGTAATTAAGCGCCCATGATTCAAGCTTTACGATTAAGCATAAGGGAATCTGTAAAATGACATGACTGGCTTCAGATATTAGGAACCGGTAAACATAATAGCAGAATGTACATGTTCATTGTTGCTTGATGGGAACTCAACTGCTTCTGAGTTGAAGACAGGCCTTTATACTGAGAGCGAGTATTTACTAGAGTCAAGCACCTCTTTCTCATATCACATAGATACCACAGTGTCAACCAAGACGTAGTTCCGAAGCCGTGCAGTCTCAATTTATCATATAAGTAATCCATTCATTGTAGGCCTTGACGCCACCCTACTTATAACATGAGAGGAACGCCCTCGCTATGCTGCCAATAAACTCCATACACATGAATCCACCCAGGGCCCATATTGTTTTTACCTATACATAACTCAAACGAAATCGAGATAGGTCCAAGCCTGTCTTGGCACCTTGACGTGCTGCAGCTGGAGGACTGTTTTCAACGTCGTCGCTCTCACTGCCCGGCACTAGAAGGTCTTCGCTGCCCACCGTTTCGTTGAGTGCTACCTTCTCTGCCTTGTCAACCGGCGGAAGTGGGACAAACGCCGGGTTGACGGGCATGGCATCCAGGCTCATCCGGCCTAGACTGGAGCGTTTGGGCTGCCGGGGCTTCACAAACGTCGGAGTCGGCGAGGCCTTGCCTCGAGAGAGAGCCTGTATGCCCAGCCGTTCTAGAGGCGAAAGGCGTGGTGTTGCGGGTGTCGTCTTGGCTGTCGACGGCTGACTGGCCGTTGACATTGGAGTTGACACTACCATTGAACTTCGAGTTGACGACATCGAGCTCGGTCTTCGTGATCGTCCCTTTGGAATCGAAGTCTCAGGCATCGCAGCATCAGGGGCATACGCAAATCGGTTGAGTGCTGATTTCGGCGGTGTGTCGGGCACTACACTGCCATGACCCGTTGGATCGTTCGGCAAACTAGTGTGTGTAGACTCCGCATAGACGGATATGCTCTTGCGAACGGTCGTGCCTGAACTCCATTCATCGACGTCGGGAAGGTCCTTGAGTGCCTCTTCGATTGAGTCATCCGACATCAAGTATCCGGCTCCTTTCATCGTCCGTGGAGATCGGGTCCTCTTTGGCGAGAAAAATTTACTTTTTTCTTTTCGAGGACTTAACCCAGAAGCAGCATCCTCGCAAAGGCGGGCTTTCTTAAGCGGACGATGCCCAGTCTGAACCGAAGGAACCTCTGGCTGGGAAGCTGTTCTCATTTCAGGTCCAGCCGTAAGTCGACGCGATTCCGCGGCTAATGACCTTCCGCCATTAGCCAGTAGGTTAGAAATTGGTTCTGTTCGCCGTCGTAGAATTCGGCTGGTCTCATCAGGCCTCTGGATGTAGGTGCGAGACGTTCCTGAAGTCCTTGGATCGGTCCCCTCTATATAAGGTCTTGGAAGTGGGAATATAACTGGGCGAGCGCCCTCATCAGTCGCGGTGGTTAACCTATTGGGGTCGGGCACGAAACAGTTCGGATCCATTTCTCCTAAGGCTATCCGTTGGTGGCCTTTGAAGTATGCGTCTATCGGTTTCTTCGACGCTTCTCGAGGACGTTGCGTTGGTCTTATAACACTGCGATCGGCTGCTGACGCGGTTCGTTTCCTTGGTGGTGGTGGTAGAGATTCGATGGGAATCCTCTGTTTTGTCATGGGATTGTACTCTCCTGACGCGATCTTTTGAGCAAGCTCTGGCTCCACGTACTTTCCAATGAAGGGAAGCTGCTCCAGATTTACACCGTCTGGGAGTGGAGTGAGATTCACGAGGTTTTTGGCGGTTGGGCAGAATACCCATTGGTATAGGAATGTCTGCTCTGCTTGCTTGAAGAGAGTCAAGTAGTCCGCCGGAACAGAGTGTTTGCCTTCGAATTGAATCATACGTATTACTCGTTCAGGTGATCTATGCTTACGAAGCATGCGATGCGCAGTCTTCAGCCCCATACCAGGTAAACCGCCGAGATAGTCGCAGCCACTCAGAATGCCCATGTGTCTAAAGGACTCATCAGTCCAACTTGTGAGAGACACCTCGCGGCAAGCGCCGAAGTCGCGACGATTGATTTCGACACATTCGCCTTGATGATTTAGCTTTGTTATAAGTCGTTTGGCACCGAAGATTAGTAGATCCGAGTCTTCTGAGATAATGCCGCTGATTATGCCTTGCCGTTCTAAGTATACCATTTGAGCATCTGCTTCATATGGCGCCACGACGTATGGAACACCCGCCTGTTTCAACGCTTCAATTAGATGACGGGCCATTTCAGGAGTCACATCAATGGCTTTTTGTAGTTCTTGGTGAGCTTGGGAGGGCTTCCCAGCTTTTAGTAACTCCATGCCAAGGGCTTTCCTTTTCTCTCGACTTTCTAATCGGGATGCTTCCGTCGAGGCTTTGCTTGGTAAGAAATCACCATCAAACACCATATACGGGGTCACGCCGAAATGCATCACCATCCGCACGATTTTCATCGCGAAGTCGACATATCTGTGGGGTACTGTAAGAATCACCGCAGCAGCGATTTGGACGCATCACATGACGATTTCCACTTACCCCCGGGTAGGCTTGCCTTCAGCAAGCTCGATGGCGCAAGAGATAGCGCCTCGATGAAGCCAGCCGTAGGCGTCAACACCAAATGTCTCGCCAGAGAACTTTTTCAACTGCGTGGGCCGGTGTATTGATTTCAATAGCGGCAGTAGTCCTCCGTTTCGTCAGTACGCGAACGTGTCGAACACGGGACCTATGAACTACCTACCTTTGATACCCATCTCGTCCGAAGCAATCTCCACTCAACAATCCACGGTCGATTGGCCCAATGACAAGTATTCGACTCTCAAAATGCTGCCATTAAGACGTTGAAAAACTGCCTGCTAGTTTTGATACAAAAACAGTTCGATGTCGATTTCGTGTAGTAGGTACACAGAGATGCAGGAGAATATCTATGGTAGGGGTCACCTGAATGTAACACGGTGTAGCAAGACGGGACGAATGAGTGAGTGAGTGAGTGAGTGAGACCGAGTAAACACGCCGAAGACAACGCTGGAGTGTTTGAGCCTCCAATTTTGTTCGGGGCATGAGAGAATGGCTCTGGAAAGCGAAAGAGAGAGCCAAATATGTCCAGTGCAGTCGAAAAAGAATGCAAACCGAGAATCGCAGAAACTAGAAACAGTTGAAAGTCACCTTTTCCGTCGTGTGAATGTCAGTGTCGAGTCGAGTCGAGGAACGTCGTTGAGGGACGCGATCAAGGGGACCTCCATCGTGGTGCGTCAATCGATAACACCGCCAAACGCACCACAGCCCTGCAGGCTGGGGAGTGGCAGCGACCGCGTCGTACTAAGCAAACCGCGACTTGCCCACAGCTCTTCCTATTTCCAGAGCAACAGGCCCCGCCACCACCTGGGAAATGAGTGGGGCTTTCGATGACAACCCAGGCGACAGTGGTACATGTAACAGCCCCTCCAGTGCTTTGAAGCATAGTGTCTGTTAGATGCATTGGCTGTCTCTTATGTATACCTAGGTACCTAGTCCCAGACAGTGCAGATACCTAGTGCGAGGCTTCCAAGTGCCCATGCAGGCGGGCTCTGCATGCGCCGGCTGTCGATTTTTGGCACTACAATCATCCAGTCCCGTCAGGCCTGCCATCTCGACCCCACCAAGAAAAAGTACACCAGGTCGACTGACCTTACCGGTAATCATTAATCTGCTCGACAACTCTCAACGCAGCATATTGTCACACTGCCCTTTCTGTGATCCATACTCGCTATCTCGTCAGTGACGATGCCGAAGACTCTGGAGCGTACTCGCAAGGCGATTGCCAAGAAGAAGGGCACCGTTGAGGCTCTACACCAGTATTCTCGGGACTCCAAAAGGATGCATCGAGCCCAGGTGAGAGATGAAAAACTAGTGAGGATTACAGCAGCAAGGAAAAAGCAGGACCAGCCTTATAGTGAGTGCATGTGACTTGCTTCACATTTCCTTTCGCTCTATCCTATTTCCTGCTCTATACACCGCTCTCTCGAAAAAGTCACACGTCATCCTGTTATCATATCCTTGATACGCAGTGAAACTAACCAACAACTCGTAGTTGAGCGCACTGCTTTCTTCCAAGAGGCTTTGAAACAGAACGGAAGCCAACCACTCAGTCTCAATACTATTCAAGATCTCATCAAAACGTAAGCGTCCATTATGTGGACACGTATGTATCTTTCGGCTGACCAAAGCATTTGCAGCTATGTTCATCAGTATGACGAAGAACTTGATACAGTGAAGAAAGCCCGTCGGCCCGGTCAGCCTGCAAAGGCAAAGGAGGATCTGCTTAAAATGAAGATTGCTCAGTTGCAAAAAGAATATCAGCATGGATTTTGTGAGCGCTTCACCAAGCCACGGAGATGATCCCCACTAATTACCACCAGTGCTCCCGATGCTTGATGCACAAGAGAATACCGCCATCATCGAAAAGTGGGAAGGTTCATGGTCCTACTTGACGACATTCAAGTGGGTGAGAGTTTCGGCGGATGGCAAGGTTCAACCTGCTACATTTCCACCCAGAGGAAATCACTGAGCTCCCATATCAACAGCCGTACGGATGTAGATATCTCTCCTAATTGGTGCTTCGTCTGTGAAGTATGTATGACTCGAAACTGTGGAGTTAATACTGCTCGAGTTTCCACATGGCCACTACCCACATATCAATGCCTGCCGGCATTCTGAGCATGGCTCCGTTGGTGCTTGATGCTCGGCAGATCTTTCTACATATTCTGGTACGCGGGTGCCGACTGCGCCCCGGCGCAGGCGCAGGGAGCCGCTTCGATATGGCGCGGACTCGATGCCATGTCGCCCACTCACAGTGACGGACTTTCGGCTGACCGCATCACCGCATCACTCCAGAACGGAATCCTGCGCTCTCACCAGGCTGGCACATGGTTGTCGCTCCACTCCATTCTCCGGCTTGAGACATCCATTGCGTGCCATGCGGGGTCGCTATTCGGCTTCTTCTCCATACCTTGGCCAGTGTATTGTATAGACGAAGAGAGTGATGCTTCGAGAAAGTTACACACACTGCAAAACCGCTGCGGAAGTTTCGCCAACGCATGTCCAGCGGCGAGTTAGTGCGCCGCCAGTCACCCATACAGCATCACGTGGGCTTCGCCAGTGTCTGCTCAAGTCATCCATGTATCGCTCGACTTTGAGCAGTGGTCATGTCCTGGCACCGGGGCGCGACGTTGAATGCCGAACGATGCACAAAGTTCAGATCTTTCGGTTTCGTCCAGATCCCTGGTGTTTCCCACGAGCCCCTGGGCTAGGGACAACGGGCAGATAGATTAGATTGATAGACCAATAAACACCCCTCGCCGTCGCTTAAGCGCATCGAGATCGACCAAACGAATCTCGTCGTTCCTTAGTCTATCCGATCGGATATGCGCACGCATGCTCAAGCTTGGGTCGAATTTTGCATTTTTCTACATTGCGCCCTTCTCTCACCACCACCACTTGGACCACATTCGGCCCTGGTTGGACACATTCTCTGACTACTATCCTTGCTACCAAATGGATGGCGGTCTCATGTGTACGCGAAGAGCTGTCGAGTGGCTTCCAAAAAGCTGCCACGTATTTGTAGGAGATGGTAGTACGCCTAGAAGAGCCACGACAGGTGCTGTAGCTCGAGCACAGTCTGAGTGATGGCCGCTTGGGTTTCTACTATAAATAAGATTGACCGGTGCACATGCATCGTTACTGAAGAAGGCAATGTATCTATCCGCAGACCTGGCTGCCAACGTAGTCCGAACTGTCGATCTCACATTCGTCTCGCGAATCTTGACTGGTGATCTTGCCCAGAAAGATATGTCCGATGTGATGAGACGCTGAGAATCAGCCTAGAGGTAAGTAGAATCATCCGAGACATGGAGACGTTTATGCAATGCTGACTACTGGGTAGACATGTGCAGCTTCATCACCCATCTCCGGACGTGCTGTGTCTGCACCGAAGAGGAGGTAATTCTCATATCTGAGCGGACGTGCTCGGCAGCGAGGAAGAGTGGCATCTTCGGAAGCTGTGGCAGAGGTGTCAACAGCAGCAACAAGACGAACAAAACTCCCTATCAGTGCTGGAAATGCAAAGAAGTTAGAGACAAGGATGTGTATCTCAGGTCTCTAAAACTGAACTATCTTTGATGAGGATCTGTTTTGCTCGACTATCGACAGAGGCTACACATCTTCTGAATTGGAGACGTCGAGAGCTGACATGCACGCTACGGAGGCATACGATTTATGGCATCCACCAGTCGGTTCAGGAGACGTCGAGTTGTGGTGAGAGACGATGGAGGATTTGCGAGGGCTCTTGTCTATATCTGTGTATATGTATATACGTGCTGGCGTTGAAGCCTGGAGGAACGTGAATAACTTGAAGCTGATGAGGCTGCGAGCTGCTTCGAGACTTGGAGATTAAAGTGGAGATTCGTCTCTTGCAGCGGGACCCTGGCGATTGGTTCGACCCGAAACGGGGCAAAGGGTCAATTTTGCTGCGATGCAGCGACGTCAAATAAAAATTTCGGGTTCGCATTGTGTCGCTCATAGTCTCATAACCATCGTCCATCTCTGATACCCCCAACCACGCCCCTTTCCATCCAGACAGATCGCCTTGTGAACTGAACCCGAGTCGCATTCCCTCCATCCATCTCCTTCGCACATCCACATTCACATCTCCGAAAATGATGTCCCTCCGTGCCATTGCCCGTTCGGCGCCTCGCACCACCTCCCGTCTCAACTCCGCCCTCCTCCGTCAATCCAGAGTAGCCCAGCCCGCCGCTCTGTCCAGGACGTTATGGGCTCCTCTGCGCACATCTCAGCTCGCTTCTTTCTCCTCAACTCCCTTCAGACAAGCCGCGGAGAATGAGGTCGACTCTGAGTTGTTGAGCAAGCTCGAGAACGAGCTCCAGTATGAGAGTGAGATGAAGGAGAGCGAGCAGCTCCCTGCCAGCGTCAAGGACTTCCTAGAAAACAGCCCTTACGAGCTCAAGGACGAGGCCGGCAAAGAGGATGTCTACCTAACGCGCAAGTTCGGCAACGAGACGTATGTGCCATCTCTCCATTTTCCCATCACCCACAACGTCAATTTGTCCTATGCTGACAATTTCTGTGCTTCAGCATCACCGTCTCCTTCTCCATCAACGACCTGACCAACTACGACCCGGACATGTACAACGAGGACACCGCTCTGGGCGATGAGGAGATGGACACCCCTGAGGACAAGGAGCTCGCGGCCGCCGAGGCTGAGGACATGGAGGACCCTGAGGGCTCCGAGCCCATGGTGCCCTGCCACCTCAACATCGTTGTCGAGAAGAACGGCAAGGGTGCTCTTAACATCGAGGCTACCGCCCAGGACGGTGCTATCATGGTCGAGAACTTCTACTACTACAAGGACGCCAGCCTCGCGCACAGCACATCCCCCGCTGCCGTCCACGCCGCCGAGGATGTCTACCCCGGCCCTCCCTTCGGCAGCCTCGACGAGGACCTGCAGATGTTGATGGAGCGCTTCCTTGAGGAACGTGGCATTGGCCAGGCTCTGGCCCTCTTTGTCCCTGACTACATGGACGTCAAGGAGCAGCGCGAATACCAGTCATGGTTGACCAACGTCAAGGACTTCGTTAAGGCTTAAGCGATGATTGTGAAAAGAGAATAAAAGGATAGTGTACGAACAGAAAGCGAGTATGGACTTCGCTTGGATCTCCGGGTGGATCTGCAAAATGTGTATCATCAGGAGGAATACCGAGTTCCTTGTGTAAATTTTCCACTCCCAGGGCGTGTAACAACTGTAACATACTACTTGGCATTGCAATATGCCTGATTTGGGGTAATGGGAGACGAGTGGCCTGAACATGATGAAATGGCTTTAATACGACGTAATTACCTTCCAATCTGATGCGCTCTGTCCGAGTGTTTTTTCCGATGATATATCTGTGATCAGTGGACAAGAAAGAGGGGGTTAGCTCAGTTGTGCCTTCTACCTTATGGCCAAGTGACCACAATCCGTGTCAGCATCATAATGAGCATCAAGTTCAACTAGTTTACCATCCGTTCATAACCAACCCACCTCCGTGTCAATTTATGAGAACCTGCAAGTAGCTTCAATTGCTTTCAGTCTTTCATGCTAGCAAAATGCTTCACTATGTACAGCTGATCATCCAGACCATCGGCACCAACTTAGATTTCCCCCATCTCGACAGATGCTCAGAGCAGCATATGGTGAATCAAATTGAACGGCATGCATCTCGACTAGCCCTGAGAGATCTTACGAAGCGAAGACCTCGATCTTAGCCGAGCCACTGCTCTGATATCCCTCAGTGGCAACAATCTGGTAGTCGTGTGTGCCCAGCGTCAGACCGGCGCTGGTCCAGGCGTTGAAATGGTTCGCAAGGGTGACTGGCATCATCGTTAGTATATCTACCGCTATGCTTGGCACACCGGAGAAATGGAGATCTGGAATACTCACCAGTGCCACCGACACGCTTCTGCTGGCGGACGGACCAAAATTGGTAGAAGGTTGACTATCATCACACATTCAGTCTCGATTCCTTTTCAAACCCCCCTGAATAGACAAGAGAAGAAGAAAAGCACACTCACAGTCCCCTCGATACTCGGCTGGTTAACCCGTTGCGTCTGGTAAATATCATATGTTCCCCCATCGGACTCAATAGTTCCCCTCTTCGTGGCGCCTGAAGACGGGTTATACGAGCCGAAAGACTCGACGACGTAATACTCGATGAGCGGATTCTTGGTCCAGCCGTACACCGACAAGTAGCTGTTCACGCTCGCCCCGTTCCAGGTCCCGTTGTAGTTCACGACGCGCGAAGCGCCTGGATTCCAGCCTTTGCCTGCTACGAAGTTGCCCACGTTGCTCCATGTTACGTCATAGGCGCCTGCTGCGCCGTTGTTGTCTGGTTGTGGAGAGGTGGTGTTAGTCTGGGGCCAGTCGTCTGGACCCGGAGGGCTCTTTGTGGGTTTGGCTGGCTCTCGAATTGTCTGGGCTGGGGTTTGACTTACAGGTCACAGAGCCTTGACCATCAGTCCAGAAGCTGTAGAAGAACCCATTGTTCTGCCCTGTGCCAGGCGAAGTTCGGGGATACAGCTCCAAGGGCGAGGCGACTGCCCCAGCCGCAGCTGTCAGGGCCACGAGTAGTGTTGAGCCGATCATGATGAATTATTCAATCTTCTGCGATATTGGTCTAACTCTTTGTGTTGTTCGAACTCGAGATACAAGCTCTCGTGAGATCATAAGGTTTATAAGTTTATCTGCTCCCCGATTCAAGAGGCGCCAAGCGCCAGATATGGGAATGGCGCTCGAATTGATCCGTTCCTGGTTTCCGAGGCCCGCCTCAAGTAGTCGATCTTATTGAACCGGCGTTTGTATGTGAGGCGAATCTGGGGAATGCATATTGGGGTTGCGTTTTTGCCGGCGGCTAATACGGCCAGACCCTGCAGGGCCCTTTGACGCATTTTGTTTGTGCGAGTCTTCGATATCGCGGTGAGGGGTACCTTGACGTGATATTGCGGTTTGGCCTGATTTTGATGCTTTGCGTGTGCCATTGGCATAGTTGTATAGAAAATTTTACATAACGACGTCCATGACGGATGCTGGCGACTCCATTGCCACCACAACCAGTCGTGCAGTGGCAACTGCTGACGTACCTAAGTCTTCATGTATGAGTGTCATGTGAATAGTGAAATTCAACATTCAGATCAGCGCTGAAGATGTCCTATATTGAAAGTTTCTTATTAAACAGCACAAAGGCGCCTAGGTGCCGTGAATCATCCGTCATCTAGACTTCAAATGACACCCGCTGTGCAGTGTGTTAATAGAGCTATACGGTGCCTCAATCGTTGTTCTTTCTCTTTTAATTTAATGATGGGGATGGGTACGGCCAGCGAGATTTCTACGTTTGCGAAGCTAGACGACAAGCATGGGGGCGCAATGTATACACCTGGCTGTGTGTAGCTTTCAATTCGTATTGTAAGGATATACGAGTTTATGTAGGTAAATAAGTATAGACTCCAAATGATAAACTCATGATATCATACACTGAAAGTAATGGGCGGCGAAAAATCAAATAGAATCCATCGCAGTGACTCGTACAGCAAGCGACCAAACTAGCGACTAAGGGTTTTTCCATAGACTTAGAAACTGCCTAATCCCCTTGTACAACTACGCCAACCAATTCGTTGTCTGGTCATAATGAACTGCTAACGAGGGAGATGCTGGTTTGGAATGCACTACATACTAAGTTTCCATATTGCCCTGCGGGCGGTTGCTGTGGTGCTTGGGCAGTATATGAGGAACTCAATGTCGCCAACCGTCAACCCTCTACTAGCATGAAAGCGGTTACGGTGAACGGCAAAGATACTCACGCCCTGCCGTGAAGACCAAATTGCTGTTCTTACATGGGAATCCATAATACTTGCCCTTCGCTGTCACTGTGTGATCATACCAAGTATAGCATAGCAGATACAATTGCTGAACATAGCCACGGGACGATTCCAACTCACAGTGATAAACAGCTATTGTGCCGAGTTCATTACAAGCCCACGCAATAGAGCAAGACACATACGCCAAAAAATCTAATACTATCACGACAGTTAAAAAATAAATGATCAACAAACGTGCGAGAACCTACAAGATTCAAAAAGGATATTCTGGTCAGTGTAGGATTTGAACCATACGACCTTCGCATTGCCAAATATCTCGGTTCCGAGGATATCAGTACGATGCTCTGACCAACTGAGCTAACCGACCTTTTTGTTGTGAGTCGACAGTGAGAAGTCTTTCATTAGCTTACACGGGTAAGCAAGTTCGTAAGTCTGGAGTAGGTGATATATCGCGCTTTAGATATATGGTTGAGGTTCGGCGTCAGCTTGGCTGACGGGAGATATAGCGGGAATGTTGACCAGTAGAAACATAGCGTGGTCATGTTGCTTTGAAATCAAGTTCAAGGTTTAGCACGAGAAGAATACGTGAAACTCGACTTCTAGTCAAACAATCCTTGAGAACGGTACAGCGCCGGAACATATACGCGAAAGGGCTGATATATCATCGAAGCTGAAACCCGTTTTCCCGAAGAAAGTCCTTCAAAACATGACGACCAGTAAGAGACTGAACAGTCTCAACTCTCTTCGCACTTCGCTGCGTCCAAGACGGCATATCACCCCGTCCCGCCTGTGCATTGAACCCTCTCATAGTCTCATCAAAACCCTTCAACCTTTCGTCTTGAGCCTGGGCCTCACCATTCTCCTCAGCATCATGCCACGTCTCCCGATGAAGAATCTCATTCTGTGGTAATCTCGGCTTCGTCACCGTAGGCTTAGACGGATCAGGTTTCCCAACCGCCATCCCAAACACGGCAATAACACGCGGTGGTAGCCTAAGCAAATCACCCAGTTCCCGTGAATTATTCCGTGCTCCCCCGACATAGCATATGCCCAACCCCAGAGCTTCAGCAGCGACAGCCGCATTCTGTCCAGCGAGCCCAGCGTCTAGGGATGCCATGAGGAACATCTCCGTGAACTCCAAGCCTTCACCACGCAGTCCATATTGCGCCGAGACTTTGGTCAAACGGCTTAGATCGGCACAGAATATGAGGAACAGCGGCGCTTGGCGGATGAAATCTTGGTCGCCGCATAGACTAGCAACTTTGTCCTTGCGGTCCGGATTCTCGATGGCGACGACACTCCAGGTCTGCAAATGGGAAGACGTGGCAGCGCTTTGCGCCGCTGCAATGATTATCTCAAGACTGCCTTCGGGCAATTTATCAGGTAGGAAATGCCGTATTGATTTGTGTTGTAGCAATGTCTCCAATGTTGGATTCTCGGAGTCTACATACGTGACCTTCGAGGTTTCTGCTTCTGAGGCGCCGTATCGATTTTTTATCAAGCTTCCAATGTTCGCCATATTGTCTGGTACGTAGAAGGATAACTGCCTGGAAGACTGAAGTCTCAGAAGTCTATAAGGAGTACGACAGGGACTGTCAAGCAAGATTCTGGGTTCGTTACTCCCCTTATTCCAAAATAGACAACAGTTGATTGACGAGATGAGTAGTGGGCAGCATAGGAGATTTCACAAGAGATGCTGCCTTTCCATTGGCTGCATAATGCGACTGTAGCACCGATGTGCGTGATGAGAGTGATTGCGTGATGTGGAGATAAAGTATAATGCGGAGTTCCGATACAATCCCGACCTCTGATTGAGGCTTCTCCAAATAACTTCCCCTTATTCCAGTTTGTAAGTCTGATAGGACGTTTCCGATACTGTATTGTTTAAGCCATTGCGGAACGCCAGTGGCTTGTCATCGTGCGCAAAAGTTAGCGTAAGTCTGTCTAGCGACAACTGTCCAGTGTATGAAAACAATGTAGTTCATGAAAATAATCTAAAAGCATCGCTACCCTATTCACTACTACCATGAACTCATAACATGTGACAGGGCCTCTGAGACCTATCGAAGGCCGCCTGATGCACTAATTCTTGTATTAAGGGGGCGTCGTAGATTACGGTTGATTTTGAAGGCAAACACACGTCAATAAATAGACGTCTACACAATTCCGTAATGTCCAATTTCTCCGTCTTGACTCTTGAAGCAGTACGTAATTTGCATCCATCCAATCGAGTGATGCGTGTGTAGATGGCGCATCTTTGAGTTGCTGTTCGATCTCGTGTATACAGTATGTACAAATTCACTACCATTCAAAATTTGGATCAAATGCTCACTCAGTAACATCTACGACAGCCAACATCTACAATAGAGATTCTTGTGAATGTATTCAGGTATGACTAACAATATACTCGAAGGTAACGAAGGGAATACGTAAAGACAACTCGGGGTATCAATTTCACGAGACGTAAATCATCCCAAAATTCCATGATGTCTAAACGATAACGAGCTCATCCAAGGTGATTAAGACACACAACCATGATCCTCAGTAAATAGCAGTGCCAACATAAAATCGCCATGTACATTGTAGCCTCCATCTTGCGATTACCCCCATCTTGAAATGAAAGGGTATCTTATCATGTCATCAGTCATAAGGTAAGAAGAAACGGAAACGCAAATGCGTCTAGGATAGATCCCTAGAAGGTGCCCTTTCCACAAACAAAGAAGTGAAGATCTGGATAAAGTAACAATGCACAATGAAATCGTATCCGGCTATGCAGCGAATGTTATCTGTCAAAAACATCATAACAGGTAATGATTCGTCGTCGATGACCCCAGGATGTGCGCGTCGTAAATCATAAACAGTAATAAAGAGGGGAGAATGTACGTCTCATTCCGTTGGTTGATGGAGGTGAAAGTGGGCTAAAGTTCATCGTGATCTCAGATCGTGGGCTAACTGGATACGACCAGTCTAAAATGCGGCAGCCGCACTTCCCTCGCTAGTTGCCACTGCTACGAGGGCTTGCAACCGAAGCATCTTCTCCTTTTCGGCGGAGTCTTCTTGTCGGTGAACAGGGCCCGTGTTTACAAGAGTGTTCTCTCTCGCTGGAAATCCCGAAAATTCGTGTATGTTGGGATGGATCATTCGCTCAACACGAGCCATCTTTTCGGGCGGCGCGTCGGCGTGGACTGAGATAGACCCCGGGTACCAGCCTCTTCGTTTTGAGTCTCGCATCGCTATTGATGGTGCTGACATGGTGTGCTGGTGGAATGCTCGAGGAGGACTGCGAATAGTGGGCGGAGCATTTTCAACCCTGAACGGCTCGTGAAACCGCACAGTCGGAGGGTTATGCCTAACTCGATCGATCTGTGCATCCATCGCTTGATTCGCCTCTTGCGCCCATGAACTCGCCGTATCTACAGGTGGCGCAGGATTGGAAGTTATATCAAGACGCGTAAGTCCACGATGTAGACCCATATCCCATGATTGGGCCCCTCTTTTTTCATCAGATTCCGTCGTCTTGATTGTGGGACGTAGTGGTTGGTGCGGATTTTCGGCATCTCTCATCAGTGGTGATGAAGTTTGCCCAAATGGAGAGGCCGAGCGGTGAGGCAGAGATGTGAAAGACTCAATTCCGGGCAGCCGGAGTGTGTTGTTGGGCTGTGGTTGTGGCACAGCTAAAGACACCTGGCTTGGTGGCGGACTTGGGTACTGCGAAGGTGTTACAACATTGCTCAAGCGGCTCCCTGGATTACCAGGCCCATAATTGTTCGAGTCTGGATGCCAGGTTCGACGCCGCCAATCTTCCGTAGTGGATGTTGAATCTCGCCGAGAAAAGATGGATGAGGTAGGGGATGCGAGGATACTTCCTATAGGCGAATAAGGGGCTGGAGTAGAACCGCTGATCGGCCCGGGAGGTCCAGGACCTAATATCGGCCGACCCATGCTCGTACCGTGCGGCGACTGAAAAGGAACACCGCCAGAAGGCACACTGAGACGGCGAGCAGGAGCCCTCGAGCTTACATACAGGCTATGAGTGCGCGAGTGCGATGATGTAGGAGACGCGATGACAGACCCCCACCGCGGACTGTTCTGCCCAGTTGAAAAGGTCGCCGATGTGGGAGTACTGAAGTCACTGGGCGATGGCGGTCGATATGAATAGTTTTCCTGTGTGTATGGAAACCTTGGGTCTGCCATGACCAGCGGTGGGGGTCGGCGGCGAACATCCTCCCTCGTACTGAAATTGGACCCAACAGAACTGATACTTGAAGTCGAGAGTGATTTTGAGTGGCCTCGAGTTGGTGCGCCCATGCTGCCAGCCGTTGAGGCTCGGGCCCGACCAGGTTGCCTCACTCTATCTGTTCGAATTTGCCTTTGGAATCGGGTTCCTGTCGCAGCAAGCGAATCGATCGGGATGTCCTCGTTCACATGTACGGTTTGGGCATGCTGCCGAAGATTGTCCAGACGGGAAAACCGTCTTGAGCAGTGACACTGAAATGGTCGCTCACCGGTGTGTTTCCTAGCATTCGTTAGTATAAAGCCCCAGGTCATACCCCTTTGTAGGTGCACATTACCGTATATGTCTAGCGAGGTGTTCGCTCCGCGTAAAACTGAGACTGCAAGGAGGATAGTCTGTGCAGTAGAACCGCTGGGACTTCTTCTTCTTGCCTGACTTGGAGCCATCAGCATCGACGCTTTCGTCGTCCGACCCAGCCCCATCCTCTCCCTGGCCATCTCCGTCGGATTCGTCCATATCTACATCTTCGGAATCACCACGCGATTTTCGGGAATGTTGTGAGTTCTTGCGTTGTGGCGTCTTTTGCTCCTCAATACTCTCGGGAATCTGTACAGCTTGAGGGAATGGTGAATTCGGGAGGGGCCGTTGTCCGAAGGTGGTCTTGGTTGGGGTCGGGGTTGTCGGCGAGGTTGCCATCTCGACGTCTTTCTCGGATTCCATGGTCGCTGGCGTGTTGACAGGACGAAAGGTCGAAGCCATGTTGTACGAACCTAAAGGAGCTGAAGACGCGCGCAATTATTCCGGCAGTTGTCCCCGTTAGATCCAATTTTTCACTATATGTGGGTGTGACTTCCAGTAAATGCGAACCTGCGGCAGCGGATATTGCGGAGGTTGGTGTTTAAGACAGACCAAAGAGGGAGATAAGGCCACCAGACGTAAGGGGTTGGGTCATAAGAGAACGCCTTAATCAGAAGCCACGATACTCAGCCGAGGTGTCGGACTCCATGTAAGGCGCTCTCGATATGTCTGAGAGTAAAACTGTCTTGTTTTAGGTTCATAGACAGATGATGCTTCACTGCTGGCGGCTGGCTGAAGCCGACCGTGAGCTACCTTGAGTGACGTTCCGGGAATGTTGACAGCCTCGAGCTCTGGCGGCCGTCGGGTGCAACGACGCAAGACGGCAACAGCTGAGGGGTGGATGATGGCCACTTAGGGTGAACAGGCCCAATCTGTTCTCATCCCAACGGCGCGTGGAAGACGGCGACGGTCAAAGGGACAAACCGAACATCGGACCGCCTGTAGACAGGGACGGTAGTTGGGACAGGCCAGTGTCAATGGGGAAGGAGGGTGACGACTGGACGGGTTTGCCTATGGCTGCCAAGCGGGGAGCCCCAATATGGAACGGACGTGGAGGGGAGAATAGAGAGTGAGATAGATTGATGGAAGATGGTGCCTTGTTATCCTGGCCGTACAGTCGAGAGGGAATGGGTGGGAATGCCGCCGCAGGATGTGGCAAGACGCATGTACGTGTGCGTATGTAGACGTGAGCCGATAGGCGACGAGCACTGGCGGCGGGAGCGGGTGTGTGGTGGTGGCCTGTGGAGGGGTGATGATGATGAATAATGAGGTCGATGGTGTTCTGAATTATTACTGCGACCGATTGCGCAACAGGGACAGGGACTGGGGCGAAATATTAAGACATGAGGGCCATCAGCAAGGGAACAGGAGTCAAAGGGAGCAGGTCTCGCAAGTCGAGCAGGTCGAGCAGGTCGGCCAGCGGGAATTCTGTAAGCATGGGCTGGGCTGGACGGGAGCAGGGAGGAGCCTCAGAGGCGAGTGCTGAGTGCTGAGTCCTGACAGGCCGCAAGGTCCGAACTCTTTCGACAAGCTGCAGCACTCAGGACACCAGTCAGGGCGCCAGCCAGGATGCCAGTCAGGATGCAAAGCTACCTAGGTAGGCGGATGTGTAATTCAGTCATGCAGTGCGCTGCACAATCAACTGCACGCCGCACCATACGAGGCCGTGTGCCTGGTAAAGTGGATAGTCGGGTCTCGAGAGACAGGCCAGACTGGCGAGAGGCTGGCGCCGGGAATACCATTCGCAGACAATGACAGACGCCCGTCGAGCCAGTCGCGCCCGTTGCGGCACAACAAGATACAGAGACGGAGGGGCAATGTGCGAGGGTGGGGAGGCTGCGTGAACGGGTGATGACGACTACGAGTCGCGATGATGTAGGAGCTTGACAGTTGGGCCTATCTGTGTAGATCTTTTTGATAGTGCCTCCTGGTGCTCGTAGTCATCGTCTAGTAGCCTTTCGAGGTTTATTAGTAGACCGGTCCGAACCTAGAAGCGGACAGGGACACAAACGCGACGTCGAGTATCCGCGTTGCTTAAGAGCCTGGAGGCCAAGGTTACAAACTAGAACATGCAGAGCGCCCGGGGCTGCGACATGAGCTTGGAACTTAGAAGGCACGGAACGTCGACTTGACAGAGCTGAGAGGAGAAGGTTGGGATTTGCCCACCATGGATTACTGACGATGACGACGGCCCAACAGGCCACATGCACCCTGCCCTGCCTTTCGACTTAGGTATTAGGATAATACTACAGTTTACCTACCTGTACAGTCGACTGATGTCCATATCTTCTTACCTTAGGTATGGTACCTGGCTTTCGACTCTCTTCGAGTCAAATTCGGAGGTTAGAAAAGACCCGTCGAAGGCGCCAGTTGGCTTCATGTTTCCGTGCTTTGTCGCCCGGTTCTTGCGAGTTTTGGGGTGGCTGAAGGAGGCCAAGGAGAGGGGCAGTCCGGGCCTATCAGCGAGGTACAGGCACAGGTACAACTTTGAAGTTTGGGCCACCCCCTTCACAAGGGGCGCAAGGGGCACACGAGGGGCACGGCGCTACCTACCCCAAAAACTGTGTCTGCCAAGGTACGGTTTACTTGTACCCATTAAGCTACCAACCGCGTCTGCCAGGTCGACAGCCTGCAGACTGCCAGGTTGTCCCGTCGTTGCGGAGAGGCGCGCATCCTGTACAGCTTAAAGCCTCCAACATGCAGCCAGCGTCCTGGTCAATCCGATGCAGCGGTTTCAGCATCAGAGGTTGCAGCCCTTATTCAGGTACCTCCCCGACGAGGCAAGGTACCGATCTCACTGCGGGAAAGGGGAGCGAGGTATTCCGTATAATGCAGAACGGGAACACCTCCAGTTCATGTCGAGGCCGTTCACTCCCGTGTCTGTCTGGAACGTCTTGACTTGATAACGGCTGTCGCCATCCAGAATGACAACAATGCTTGCCGAGCACGGGAACGTGATTGAAGATAATACTAACAGATTTAGCACTTCTATCTACCGATGTGTCGAGTCGCACTCGGATGATGCGGGCAACGAACATCTCTACTATACTGTCAGATGTCCGCCGACGCCATCAACTCACATACTAATTATCGGAAGCGCTCTTGCCATTCATTGCTTGAAGTTACAACTTGAAGGAAAGCCCACATGGTATCCCACGCGCACGCACGCACGTGTCTTGGAGTACAGATTAGTCTCGCCCATAAGCTGAGCAGCCACGCCTTGTCCGCGTCAACTGGCATCCATTCCAAGGCGGACACGACACATCACATTCCACCGCATTTGACAACGACCCTCGCCAGGATAAGCTTATGTCTACGGAGTACTAATGTCCTGGACAAAAAGCTTGCGACATCCGGTGCAGCCCGACACGCATCTCTATACAGTAGATCAGTCTGCACCTCATTATGTCTTCGGTCGCGGCATCCCACGACATCCCGCGGGCATCCTCGTCCGCCTATTAATCCAGGTTCAAGTATGGTATCATTTTGATAGCAGTAAGTTGTTTAGCCCGAGTGTCCGGAGAAATGTGGGAAACCTAGCTCCAATTTCCCCACAAACAAAACGGCGAGAAACAGATGCATTGTTCCGGATACGTGATCATTATCATCATCACCTGATGGTTATAGGGCTGATTTATCCGGCCACTGGAATATCCGCCGTCAGCGACAAGTGAACAAACCGAGAATACCTGCCGAGCCCGCCTCCGTTACAGACTTACAGCGAACCCCTGACTGGCTATCATTGGAACTCTGTTCCGCCCTGCATGCAGTGCTGGGTACATGTGGGTAGATTCGGAGCTCACGTGCAGTCAACCTTCAGTGCCCTTAACGTACCATCAAAGGGATCATCGACACTCCGAGTCCTGCTTGGCAAGCCGTGCCGCAATGCACTCATCACTTATTCCCTTCTGTGCCGCCGCGCTGGGGCGTTTATGTGTATCGTGAACAGACCGCTTCCCCTACCTGCTCGGCTTCTAGGGACGCTTTTTACCCGACAGTATAAGCATTGCATTAGGTGTCCAGGTGCTTACGCCAGACGATTGGTCGCCGCCATTAACAAACACCATGGCAGTTCACCTCCGCGCCCCTTCGTATTTTAACGAGAGACTTCTGCTTGATGTCTGCGCCATGCTGATGGACCTTGAGGCCGAAAGATCTTGCCTTTCTCTTCTCAGCATGGCAAGACACCCTCGTTTGGCTTCCTCAGCCAACTCATAGCCATGTGCCTGAGCTAGCGCGTGGTTGGATCACCCCATGCACGATGATGCTACCGTACCAGACCCAACTAGCGTTGCCTAAGACCCGATCTAGGATCACTAACATCGATGCCAAAAATAAACTAAGATCTAACCTACCTCGCCTACCACGTAGTGACGGAGAAGTGCGTGTCTCCTTCCATCCTTTGGCCTCGCAACGAATGCGCGCAGCATTGTTCGATGCCAAGTGTGTCTCAGAAACATTGGGCAGTAGTCCCTGCTCAGTGTGGGGGTCGCTTGTTTCATGTTGATGAGGTGTGGTATTGATGGTTTCGCGAAGCACAAGAGTGCACACGGTTCTGTTCCGGAGACAAGTCGTCACCGATGCTCATGTAGCCACTATTGAGTAATGGATGACTTCAAGCTGATTCATCGCCGCTGGGCGACGTCTTGCGAACGATAACCCGCTTAAGCACCTTTGTGACGCTGTTGAATGCAGACAACCACAGCAATGCGGGGCATTCGTGGTCAGTCACTCAACCACTCTACTCGTCTTGGGCGAATACCAACACACATCTCAGTTGACCACCTACAGAGTAATACAAAACTAACTTTGTTGATCCTGAAAAGTCGCCAGCCGTGTCGATCACCTAGGAACCACCATATCTGCACCGTCTCCAATATTTCTGTATCTACTCATGATAAGGCGAGTCATGGACGCAGTGAAACGACCGCACAGATTTTGGCCATTGATAGCTACACACTGCGATGGTCAACACCACTGGCCGACCGTCGATTTGAAATATAGGTATCTCTGAGAGGGCCGTTGAACCGGCACTCACTCAAGCCAAGGGCATCTTGCTTAGCTGCACCAAATAGAGGGCTTTAGGCCACGGGCGAGACTCTCATTATCTCGGAACCGAGACCGGAACGGCAGCTGAGACTACCTATGTGACTGTCGCCCGAAGTCTACGCTTTCTGATGGTTAGGTAGCCAATCAGCAAATTTACCACCTACTTTGAGAGACACAATACCAGGACGGGCAAAGTAAGTTGTTATGGGCTTGCATTCTAGTCCCTTCATAGCGCTTCATGTGTGCCGTAGTCTCGGGTCTAGTGGTTCCAATGGTCCCTCGTTTTGCACCAACATTGGTCACTTGCCATTCTCCTGAAGCTCTATCAAGGTGATGATCCTGCACGATGAATGCAAGGCACAGTCCCACGTCAACCAACTCTTGTTCTCGTCCCAGCCTTTCCTTGTCGCCTAAGGTCAGCTGCAACTCGCCTACAATCTGGTAGTGAGACTACACTCTGCGGCCTTAATTCCAACCCTCTATTTTCGGCGAGACTATCCGGCCCGAGCTGGATATATTGAACAGTCGTCCTTCCGACTTCCTCCTACCGTTATTGGCCCCACTCCCCCATTGCGGAAAGCCGTATGTACACATTGCCATGTTTATCGAGAACGAGACCTTTTGCCCAGCTGCCAGCTTCCCAAAGAAGCCGTTATGTCTCTCATCGTGCTTTGATGCTCACAGCCCTCCTAGTCGGTTACTCTGACCGCTACTTGCACAATAACATGAGGAGCGAGCCCCGACTCATGCGACAATTTGAGTTTGGCACAACAGCCTGTCGTCACAGCGACGGCACGATCTTCGTACCAGGTTGACCTTGCTTGTTGCTTTTCTTACGCGTGCAAGGCGTCTGTCGTCTTATCATGAGAGATCCTAGCATTTGGCCTTCGACGCATAATGCGATGGCCCAACGATGCAGCCTCGACAGCATCGCCATCGCCCGGCCTCTGCAAATCTGGCACCGAGGGCTGCTTTTGCCCGACTCGCGCGGTCACTTGTTGTGTTGGCACACCTGAACGTGTTCGGCTCTGGCTCTACCGACGACCAAATGCAAGCGCTTTAGTTTTGCCTCACTTTAGAAGGGCATGCCGTCCTTGATGTGCTTCCTTCCCTTCTGGGTAGCCTCGCCAGCGGTTAAGAGTCAGACGAGAGACCTGCATGTTGGTGTACCAAGTAAGCGAGTCATGCCAAGTCTTCCTCGTCTGGTGAGGGTCCAGATCATCCCCTTGAAAAGCCCCTCGCAAGATCTGAGACGCGCTAGGCGTAAGCCTCTTGCCTGCACGCACCCTGCACGCATGGCCAAGCCCCGCACGTCTGGGGAGCGAGGGGATGTCCTGGGGGGTGGTGCCGAGCGTTGCGTCACGCGTTTGGGCCCCGTCCTGGTGGGCTTCGTGTATTCCATAAGATATACAGATTGTAGCAGTTTTATTAGTCAGCCTATAAGTAACGCTGATCGTGACCTCTTATACCTCGTGTTATTTTACTCTCGCAATCGGCATTCCAGAAGCTGCGTGGTACATGGTACATAGTCTCGGCAAGTGTAATTGAAAACAGTGTCGACCTCCATCATCACAAATCGAGCACTCATTGATCCTGGGTAAAGAAAGCGACCCGAATCACTCCGCAAGGTATTCTGGAAACACTCATTTAATGTCAAGGCTTTCAGAATATCATCTTGATATGATGCTCTCAGGTAAATAGAGATAATAAACCCTCGCAGCGATGGTCTGTAGCTTTATCGAGCTGATATGGCAGCATCGTTTCATAGTAATGAGACCAATATGTCACCGGAAACGGAACGAATTTTGATCAAGTATGTATCTACAACGATAGTATTTGTAGGCCTCACACTTCGTAGCGCGGACTAGACCCTTGAAGCTTGAAGTCAATGTTGTTCATACTCGAATACATTGACCTTGCCAAGTCCGTCACCGACGGCACGGACATGAGAGCCAATTTCCATAGGATTTCCTTCGAAAACGACAAACTCGTCAAACTCCCCGCTCGCTTCAGATTCAAGACCAAGCATCTTGAAAACGTTTGATCCAACGAAATCCAAAGCCTGTTCCTCGCCAATCTTACCTTCGCTGTTTTTGTACGCAATACCAGCTAAAAGTCCCATATCACGAACAAGCCAATCTTCCTCAAGACCAATGGCAACTGTCACACCAGCCTCGACGAGGATGTCGATCGCCGTTCCATTCGTCAACGGTGCACCTGTAAGAGCGCGTCTTTCGTCCCAGCTAGTACGATAGGAAAGCAATGGGCTGAGCACAACGCCAACAGTTGCAGCAGCAAGCTCGTCAGCCAACATGAATGACTCAGCACCGCCGATAATTACTAGCTTGATTCCGGAGCCACTATTCGCGGAAGCGATTGCCTTATCCACCGTCTTCTTCACTTGGAGCAACGATGCGATGGTATCGGCACTCTGGACCTTGATAGCAATGGGCAACGACCCCTCGACAGCTTTCCTGAGGAATGCAGCTTCAGAGAGGACATCCTTAGGTGTCTCCGCATGGATAGCATCGAGAAGTTTCTTTCTGAGTAATCCAACTGCACTGGATATCGATGTCTTATCATTTTTCACGCTTAAGTCAAGTGTATAATGTAGAGCAGCATCATCGACAAAGACGGCACCCTTCTCAAGAGTGTGCTTGGCGCCGGTCCGGAAACCAGCACTCGTGCCTAGGTAGCTAGGGGCCGAGATGGCGCGAGTGACACCATACTTGTGCGCGTAGTGTATTTTCTTCGTGTCCAAGGCGAGACCATCCGCACCGCGACTGAAGATCTCGGGGCCGCCGCCATTGCCCGTATCGCTTTCAGCGTCAATCTCTTGGAGCCCGAGGTGAGCTCCAAAGGCTGTGAAAGGCTTAGTTATGTACCCGTTCTGGAGCGATATTGTGCGTCCACCAATGTGCTGCGCAGCAACGGATTCTTCTGCACAGTCTCCAAGGCAAGTCACTTTACCGTCGGATATGATGGCGGTAAGATTTGACGACCCTTCAGCCTGATTGTGGACTTCTGAAGTGAGGAATGATTTTGAAATACCCGTCACGATGACAGTAGCCGCTGAAACAGGGTTATCCGAAGTGATTTGAATGTCTTTGGGAACGTCGACCTGTGCCTCATGTGGTTTCTTTAGCTCTACTGGATGCTCGTATTGAGCTGTTCCGTCAATCCAAATTTGAACTGGCGCAGCGCCGACGCTTAGAGGGTCACTGTCCCAGACCACAATATCGGCATCGAATCCTGGCTTGATCTTGCCTAAACGATGTTCGAACCCCAGTCTTTCAGCAGGAGCCGTGGTCACCGAAGCTAGCGCAGCGTGATATGGCAAGCCATATCCATATGCCTTAGCAGCCTCGAAAACCACATGTTGAGCGTTGATGACAGGGTTGTCGCTAACATAGATGGGCGTAAGTCCGTTTTCATACAGAATCTTGCCCGCGTATTCGGAGCCGATATATGACTCTGCTTTATACCACATGTTGTCGGCGAAAAGGGCAGATGCCGGGGGTGAGTCTCCCCACGCGCGCTTGAGAATCTCGGGAACGAGATATGTCTGGTGAGCATGGTGAAATGCACGGATGGCGAATTTGAACTCATTCGTGTGGCTAACGAAAGACTCGAGGTCGGGTATCGTATAGCAATGCGTATTCACATGAACCTGCCCGCGCAACACGGCACCCAAAGTTTCCCATTTCAGATCTTGCGGGAGATAGCTATCCATGTTCTGGGCTCCGATGGCATTGGCACTTGAGCACCAGTCGTCCTGGGACCGGACCAAGCTTGCAGCTTGTTCGAATGCGTGACGGAATTCCCAAGCCTCTCCAAGACGGCTGATAGGACCCGATTTACGGACTCGACTCACCCTCTTGGGATTCTCTCCGCAGGCCATCTTGATGTATCGCCAATTCCGATCGGGGTCGGCAAACATGTCCAAGACGGATGTCTCGTTGCGGCCGTCGGCGTTGCCTACGGCGTGTTTGATCACGAAAGCCTCACCGCCGATATTGTTACCAGATCCGGGCAGAACCAGACTTGTCGTCACGCCGCCGGACTTGATGACTTGGATCTGATGATCTAATGGATTTAATCCATCAATAGAGCGCACGAAAGGAGTGATATCCGAGCTCATTTCATTCGTGTCGTCGTTTCCCTCAAGCCCCGGAATATCATCGACGCCAGAATGACTATGCATATCGATTATACCGGTTGTTAGTCGTCTGCCTCCTGCATCCCAAACAATAGTATCGGATGAGAGCACGCTCTCGTCAATATCACCGACGTGTCTGATCAAGCCGTACTCAAGCAGCACGTCGCCACTGATCCATGAAAACCCCTTGCCCATTCGCGCATCCTCGTCGATGGTGCCCTCGGCAGGCTCACCAACCCAGATAGTTGCATTCCTGATGAGGGTCGGCTTATGTCCATCAAGATAGCGCGCATTGCGATCTCGCCCAGCACCTATCGGGTCTTTGGGTTTTGATTGAAGTTTTGAGCATAATTTCAAGTCTTCCTGGAGCCTCTCGACCGACAGTGGTGATGCATTGGGCTTCGATGAGTTAAGTTGCCTCCATTGAGCATAGACAATGAAAGCCAGACAGGCAAGCGCAATGACTCTTAAACCCTTCGATCGACGCATCGCCCGATGGCGTCGAGGCCATTCAGAGCCAGTTACGGCGCTGTATGGTGGCAGCCCGCTCTTCTCGTGATCCATCATTCCCGCACGCCAATTTGCATTCAGAGATGGGATTGATGTCGAGAAAAGACAACAGGTAATAAGCTAAGGAAGGTAGAAAAACAAAACGCTCCATTAGAAGCTGTGGTCGTTGAGGTAGTACTTGATGTAGATCTAACCGTTTGAAGCAGTACTCCGACATGTTAATGTCATCATGCCCCGCCAAGATAACGACCACGGACGCCAGCGAGGCTGTGACTACTATAGATGAGACTCCAACATTTATTTGCACTACCTAAAGGCATGCAATCACTTTTCTCAAGCGATAAAAATCGCAAAAATATGCCGAAAGCAAAAGAACAATTATAATAATAAACTTCACTAGATTTGCTATTATAAACTAAGAGTTTCATACTTAAAGTTAGGTACGATTAATGCGCTATGGTATAAATTAATGTTATGGAGTCTCATCTATAGTAGTCACAGCCTCGGCCAGCAAGGATCGACCTGCCTCCTACCTCTGTGTCAACCAGCCACCGACTTTTCCTTCGCAACTAGAAGGCAACATTCAAACCATCATATCCTCACATCTACAGAGTGGTCTTGCTTGTTTAAAGAGCCATGCTTTCTCCGAATAACATGCTATACCCAATCAATATATGTACACAGAGAGCATTCTTACGTGGTGTTTGAACCGTAAATCTGGTAGGCATCGCCATCGTCCCCGTCGAGATTGAAAACAACCACCATCGATGATTTGGGGTATTTGATCTGCTACTAGTTCGTGCCCATATCTCACAGTGTTGTGACAGGCAAAGTTCAGAAGCCTACACTGATCTTACTTATGCAGTTCGTTTCATGTTTATGTCTCCTCTTGAACGGCTCTTCATGCCGATGAATGACTGGCTGACTGGTTATTGAATGTGCCGTTGATCACCAACATAAATACCAACAACGGCTTTATTAGCTATCCGGCAGTCAGCTACCATGGCTATTCGCCGGTATCAAGCTCCTCATTTCTCATTCGTTATTCATCACTCCTCGTAATCGTACAATCTTGGTTCGTTACACACCGGCTTTTTGGTTGCGATCCTGGCGAAGCAAATGGTAGCAAGTCGGCTCTCCGCCTGTCCTTTCCCCCAACCCCCTCCTACCACCCCTACTTCTCCTCCTCGTTCTTCTCCTCCGGCTTGGTTGTGGTGTTGCTGGCGGCGCCAGCGGTTGTTGCTTCTGCGGCCGCGGCAGGAGACACAGCAGTAGGTGCGACCAGACCCAAGGCCTCTAACTCCCCTTGGGAGAAAGGGCGCAAGGTTCTGGCGACCAGCCGCCGTGCCTCCGCCTTGGCGCGCATCTCCAGGATCTTCTTGTGCTTGTCTTCGAGAATCTGGAAGTTCGAGCTCAGCGAGAAGTCGCGCACCACCAGCCCAGGGCACTCGGGGCAAGGGATGATGGGGCCCGGAGCCAATGCGATGCTGTGATGGCTAGAGTCAGTCACAGCTCTTTGCATTATCTTCGAAGAAGTGAGGTCCCATGTGACTTCAGTCCATCTTCTATAACTGAAAGGAAAGAAAGTATATCATTGGGCTACATACCGTCGGGCTTCTTCTCGAGTCATGATCTTGGGTTCTTCATCATGACCGATAGTTGGGCCAGGCCCAAAGACTGACGAGCCCGAACGTGGGCGTGCGACAAAAGACGATGCGCCGTCGCTGGTAGCAATGGCAGGAGCGGCAACCGAGGCTCTCATGGCGCCTGAAAGGTAGGGTATGTTAGCTTTCACTTCACGATATCTCGCAAACAAATTATCGTGTCAAAAGCCTCAGTAGGAGCGAGAAACTTACTGGGAACGCCGGCGGCAACAGGGGCGGTCATGGCGTCTTGCATGGACTCTCGGCGTCGCTGTTCTTCTCTCTGCGCGGGAGTGGGAGGCTGAGGTCGGCTAGGTGGCGGGCCTGGGCAAGGAGGAAGAGGATTGCAGGGTGGTGGCAACACCACTGCGGTTGAGATGGTGCGCGTGGTGCCGGATGCTCGTGATCGTGACAGCGGTTGAGACTCCGAAGTAGTCTGGCCACCAGTTGGCTGTCCCTCTGGTGCCATGGTGCGTGATCGTGGTGTGGGTAGATGGGCAGGCGAGAGTCTCTCTGGTGCTCGTGGCGGAATGGCAGGTTGGAATGATGTGGAAGAGGACTTGGTGGCAGCAGATGCAAAGTTATGAGCAATACCCTTGCCCTTATCTACAGCTGGGGGGGTCTGCTGGTGCGGCATCGTCAAGTACTCAGAATCAGAAAGCGGCTGAAGGGTACTGGGTTGCGGCTTAAGCATGTAATGTGGTGCCTTGAGGGCGTTAGACTTCTTGGGCGACGGGCTACCCTCGCTTGCCTCTTCAATGCAGGCCAGTCTCCGTGCATGTTCAGTGGACGGCAGTCTTAAAGGAGCTGGGATTGGGACGTCCTCGTGGAGACCAAGGCGGTCCTAATCAAGCACTGTTAACGACAAAGGCACTCTTTGCTATTCACCCAGCAGTATTGCACTTACCCTGGTGGCTTGGATCTCATCTCTGATGGCAAGAGTCGATTCGTCCTCCTCTGGCTTATCTGCAGAATATGGCATCGGACTCTCGAAATCTTCGATAAAACTGCCACATTGCGAGACGAGGCTGTTACTGTCTTCTTCTCCGCTGTATTCGGAGTCCTCCCAGGGAATAGGGGAATCGCAGCGAAACATCTGCGCAGCTGACGATGGTGTGCCATGCATATCAGGGCTAGAGTCTCTCTCATTGATTGCATATTGAGCCTCATCTGGGCTCCTGGATGATGTAAGTGAAGCATCGTGATACATTGTTAAATCGACACTGGCGTCTCTGTCCTCTGATCTAACAACCGTGTCCGATAGTGTCGAGGTCAGCTCCGGAGATGGAGTATCAAAGAGGCTTGTCTTTTCAGCCTCACTCTTTGGGTTATTGCGCGAGAACGAATCTCTCAGAGCTGTTGCTGACAGAACTTTTCGAAGTCCTGATCTGAGTTTCTTGAGAGGATGAGATGAGTTGCCAGAATCTCCTTGCAAAGCCGAAGCATTGGAAGGGCCATCGGTGGCAATTCCAGAAATCTGGCCGGCCGTTGAGGATTCATCATCTTTCTGAAGAGTTGAAGCTAGGTTTCGAAGAGTTCTGAATGACTTTTTGGCTCGCAAAAGCCCGTAGCCCTGCTCAGGGCGGCCTGCGAGAGTCTGTTGCAGCATCAGGATTATTGAATACTCTTTTAGGGATCTTGCGGATTGAATTATGGCGAAGAAGAATGTGTGGACCGACTTTCTCCAAAGCACCGAGATGGGACAGAACGAATCGATACTTACATGGTCGTCCGACATAGTGCTGGCTATTGCACTCTGTGGTCCTGGTCTCCAGGTAATACAGCTATGGCGGTTTGAGTTGTCAAAATCCCGAGGTACCGACGTTGCAAGTCCTTGGTCAATTGCAGATTCCAGAGGCAACTCAGGGAATAGGGGGTGCTGGTAGTATTGCTTTCGGTGTGTGGTGGTGTGTGCAGGAGAGCTGGGGTCTGTCCAAAGCGCAAGATCCAAGGGCGATTGTTCAACCTCGCGGGCAGACTGGTGCTCCTGTACCAAAGCTGTGTCTCGGGTGTCAGAAAAAGTAGGCAAGGTCTCGTCAACAGGTTCATTTGAAGGGAGTATGATGGATCTCCGGTCACTCTGAGACCAGAACACCGGGCTGTGGACACGCGACATGCTCAGGCTTACACTCAACTTGGGGGTAAAGGGTACAAAATCAACCAGACAGTACTCAAAACAGACAACATGCAAAAGCAGCGCCAAAGGGGGTGTTCGCAAAAAGGGTGTGCCGCAAGAGAGAAGATGTCGCAAAGGGGAGCGTGCTGATGGAGTCAAGACTTGTGAGAGTTGGCACGGGGAACCAGAAACAATGAGGAGGGTTGGTCGCGGGTGAAAGAAGAGTTCTCTGTGAAAGCACCCAAACTTGTCCCTTGAAGAGGAAAACAATCCAACGCGCCTACGCGTGGTGTGCTGCAGCTTATCGTTCGAAAGTAGATGGGACGGTGACGAGTCGCGAACCGAGAGTCGCGACTGCAGCTTGAACAGCAGAAGAACCCTTATCGCACCTTATCGAAAGATGTCGAATATATTCAGTGGTAACTCAGGGAACTTACTCAGAATCGAGTTGTTCATTTACTTCTGTTTACTCTCCTTGCAAATCTTCCATTTGCCTGGCTCCGTATGCCCATATACAAGCTCAAGACATCGAAACTTAGTCCATAGGGTAAGGAGTTACTCATCCCCTGAGGACCATCTGGATAGGCCATGGCCAGATGGTTATTTTCCGCCAAAATGCTTATAGAATGATGTTGATTCCTCGTCCAAAGAGCTCTCGAACCGGACTCCTGAAGTCTAATATCCGGCAACAGTCAACTTTCATGATCCTTTCTCACTGCTTGGTCGACTATTCGTTTCCTAGGCAAGCAGGTCATTCTTTTTCACAAATCAACCAAGCTTCTATAATCTAATGTTAGCATTCCGGGTCTCAACTTTGGATTTCCTGCCGTGACCGTCGCGAGAAGGGTTCGGATCCGGTGTGTAGTTGACTTACACGGCCTTTTGGTGTTCCGCCGGTCCCACCTTGGCCGTTGCGTGTCCGAGACCTGCCAAGCCGCAGGGGGTACACGTGTTATCCCATCATCCTGGGACTCAACGGGTCAGCTCCAGTCACTGTCAGTGCGACGGCTAACCAATAGAGGCTTAGATCCAGGAACAGGAGGTTCGAAAGCACCAGTCTCGCCATCTCATGTACCAGACGAGGCCCAAGAGGCCCGAGCCACGAATGCTGCCAGTTCTTATCCTCTAGTGGGGCGATGTGCTGCTTTGGTTTGTGTTGCTAGGACGCTTGGCTCGAAAATTCCGCCTTCTCCTTAGCTTCATATTCCGCCCACCGCGACGGGCGGCCTCATCATTCGCCTCGAGAACGGGACAGCATCGCGATGTGGCCGGGCATTCCGTGAGTCTTGAACGTCTACAACATCCCTCGAGCCTGCAATTGCCATCATGCCGGCTAGGTACGGAGCTCGCCGGTTCCTGGGCTCCGCAGCGACGAATCAACGCCTTGGTAGACCTTCACCTCCGGAAGCGCGGCATCTTTGGCCCCCACTCCAGCGTAGAGGCTTCTCCTCTACGCCGGGCACCAGGAGTCAATGGCCGGGCGCGGAGGAAGCTCCGAAGCGCGATGATGCACCGAGTTCCATCATGGCCAGGGCGGTGGAATCGGCAGTGACCACATTAGCTTCCGTTCTGGTGCTTGGCTTAGGCTTTGCTGGCGCTGGCTATGTTTATCACAGATCTTACAAGCATGTGCAACTCAAGAAAATAGAGAATGCATTTGCGCCAGGCGATCCTGTGTTGACATTGGCAGCTGTTGGGAAGGACATCCCATCGCCGTCCGCTGCAGAACACTGGATCCCGCGCGAAGAACAAGACAAGGTCGACGCAATTATTTCTGGCCAAGAGAAAGGTCATTACTATCTCATCATGGGCGACAAGGGCTGTGGCAAGAGCAGTATGCTACTGGATTCAATGCGGAAGGTCGACGGCGAGGCATGCGCCATGCTCGAGGCACATTCGGATCTGGAGATCTTCCGGATAAGATTGGGTAAGGCACTAGATTACGAATTTCACGAGGACTACATTGGTGGTTATTTCAGTGAACGTGGTCCCCGCGATACCACCGCTCTGCTTGATATCGAAAGAGCTATGAACAAGCTGGAGAAAGTCGCCTTGAGACATCGAGCAAAGAAAAATAAGCCTCTCGTCATCATCATCAACCAAACGCATCTCATTCGAGATGACGATGACGGGCGTGATCTTCTCGAGCTTCTTCAGCAAAGAGCTGAGCAGTGGGCCGCTGCGAATCTGGTCACCATGATCTTTAACACCGACGACTACTGGGTCTACGAGCGATTCAAACAGCTCGCAACAAGAATGGAGGTCATTCCAGTCGCAGACCTACCCAAGAAACAAGCGCTTTCGGCTTTAAAGCAATATCGCCTCCGCTACTTCCATGAAGAAGTCCCAGACGCCGCCCTGGAAGAAGTCTACGATCGTATCGGTGGTCGCCTCTCGTTTTTGAATCGCGCTGCCAAGTCTCGTGACATGCTAGCCACATGTGACTTTATCAAAGAAACGGAGAAGACGTGGTTTCTAAACCAGTGTTGGATCTTGGGGATGGAAATGGATGACGACGTTATGGATCAGCAGAAATGGGCCGTAAGTCAAACAACATCTATCCTAGCAAGTTGTGTTAGAAGCAAGCTAATTTTTCTCAGGCCGCTGCGATGACGCTCGCGCAGTCGCTAGTCGACAAAGAGGAGGAAATGGACAAGATATACGACAGAGAAACAGGGCATGTGATGCCGAGTTATGCAATGCACAAGGCCCAACAGATTATGACGCGGTCCGACTTCATCAGAGAACTCGATCGGCTAAATCTCTTTACCATTACCTCGAGAGCGCAGGTTCGCGCGAGCTCGGTACCGATGCACCGAGCTTTCAAAGAGATTTGTGCCGAAGAAGGCTTCCGACAGTTCCTTGAGGACACTATGCAACGAATTAGTGACATTGAGAGTTTGGGCCGTACTAGAGAACTCGTGGCAAAGGACCTTGTTCTCGGTGGGCAATACGAGATCGCGACGGGCCAGGGCAAAAACGGCAAGGCCGTGTTAACATTGAAACAGAAAGAGGAAGATGATCAAGATGACACGAAGAAATGAGAGTGTTTGGAAGTTCAATGGTAGAATCGAGGCGAGTACAACCCCTCAACGTTAGCTGCAAGGCTGCTTTTTCTCATTTGTATGTACAACGACTAGTATAGAACGTGTAAATACCTGTAGGCACTTTGTACGATGGCAGCGGAGATCCAATGGTACTACTAATATCCCATACTCTTCAGTCAGCGTAGCCTTCGACACTACTTGACGATTAATTGTCTTCGGTACGAATTGTTTACGCCGATTACACCTCATCCAGCTCATCCCAGAAGATGAAGTTGACCTACGATCAGATGCTGAATGAACTAAGACTCTGAAACGGCCTGAGCCGGTATACCATAGCCCAACATGCCGGCTCTCTGAAATACAGAGTGAGAGGCGATATGCCCCTTAGACACAGCGTAAAGCCCTTGGCTAGGTGAGGATTCTTAGACATACCTTGGTGCCAAGGCCGCTTACAAACTTGAGCAACCCGGGTCCAGGGCGCTGCTCGCGATGAGCTGGAGCGTGTCAGAAAACGGCGGCGCCGATGTGAACAAGCGCTCGGCAACGGGACGTGGGCCGAATATTTCCGAGGGGCAAGTATGTTCTGCGACCGGACGAGATCAGAAGATGCACACCTAGCGAGTCTCAAGCCGGGCGAGGAAAGAGACAATCTCTTTAAGACAGTCCTCGACAAGCTCAGTGAAAAGAAAACGGTGCAATAGACTCAGATGTTATTGAGCGAAGGACGCTCTCAGTACATCCAGGGTGGACAGCCGATTTGCCAGTAGGTATTACTTACATGATTTAGTGAAATCTAACTCGATAATGGGCCAGCCGATCTACAAGATTGAACCCCATGGGGTAACTTGCCTTGGTGGCGAGCACATTGTCAGTACCGAATCTCGTGTATGTGGGGTAATGCGGCCGCAAACTGACCCCCCGAGTCCCCTATATTGCCGTCATCACGTCGTTCGACACCCCGCACTGAGGAGCATCCCTTTCTACCATCTTACATACTACCTAACCTCCCATACCGACAGTGTGTGAGATGTTCGATCGAGGCATTGACAGCGCCTATGAATGATCACGAGTCCTTTTGCCGCTCACCGTCAAGACTGATTGATCAGAGTTGGTGATAGATACTATGGCACATTTCGGAGGCGCAAATCACGCCGCTGGCCGCGGGTACAATGGCTACAATAATTCCACAGGCATCCCGTTGGAATCTTCGCCCGTTCCCTCGACGGTCAGGTATCATGTCCCAATCCAACGTGAGCTACTCGACGTTGGGATATTTAAAGACACAATCTTCCCTAGTCTCTCTGTCCATGCGCCGCTGGCGGTAATCGCATATGGCATTGGAAGGGCTACCAATAGTGTCGAAGCCAAGGATTGGCTGTGGCCGCTCGCGCCCATGGTGAATGGATGGTGGAGCGCCATCGGTCGGAAAGTGTATGTTCGTGGCTTGACGTTCGGACAGGCATTCGGGACTCTGTCTCGACCCGAACGACTTCTTCTCACGGGGGTCACTCTTTGGGGAGGCAGACTCTTTTACCGAATCGCTAGTAGAAGCCTCAAACGAAGACGTGAGGGCAAGGGCACCGATGATGCGAGGTACGAGGTTCAGAAGCGCGAGGAGGGGTTTTGGAATAAAGCATTCTTTACCTTATTTTTGCCCGAGGCTGTTATCCAGACTATCATTTCTCTTCCGATAACAGCACCTTTCCACCACCAAGGGGCCGTATTGACCGGCTATCATCCAGCTGTTCAAGCTGCTGCCGTCGGTCTTTTCTCCGCTGGATTCGCGTTGGAGGTCTTAGCAGATACGCAGTTGGAGAAGTTCAAAGACACTGCAGAGGACGACCGTTCAGTTTGTAAAGAAGGTGTCTGGAGTCTCGTCCGTCATCCAAAGTACGTATGCTTTCTTTTCTTGCATTTTCTCTCATTGTTGACACGTATTGTAGCTATCTTGGAGACGCCTTGGTTCACCTCTCATTCCCTCTCCTGCTTTACGGATCGGACATGCTTGCCCCCGTTGAGATTCTAGGTGCCATTGCCAACTATCTATTCCTTCGCTATGTCGGCGGTGATAAGCAAACCGAACGTCATCAGCATCGCCGATATTCTGAGTCGAACCCTGAGAAGTTTGCAGATTTCCAGAAGCGAAAGGAGAGTCATAACTCGTTCTGGCCGAAGAGCGATGTGTTGACGAACAAGTGGTTGTGGACTATTGTGGCCGCTGGTGTAGCTGGTGCTGCCGTTGAGCAGACAATTCATCAATTGATCTGATAAGGCATTTGGGACTAGCTAATTACTCAAATCTGTGGTTGTTTGGCTTTCACTGATTATTATCTCATTTCTAAGAAGTGAGGCATGTTCTTCTGGAATTCCCTGTGTACTGCTACGCAGAAAATAAGGCAAAAGCTATCCCCATAAGTCCTATATCGAGATTGACATGCATTATTACTTCGCCGCGCCGCCGACAAACTTGGTTTCCGACTGGTGATACGTGTCATAGAATGTGTCATTCCATTTCTTAACAATATCGTGTGCCATGCCCGCCCCGATCATTTCAGAACCATCTTCTAGCTTAGCAGATACTTCGTCCATGAATTCGTCGAGCGATAGCGCGTTTGGATTGTTCTCCTTCTTATTATCATCGGGATCTTCTCGCTCGCGATGTAGATCAGTAGCGACTGTGGGCGGTGCGATCTCAACTACTCTGATGTTCGTATCATGGAGCTGGCTGCGTAGATTCATCGACCAGAAATGCAGCCAGGCTTTCGTGCCGTTATACTATTCACGAGTAAGCTAATTGCGGATATTTGCGCCATGGAGATTGGACTTACTACTGGGTTGATGATGGAAAATGGTATGAATCCGAGTACGCTCGATACATTTATGATGAGAGCATGAGGCTTGGTCTTGAAGTGAGGAAGTAACCCCACTGCAAGGTGCACTGCAACAGAGTAGAATTAGCCACGTCTGTGTGAATCCAATGGTCTTACGAGCCTGGGAGCATGACTCACTAGGCCCCCGTATATTAATGTTGATTTCCTGGTCAGCTTTCGAAAGGAAATCTTCCGCATCTTGCTTCTGCACTTGCAACGGCCTCTGCACACCAGCATTGTTGACGAGACAGTCAAGTTCTGGATGGGCAGAAGTGATCTTCTTGATGAATGCCGGTATATCAGATATGGATCCGGTGTCCAACACGTAGTAACCGGCAGCACCAATCTCCTTGGCAGTGCTTTGCAGCTTGGATTCGGTGCGACCGGCTATGAAGACCTTCTTGCCTTTAGAGATAAAGTAGGCGGAGAGGGCTTTTCCAATTCCACCACCACCGCCAGTGACGAGGGCGCATTCGAAGTCCGTTGATTTTGCCATATTGTACAGTGATCTTTGAGAACGGATATAATTGAAGGATTTGGTTCTTCCAAAGTCTCGGACCGGGAGCTGCCGTACATATGAAAACTCTTGAGGTGAAGTGACAAGCGCTAGTTAGTGTACGTCATAGAGACGCAACAAGAAGCTAATGCGCGTCTGATGACAAACATCTAATTGAATAAGGCCCACGGTTGTATTTCCAAATGTCCTCCGTCGCATTGCTGAATGGTCAGTGTAATTAATCGCAATTGAATGGAAACAAGTACTCTTACCGAAGCAGTGTTCAGCCGCACACGAAAGAGTGTTGTTATGTCTTGAGTCGAATTGGAACACGAAACAAACTTCAACTTAGCTACATCAATCCTACATCTTTCTCGCTGCTAGAAAACTTGAGCATTCATATGTTCCCATGTATAGATGATTTTGGCTACTCAACGTTCAGCACCAAGTCATCTTGACTTATTTAAAGTTCGGAGACAGATGAATCGGAGTGGAGGTAAGTTTAGTAAGATAGTCAGGCCATGGACAGCAAACATTATACCACTTATCGTGTCTCTGAATAGGGGTTGTCTATTGAGCTAAGACAGGGTCAATGAGCACTTGAGGTATAGTTTCGAAACAGGTGCAAAATCAGCCATGAGCATAAGGCAGAGAAAGTGGTAAGCGCAGGCTTGGAAGGAGGCCCGATAGAGGCACAGACCAGACAGTTAATATCTCTACAATAAGAAAGCTAGGAATATGTGGTCCCCCAACAGTAGGGAGCCCTATTCACCACATCCTTCATAGGGAGTTGAAGATTTATCATTCCTCGAGTAGTAGACTACAGTGCTTGGCGTTCTACTCTCGAGTCTCGTCGAACGACGTTACTAAGGCATCAGGATATCGTCGACAACTATTCGCGACAGGCGGACTCGGGATTTGCCCTGTGTAGTTTGAGGCAGGTTAGTGAATGAAAGCGAACCCCTTCAGGTTCATTACCTGCTAGTCACTCTACTTGGGACTTGGCTAACAACTTACATGGAACTGGGAAGGATCCAAAGCGATCTGAGAATTCTTCTGGGGAAAAAGAAACAAGCATGTTTGATAGCAAAAAGGTTAGTGCCCATGGTAATCATATATATATTGGGAGACACAAATTGACAATTACGAAATATAAGTGAAAGATGGATATACAAAATATTGCTTTCCATTCCGCCTTGGACAATTCAGTGAACGAAAATACTGTACCTGTATACAACTAGGTCGAGGTATGGACATCGGAGCTAAGGTAGTAAGAAGCTGTGGCGTTGCACCGCCACAATTCCCCTCAATGCCCAGCACCGTACGAAGAGCTATTCGGGGTACGGAGTATCTTTGGACGAATCAGCAGGGATCGTGTCGTGATGACGCACGTGTCTTGGCAAGAGGCAGAAGTGTAGTGACAGCCTACTGTAGGATTAGAGGTTGTTGCCCGGCCAAGATTGACGATAGCCACCCTCTTGCACTATTTCCACTCGCAACAAATTCTCCCACCTCCCATCGCCGACTTGTTCATCGCGGCCATAATAGCATAGTGCGAAACCCTCAACTTCGCTCTTATTCTGTCAGATCATACATGTCCACAACTCAACTGCACGTCTATCGTGGACACTAGGTCCGACAAACACCATGTTTGTCCTCAAGAATGGTACGTCGGCCCCTCATTTCTACAGACGAAAGTCAAATTGCGTTTGCCCCTCCAGCCCTCAGCGACTCATCACCATTATCCCTACCGACATGGCTCCATCGCCTCCATCTCCTCCCTGAGCCGCGTCAAGTCACAAGCTCCGCCACCTTTGTTGTCTACCACCTTCTTTGTTCCTGATCTCGGACTCGCTCGGACTGCTCTTGATATGCCCTGCCCACACTAACCATCCCGTCGCAGTTGGCAAGCTACTCTTTGGCAGCAACAGCCAGGAGTCTATGATTGAGCTGCCGCAAGGCCAGCTATACCTTGTCCGACCCCTCTCCCCCAAGGGATATTCCGAACTCATCTTCAAAGACGCCGCCGCACGCATCCGACGCACCGGCCAAGACTTCCAATACCAGCTTGTTGTTCAACGTGTCTACGAGGAAGGCGAGGCTGAGCTTCTCGCCGAAGAGCAAGGCGAGGACGCTGAGCTCGACGCACTCGCCACCGAGCGAGACGAAAGAACGTTCCTCCTAGACGAAGCTATTCACTTCCGCGTCGAAAGCCGCCCAGGATCTGAGAGAGTCATCGCCTGGAAAGACCTTAGCGGCGACGTCGGTGATCTGTATGAGTTTGTCTGCGATTCTTCTGTTCAGTCCGACCAGGTCGAGGAATTCGACCGTATCGCGAAAGAGTGCCAGTACGAGAGGAAATACCGAAAACCCCACATCACCGCTTCCGACGAAGACCTACAACAGTTCGAGTTCGATGACGAGCAGCCTATTCCCCAGGCTAGCCCACTGCACAGCCCGACTCTTGCACGCTCCATCGAGTCAACCGATGCCATGTTTCAGCTCAAGAACGAGGCCAATATGGCCGTGAAGAGAGATCAGGGTGAGCAAAGCTCTGGTGTTGTCACAAGCAACGCAGCCCAACCACTTCCCGGAAAAGAGGTCGCCGTATCCAACCCCAAGCTACCTCCTAGCCCCCCTCCGCAACCCGAGCCACTCGAAATTCTTTCCATGGAGCTTGCTGAACTGCACTTCTTCGATTTCCCTTCCGGCTCGTTCGTTCTCCGTGATGCTTCGGTGACGGCTCAGGTCTCAGATATCGGCAAATGGAACTACTGGTTACAAATCGCTAGCAAGGAACAGGAGTGGCTGGGAACCCCGGTCGTTGCCGATATGAACCCTGTTTTCAACTTTGAGTTTTTGTCCTTCATCTTCAACCAGTTTACCGAGGATGGATCTGCCTACTCTTGGCTATTGAGATTCAAGGATCAAAATACTCTTACTCGGTTCCAGGAAGGCCTCATGAGTGCCCTCTGGGAGCAGCTTAATGAGCAGAAGTGGTCCAGGGTTAAAGAACAGGAACGTCAATATGTTCTCGATGCCTTTGAGGACCTGAACATGGATGACGCGCCTCCAGAAGAGGAGGAGGAAGAGACCGAGAGCGAGGAGGGGAACGACGACTCACCCAGGAGTGAGCACTATGACAGCGAAGAGGAGGACGACGATGTCGAGACTCAGCCGCTGGATGATAATGTCAATTCTCAGTTGGCGGTCGGATACAAACACGATCGATCCTTCGTTGTTCGTGGCTCCAAGATCGGAGTTTTCAAACATACCCCGAACAACCACTTGGAGTTCTCTACCAACATTTCCAAGGTTGACACGCCCAAAGGTGCACTGTTCAGTCCGAAAAAGGTTATGCTGCACAACGAGGACCGCAATATGGTTCTACAGAACGAGTCGGACCCAAACAAGCTGTATCGCATGGATCTTGAGTACGGCAAGGTTGTGGACGAGTGGAACGTTCACGATGATATTCCTGTTCTGGAATTCGCCCCCGAAAACAAATTCGCCCAAATGACTCACGAACAAACATTCCTGGGTATCTCCAAAAACGCCCTGTACCGCATCGACCCTCGTCTGGCTGGCTCAAAGCTCGTTGATTCGCAGCTGAAACAGTATGCCTCCAAGAATGATTTCTCCGCGGTGTCAACGACAGAAAAGGGTCACATCGCCGTGGCTTCTAACAAGGGAGATATTCGCTTGTTTGACCGTCTCGGTATCAACGCCAAGACTCACATTCCTGCGCTCGGTGAACCCATCATTGGCCTCGACGTTTCTGCCGACGGCCGTTGGGTGTTGGCAACATGCCGCACATACCTGCTCCTGATTGATGCTTTGCAGAAGTCCGGAAAGAATGAAGGCAAACTGGGCTTTGAGAAACCGTTTGCGGCTGACTCAAAGCCTCAGCCACGCCGTCTTGCTCTTACCCCCGAGCATGTGGCCCAGTTCCATCACGAGACCGGAAAGGGGGTCGCATTCACGCCAGCCAGATTCAATACTACTCGAAACGGGGATGAGACGTCGATCATCACAGCAACAGGTCCTTACATCATCAACTGGGACCTGGCGAAGACGGTAAAGGGTCACAAGGCATCGTACATCATCAAGCGCTACACGGACAATGTCAAGGCTGACGACTTCAAATTTGGATCGGATCAGAGCGTCATTGTGGCACTGCCCAACGAAGTGACCATGGTCGGGAAGAAGCAGCTGAACCGACCGACACGTGAGAGCATTGCGGGTGATTTCCAACGGCTCAGCACTCCGAGACGTAGTTCCGGGCGGGTTGGAAATAAGCAAAGCGGGCGATATAAGCTGGGAAAGGATGATGTTGTGGACTCGCCTTATTGAACGCTCGACTCGACTGGCTATCTTCCTAACTTGCTTTTGCAGCCGATGACGATGTCTGCAAAGAACGCAGATTTTATGAGACAATGTTTCCGAATACGAGAGAAGGTCATGGTTTCTTTCACAACAATACCCCCGGAGTTTGAGGCTGCTTAGATTTTGAAGTTGCAGAGGAAGATGGCGGTTATCATTTGCACTTCGATCTTTTGTTGCGTGCTTAGATAAGTACCTAGGTAGTAATTCACGTTGCTCAGAAATAACTTAAGACTTGGAACATGTGTGTCAACGTGTCTAACATGCTGAGTATAAGCCTACAATCCTCGCCGCAGGAAACTGGTGGTTCAATGCGCTTGATATGGATACATACGGGTATGCTTGCAGGTCGTATGGTGACTAATAACATCCATGTACATTTCACAGGACATCTAGTAGAGCAAGACTGATCGTCGGGCAGACATTCTGGCCATGTGGAATTCCTCGCCAAAAACAGAGCGCAGTCAGACAGTTGCTGACTTTGGACCAAGGCAGGACAAGAGCAACTATGAAGAATCGGACATATATGCTCAGTACTCCCCGTCATGGCCAATTGGCCCGGATGGGTTTCGCCGAAGGAGACCCCTGGCGTTGGGTAGGTTAATAGTGGCTCGGTGGGATCACAGCCTCATGGCTCATGCCACCGCCACGGGGGCTGGTCGAGGTCGTGGCAATGGATGCTAGACACGACGGGATCATTGTAGCTACTTGAATAAAGCGACGTTTCATGCTTCGAAATCTAAAAGCAGAACCTTAGAACGACATCAACGTACTTATCATCGTTTTTAAACAAATTCATCCATTGATTGATACTGGTAACGTCAACTGGCCCGAGCTACGAACCCAATTCCTGTGTTTGGCGATTCGGAAGAAGCCAAAGAAGCAGATTTAGCCAATACTTGGTCGCGCTGCAGTGGGATGCCACAATTGACAGAGATTTCATCGAATACGCGAGCAGAGCGGCCCAAGCCACATTGCTGGGAGTGTCTGAGGCGTCGGCTGGTTTGCGACTCCGTTCAGCCTGCGTGTGATCGGTGCCGAAATAACGGCATCGTGTGTCCGGGATACGGTGTGTAGAAATCTAGAATATTGATGCTTACCACAGCTGATCTGCCACGTAGTATGTGACACTTCTGGGGCCCCTATACTTGGTCGGGAACGTTCTCGAAATGACCAGGGATTGAGAGATGCTAACGAAGCTCTCTGAACACCAGGATGAAAAGCGACCGTTACGATGGGTCAAGCCAGGGCAGGTGACGGCACGCAATCGGCGGCAACCGAAGAGCTCTGGCGGAAGTGCTCGTGAGGGTAAAAGCAGTAGCGATCTGGAAAAGCGATCTGGAACCGAGTTTTCTACAACTCCGACAGTCCTCTTCGTGGATGAGAGCGATAATGAGACCAGGAAGCACAGAATCGGCGGACTTAACATCTTCGGTGCTATGCAATCTAGAGCTCTGGATAAAATCCTCCAGTTTGACATCACGAGCGAGGACTCCAGTGCGTGTCAGGCATCGTACTACTGTAAGTCACCTGACTTGTCTAACCCAACGACAGTACTTTGCTGGTTTTTTGTATCCCGGCTGATGCGAGAAAATACGATAGATAATGTCGAGGTCTACGAACGTTGTTCGCCGCTCAAGTTGCTGCTTGAGGACCAACGAGTTCAACTACCTACCACGACGGTATATGCCTTGCTGCCGGAGCCGCTTAAGTGCCTTTTCATCTTGACCGCAATGGCGCATCAGGCGCATCGCTTGCCACAGAATGCGGATCGAGAGGTAGTCCAGCGCTCACGGTCCGCTCTCGCTCACTGGACCTATCAGTCGGTCCAGACATTAAATCAAGACATTACGAATGAGGAGACTAGGATCACCGATGGGACAATTACCAGCGTGTTTGTGCTTATGAGTGCTGATGTGAGTCTTTTTTTGCGTGTCAATTTTTCATTCCGCGTTGGTTATGTTATTCGTGGTTAAAGATAGCCTCACCGCCTGATGGTATAGAGTTGACACTATGAACGATTTCAGCAACAGCTATATCCTTCAACTCGATGGCGAATTCACTGGAAAGGTATGGCAAAGATGATCGAGCTACGAGGTGGTCTTGAGAAGGTGTGGGACCAGGCTCCTAATTTACAGATTGGAATACTTTGTGTGATCTTGTGAGTGTTGTGTTTATGATTGTAACTGGCCGCCTCCGCTGACCCCTTTAACAGGGCAGAGGCTTTTGGTAATTCTACGAGCCCCAGTGATGACCAGCTCTCCGACTTTACAAATCTGAAAACTCTTGAGTTTCTCAAAAGAGTGTGGAAAGACATAAAGTTCTCTATTGGTACGTTTCAAAATTTCCCATAACAAGTTTCGCCTAAGGCTTTTTCAACACTTGGTTCTGCAGTATAGCTAACTTTGATACAGTATGTAAACGTTTTCGCTGTAGCCAGACATTGACGGCTCTTCGATGTGAGCAACAAGAGACTAACATGAAATTTCCATCTGGTAGTACATGGGCTCAATATGTCCGCCAGCACTCTTCTTTGATGTGATCCGAATCAATCATATTCGTGCTCGCGCGAAAACTGGTGTTCCTACCGGTGACACTGGCATATATGCTGATGCTCGAGCGGCCTTGGACAGTGTACTTGCCTTTCCCCTCGAAAAATACGTCGAAGACAACGGGAACGCAAGCACTCACAATAAATGGCTTCTGATAACACGCATTCATCACTCCGCCGTCATACTTTACTGCATCTTATCACTCCAATACTTCAACCTCCTCCCACGAAGCCAAAATATCGAGCGCATCGCAAACGAACGCTTCGAGTCCCTGCTGCTTGATTTGAAAGAGGCGTATCGGCATAGAAACTTCAAGAACTGTCTCATCTGGTGTCTAGCGGTTGCTGGGACACGTGCCGTGACTGGAACGTCATTCGAGCGTGCGTTTCTTGTTGACCTGCTCAATGGGAGCAGGAAGGACATTGGAAGTTTTGTTCCTATTTACCTGCGCAACGCGTTGACCACGTTTTGGGATTCAGGGAAGAGGAGATGGGAAGACTGCTGGGATCGACCATATTTCTGGATGACATAACCTGGAGACAACAAACGAAATTAACTGGACTCGTCTCAGATTCGGACGGAGAAACTCACCGCACCGTTCAAGCGCACCAAATGCTTCACCACTCACATGTGCACGTTCCACGGATTGCAGCCTACCGTCCAAGCACGTTAATGGAGATCATTAGATATATGTCGATCGCGACTAATGCGAGATCTTCGATTATGTACCATCAAAGCAGCGCGTAACAGGCGGAACTGTGGGTGTGAGTCTCCAAACAGCCACTGTCCCATTTATCCGGTGCAGTAAATTAATATACAGGTTTCCGAACGTGGGTTACATATATTAGATACTGGGAAGAGACCTATTATTCTTGGCGCGCATATGAAAGGATTGTGTCTTAGGTGTGAAATTGGCACGTATTACGACGCGTTTCGCTACCATCAATTTCGAGTCGGATGAGAGAAACGAAATGTCCAGAAGACTTTGCGCGAGTACCCCTATCGCTCTTTTTATAGCACTGCTTCTACATTATGCCTCACTATTGTAGCCAGTATCTGTCTGACGACGGCTCATCCTTCGGCGCTGGACAGTTCTGTTTCTTGAAGCTTTGCCTGAATTGAGACTCTATGGACAGAGAGCTCACAACGATGCTACCACTAGGTTTCCGCGCGACTGCTTTCTTTGCAACTTGGATCTTTGCATCTACAGCGTTAGGTATTCCAAACTGTCCTTTTCAGGGCCCAGCCTTTCCATCACCCACAAATCTAGCCGCATCGCCAATTATACAGGCAGCTGTTGAGAACCTCACTGCGGCCTTCGATTTATACGACACGACACCAAGTAATAACCCAAATGGAACATCATGGTCTCTCCAGATATTCTCTGCTTCAACAGACGAACCCGTCTGGGAGCACTACCATACCGCCACTGATTTGAAAAACGCGCAGAGCACAGAAAATGTCACCGTAGGACCTGATACGATATACCGCCTCGGGAGCTTGACAAAAATATTCACTATGATGACGTTTCTTGCCGAAGGTGGAGAAGGCCATTGGATGAGTCCTGTGACAGATTTTGTGCCCGAATTACAGTCGCTCGCGGAAAAAGCACAATCGGATCCAATCCTGAACGTAAACTGGAAGGACGTCACCCTCAGTAGCCTGGCGAGCCACACTGCGGGAATCATGAGAGATTGTGAGACGAATTCAAGAATTCCTTACGGCCCCCGCTAACCATGTGATAGATGCGATAGAAGGAGAGCTGACGCAGGAACATTATCAGGCCGAGCTCCTCGCTCAGGGGTTTCCGCCGAAGCCGGCGGGAATGGTACCATCGTGTGGTGAATATATTATCTGCGATCGAGATGGTATGCAAGAGTTACACCTTTATTCAAGTGAAACTACTAACAAAAACCGATCAGCGACATTCAGCGGATTAGCGAATATACCGCCAAGTTTTTCTCCCTCTCAAACACCAGCATACTCGAACCTCGGGTATCAACTCCTTGCCTACGCACTCGAGGGGATAACAAACAAGTCATTCGCAGATATGCTACAGACAGATATTATAGACAAGCTCAGTCTAAATTCTACGTATTACCGGACCGTGCCGCCGAATTCTCTTGGTGTTATCCCACCAGGAACAGAAAACGGGTGGAATCATAGTCTTGGAGATGCCTCTCCGTAAGCTCTCGATTCAGTCCTAACACGGGCTTTAAGTGCTGGCCTATAAAACAGGATATACTCATATCGTCGCAGGACAGGAAACATGTACTCCACAGTCTCCGACCTCGCGACCCTCGGCCGCGCCATCTTCAGACACACTATCCTCTCCGCAGCACAAACACGACGCTGGTTGAAGCCCGCCGCGACCACAGCCGATATGTACGAGGGTATATCCTACCCCTGGGGCTACCGGCGCATTCCACTCGGCGCGCCAGGAACCGGGCTCGAAAACCGTATCGTAGACGCCTACAGCAAAGCAGGAAGCATCACGGCCTACGCCGCCTTACTCGTACTCCTCCCCGACTACGACGTGGGATTCACCGCACTCCTCGCAGGCGGCTGGCCGGGAAACGCAAACTGGGACATGGCCGACATCATCGGCCCAATACTAATCCCCGCTCTCGAAGCCGCAGCCCGCGAGCAAGCACAGGACAACTACGGCGGGACGTACACAGCCAAATCAGAGATCAACTCGTCCCTAACCCTCTCCACCGACCCCTCGAAACCCGGCATCGGCGTCGACCGCTGGGTAAGCAACGGGACAGACATGATACCGATCGCGATCCGCTACACGCTGAACTACAACGTCACGGGGCCGAGTCTGCGGCTTTTCCCCACGGGGCTGGAGACCACGGATACCGACGACGGGACGAAGAAGATCGCTTTCAAAGCCATGATTGAGAACACGGCTGCGCCCGACAGACGGGATAAGATGTTCTCGACGAACTGCGGGACGTGGGTCAGTCAGACGGCTGCTGTGTATGCGGATTACCCGCTTGACCAGTTTGTGTTCACGCTTGGTGCCGATGGGAGAGCGACTGGGGTTGAGCCTTTGGCTCTGCGTATTGAGCTCGGGAGGGATGGGTGATGGTCGATGGTAAGTGAGTGGAAGAGAAGGGGAGGGGTATACGAATGGTGAGAATTTCTGATAAAGGGTGCGAGGTTGGAGTTTGTGGGATTAGTGTTGCACATATATCTTACGTACATAATGAGACGACATATCATTGGTTGTTGAAAGGACATGGTAGAATAAATTTGGTTCCTCCTCGGTCACTGGTTCGAAGTTCTATCCTTCATACCTCACGAGCTGAATAGAACACTACCTATACTTGTATACCTACCCAACACAGCACGCACATCCAGAATTCTCTAAATGAGTCCATTGAGGTGTTCTCTGTCCTCGGTAAGCCTGGCTTTGGCTTTACCTGTCATGTCGTATCTGGCTACGTGTCAAGTTCAATTCGAGGATGTGTGGTAACAGGCTCTTAATGGTATCAGACGAAAATCATTGAGTGAAACATAAAAGTCTATGATACATTCATCTCCGTTTCCTGTCGGTCCCCGGGTTACTATTTCAGTCGACTCCGTCATTCTATTGAGGGGATAACGGATTTCAGCTGAGGGGTTCGGTGCATGTCTCACCCTTACTATCGCTACCGACATTGCAGAGGCATCAGTCACAAGCTACGCGCGCGAGCCATACGACTTATGTTTCGAGAATTGAAGTATTATGATACTGAAGAATGCATTCTAGGTCTATGTAATCCACGATCCAGGAACTATGCACAACACGACGTTTCGATCCGTCTCGTGAACTCTCATCCAGTTTCGTAGTGTATCACTACCTGTATCACAAAAATTTCATATATTGGCTTAATCCCAGGCGCTTGATACCGCCTGTGGCTTATGAGCATGGTGGCGGGTTCAAGTAGCCATGGTCTATACATTCAAATGTCTGCTTAACTCGGAAGCGATAATCTGCCCCGACGGCGTGCCTGCACGCGCAGCCGCTTGTATGCTCTCAAAAACGCCCGCGAGTGCGTGTCCGTTCTCATGTATTATGGACGGTTTCGCATTGTGGGTTGTTGAGGCGACACCGCCTTGGGCCTTCGCGTCGACTCTAGTCAACTCTGTGACAAAGCTCTTACCCCACCAGGCAGAGGTGTACTTGAAGATGTAACGCTCAAGCTTGCGGAAGTTGGCCTCGCGTATCTCGGGAGACATGGTTACTGCGTCGTGGATTGCGTTCGCGAGCTCTTCGGTATTCCAGGGATTTACTATCAGACTGCCATTTAGCGACTGCGCTGCCCCTGTGAACTCGGAAAGAATCATGACGCCATGACGTTTGCGTTGTGTTGCGATATATTCATACGACACCAGGTTCATGCCGTCTCGAGTCGAGCTAACAAGGCAAGCATCGGACACTGCGTACAATGCGCATAGTTCATCAAAGTTCATGCTTTGGTGAAGGAAATGAATCGGCATGAATTCCACAGTGCCGAACTTGCCGTTGATTCTCCCTACCAATTCGTTCACCACAGCTCTCAGATTCTGGTACTCCTCGACGTCCTGTCTCGAAGGGACAGCGACTTGTACTAGGACAACTTTCCCGATCCACTCTGGATGTTCGGTCAAAAACACTTCGAGTGCGTGCAGCTTTTGCGGCACGCCTTTGATATAGTCTAGTCGATCCACACCGACGATGAGCTTTACGCCCTCAAACTTCCGACAAAGTGTGGCAATGCGTTGCTGCACTTTTTCCTTCTTGAGTCCCTCGACGAATTTTTCGGGGTCTATACCGATCGGAAATGCGCCCACGGTGACGAATTTGCCTTGGTATTCGACTCCGTTCGGGGTAGTCTGCGTTTCGAGAATGCGAGCACAGGAGCTGAGGAAATGTCTCGCGTAGTCGTACGTATGAAATCCGATCAGATCGCATTGCAGGAGTCCCTCAAGCAGCGCCTCTCGGACTGGAAGGATTCGATAGACTTCACTGCTTGGAAATGGAGTGTGTAGAAAGAATCCGATCTTGACGTCTTTTTTATCACCAAGTTCACTTCGCAGCATCTCGGGAAGCAACATGAGATGGTAATCATGAACCCAGATCAGATCGCCATCCCGTACGTCTTTCAAGACGGTCTGCGCGAAAAGATGGTTGACCTCTTTGTAGGCAGCCCAGGCACTTTCATCGAATGTAATCTCGCCGGGATGGTAGTGGAACAAAGGCCATAGAATTGAGTCTGCAAGCAAGAACCCACTAGTCAGCCATCGGAAGGCGCAGACAGGGAATGGAGAGTGGCCTACTGCTGAAGCCGTTGTAATGTTTGTCGGCGAGTTCATCGTCGACGAATATGGGATGCGCATTGTATTCGTTCCGGAGCGTTTGCGAGACATGAGCTACTTCGCTCTCGGGCACTTCCAGACCTGGCCACCCATACCATTGGAAGCTCGTCGTCTTGCTCAAGCCACTCAAGCCAGTGACCAGGCCACCGGATGACATCGAGAAGCTATAATCGCCTTCATCCTTTCGCTTTATCGTTATGGGTAGCCGATTGGACACGAGAAGGAGTCGACGATCGCTCGCGGGTGCTGTTTCGATGTCGGCCATGTCGTGGATGCAGAGCAGCCAGCACCCTGTAGCGTAGTTCCTCCCTTAATACTATAAGTTCCAAGCTGCCTCTACCTTTTCCATTCGCGCCGATCTTTGTTATCAATGCGGAAATATAGGTACTGATCTTCTTAGCACGTAGGTCCAAGCATCACGGGAACGAGGGACTGCGTCGCAATGGAGAGGTATGGTCGCAACAAGATGTCCGCGTCAGGACAGTGAAGTATGTTGTAACGCAATAGCCAGCTTAAATGATCAAGGTGTTACCCATACCCATGAGTTGCAGAGAAATCAATAGGCTTGGAGGCAGAGGGGAACCTTAGGTTTGACGGCGAACTCAAAAGTATGCGCGGGCAGGAGAGCGGTACCTACTGGTGGTCAGGGGTGTAAAAGGTGGCCTTGGCAAGTTGCGCGCCGTTGCGTACTAGATGAGGCTATCCGCACTTGTTTCCACGGGCACGTAGGCCATATCCTACAGCGATGATTTAGTGCAGTTGCTCGTAAGTATCGTGGGAAAAGTGACCTTACGACCCGCTCACAAGTGCGGCGCGCCAAAAAAGAGACTTCTTGGCGTTACCTTTTACCCCCCAGTGCACTAGTAGCTAATTGGATTTGGTCTTCAGATCAAGGATACCACGGTGTAGGGACCGAGATCCAGGCACAGAATGGATAAGGTACCTAGTAATCGAGGAATTAGCAGGGTGAAGATTGGGGATCAATTAGTGTTCAAGATACGGTACTCGTAGCGGTAGTCTACGCAGCTTGGGAGCAGCAGGCAAGGACCAAAAAGAGTCGTCGGTTGATATCATGATTTCCCCCGGAAGCGGACTCGGCGGGCCTCATTTGTGGGCGGGCAGCAGCAACCACAGCCGCCCACCGTGATTCCCAGTGACACGTCGAGCAGGTCTAGAATTAGGTATCGTAGGAAGCCCACTTTGACGAAACAAAGCTAGAGCCAACTACGTAATGGCGGTGGAGCTGGCAAAACCTTGGGCAGTGCCGCAGAGGTTTTGGTCTAAGGTCAATCCCGTGGGTCGTTCAGTCAGACTGAGTTTATTAGTCCTCGATCAGATATAAGGACTCTAGTAAGGTATCGCCAATACGGTGCCCCCTCAACACTTGAGGAGACGTTCCTCGGTTCCCTCGTTCTGCACCTCGGAGGCACCGACATGGTCGATCTGCGTGATAAAAGGCATCGACTTGCTGACCTCATGCCAAGCTTTGCGAGCGGATCAAAGATTTGGCGGAAAGTCATCTCAAAAACACCAATACCAGTCTATCAGAATTCAAACTCGTATGAAGAGACACGAAATAGTCGATAGTGTCGACGGCAGTGTCGACGGCATGTGTCCCCTGCTTTCGGCTTGCTAGGGTTCATCAGCCAATAGGTATAGGCCATTGTCCTTCAGCTTGCCTGTTCTGTCCGCCCCCACTTCAGTATAAAAGTCCAGACAGGAACGTCCTACTTTTTGTCCTCAGATTCTCCTCGAGACGCTCAATCGGATGGTCTCAGGGTAGGTAGTATTGGTTGACCTCGAATATTTGGATCCACATCCTAGGTAGTGTAACGTACTATCCTAGAGTTCACCTATCTTATAGTCGCCTAGCAATGCCATATGTGTACGTTGGCATGTTAACGTCGTTCCTTGATCTGTCCCTCTCATGGTATTAATTCACAAATGCGGAAAACAGTCTACACATCAATGCAAGTAGCGATTAGCCTATCCTTGACGTTGGAAATTATGATTTACTTATGCATTCCGCTACGGTTTTAACGCTGCACATCGCGACACCAGCGCCTGTGTATGAATAGTTTGGTTCTATTTCCGGCTTCGTTATCCGCCTAACCTGCACCACAGTATATGTTTTTGGCACCGACGTATCGATGACTTATTACTCGGGTGACCCTCTCTTGTTACAGGAAATGATGCAAGCAGCTCTCGGCACGGAGAAAACTTGAAGAGGGTCACACCGGGCGTAACTGCGGCCAAGAACATGGTGCAACAGATGAGAGTAGGTTTAAATCGCAAGATCTTGTTCCGGAACAAACCCGCTTTTCATATTCAGAACGACATCCTGAAATATCTGGTGACCGTCCGCTGTTATATTATTAGTAGTGTCGCTTTTACAGGAACGACGGCGGAGGAGCAACACGAAACCAAGAGCCTTCCACCTTTCACGGCGAGTAAGTAGGTGTTCGTTGCAAATGTCCGTGAAATGTAATATTGCAGGAGGATTACCAGCTCGCTTCCGACTCCAGATCGGTCGGTCTTACTTTCCACCAGTCTATATGACATATTGCAGACACTGTAATTTCATTGTTGGTGTCTTCGGCGCTTGGCACACCTCGCAAGAACAGGACACTTCAACGACGATACTATTGAAGCAACACTGAGATTCAATCACGATACAAATTACAAATCCATAGAAGGCCACGCAATGTTAAAAAGGTCATAAATTATGGCTGCATATAACAAGTGCGCTAATCGTAAACATCATCGATATCATCATCTCCCAGGGTATAGATCATCCATCATCCAGCTGCGTCATGTCGGTAAGGATCGAGTAACCGTCAGCCGCTAGGTTCCAATCCAAGTTCGCTGCTCCATGGATATAATCAAAGGCTGATAAATACAGGTCAAATATGTACAAGGAAGAAGAATGAGCCCGAATAGTCCTAAGTGGAGGTATACATGTGGCTTGTAATCTCAAAAGAAGGCGTCAAGTAGGGAGTGAAGGAAGGAAGGCTGTGTGATACAGTGGTGAGGTAGCAAGCACTCTTGCCTTCAGAGCACCAACGAGGGTAAGTTATCGTGTTAAGCCTTTCCTGGCGCGTGGACCCATGCAAGTGCAGACCTTTTGCGGGTGGTTAAGGATGTTCTCCGCACGCTGGAGTCTCTTTTAGTCGAGCGCTGATTAATAGTCGTAACGGTAACAGAAAGTGCCGCCTAGTGTCTTCAGAGCCTCTCCAACGGTGATATCCGGTTGCAAGTCGTTCGTACTCATTACAGTGTCTAATGAGATGGGTGTGCAGGGATCAGCCGTGTCGGCGCATCCGTCGATGGTTTGAGTGCGCGATGAGTCTGCGTTTTGCCAAATGCGAAACGTATGGTCGACGAAAGAATGATGCATGAAGAAGATGGGATCGCCAACGGATGAGGAAACCTCTTGCATGACGGCACCAATCCCGTTGTGCCCGTAACCGTGGGGCCTAGCGCATAGCCAGTTAGCCGTTGCTCCAGTTGCGAAGTTGTACCCGTCTCTCGCTTCAGTCGTGCTTCATTTGAGTTGTAAAGCACCGAAAACAAAGAATGAACTCCAACGATGATAGTGAAGAGCAAGATCTGTTTGTCTTGCCAACAGCTGGACTTGCCACTGGGTATGGAAAGGAGTAGGGAGGATGAAGGTGACCAAAGGGCGCTTGACTTACCCAAGCTCAAAGCATCCTCGGAAGTCATCGTAGTCACCTTGTGACAGACAGCTATTAGTGTAGTCCGCACTGGCTTGCGCTGTCTGAGATTCGTCCACTCCTCGCGATAAACAGTGATCTGAATTGGCAGTGCCAGGACCGACGTGGAGCGTTGTGCCAGCGAATGCCTGTGGATTGAATCAGTATGACATATTCTCGGAGACGATCTAGCCATCAACGTACGCCTGACTCGATACAAGTTCCCTGCCCGTCGGCAGTCTTCGCCGGGAGGTTCCCAAACCAAGCATCGGTGAAAATATCCGAGCCGGCGAAGTTGCCAGCGTGCTTGGTCTCATCCCACCAGGGCATAGCCTTCGTAAGGCCACACTCATCACGGAGCAGCTGTTCAAAAACCCAGGTAAAGTAACGGTGCCAAACCATGAAAAGGGCCGTCCCATGGATATTGGCAGTCATTTGACGGTGGGTTGATGCAAGATCCTCATAGCGGCTTTGGGACCCTGTAAACTGACTGCCGCCAGAGGGCTTGTCCATCAGGCATTTGATAGCATCCACGAATGCGGTTCGATCGCTGTCTGCGTAACTTGACCATTCTACGCGAATCTGAGGGTTGCTCGCATCGCAGGTGCCAGCAGCAGCTGCGTTGCTAGCCTTCTGGGAATCATCCACCACTAGACTGGTACCACTCTCGACCTCGCTGCTGGCATCCTCGCTAGGCTGTTGTGTCTTGTCTTTGATTTCTTCGAACTTATCGTCGAGCTTGTCTTGGATATCTTCAAACAGGCCAAATGGGCTCTTATCCTTCGAGCTACCCTTGACGTCACTGAGGAAATTGCCTAACGAATCCATTGGCCCATCATTGAAGACACCTTGGCTGAACAATTCTTTGGTAGTTTCATTGGCGTTGTCAAGAATCTCTTGAGGGTCCATGGTTTCGAAGCTCTGAAAGTCCGACAGGTCTACTAATTCCGCTCGTTTTTGGACTTGGACGTTTGGTAAGGCCATGGCGGATACCGTAACGGCGCCGCAGAGGGCCTGTGATGCGATTGAGTATCGCATAGTGGTGACCTAGAAGAAGATATCTTTGTAGAGAGTAATGAAGGCAACCCTTAAAGATTGCCACAATGGGTATTACGATTAATTGATCAGGTTCCCGGTAGAAGGAGTACCGAAAGGAAGACGGGTGCGAGCAAAGGCGAGATGGATTGGTATCATTCTCAGTGAAAGAAGAGGCAACAGGTGCGCCTTTAATATCGCGGTGGATAGCGATTCGTCGATCGTCATTTTGGCAGCGGTCGCTGCGAGATGTGGTAACTCAGACAGTGGCGCTGAGAGCTCATCGTGGGGACTCGGCGTGTTCACGACTTTGCTGCGACTTGCTGATCTGGGCGGTTTTGTTGCATTCCCGCAGGGATCTCCAACTTGGCTCACTTCCCAAGCAACCGAGCAACCGAGCAACCTCCCACTATTAGCCTAGAGGCGCCCATCCTAACCCCCTTCAGAGCCCCTTCAGCGAGGGGCACAATCTGATTCACGTCAGGATCCCTATGTAGTATCCATCTCGTCAATCTGTTAGTACAGTGGCCTACAGCTGTCATCGTTGAGGTTGAAACACCATATAAACCGGTTTAGGTAGGTCGGCCGTGTAACCATGCTGCTGCTCTTGGAGCCAAGCTCAGCAAAAGAGCCGACACATTTGGGGCATACCTACAGTCGCAAGATTGGAATAGCATCGAAAAACACAAATAACACTCAAAGCACTGTCGGGCAGTGGTACGCGCACACTGGCGACTGGTTCTGCGAGTACACTACATGACAAGGCTATGCTGTGAGAACCAACTTCATCGTCGCCTTGCATCGTGCACGACGTTGCTAACAGGCAGGTGCATGCATTTACTCACCTCGGGGCCGACAAGCTATCGTCATTATACATTATACTCTCTGCCGAATGCAGTAGCAGTGCGACATCCTCATGTCGTCTTTCATCATTGAGCTGTTGATCTCTTAGAAGTGCTCTTATCGCCTTGGTGAGGATGTTGTTCTTTTCTTCTTCTAGACTACCAACCAATGTCGGTGGCTGGTTTTCCAAGCCATCCTGCCGGTAGTTGTATCCAGTGATGCCCACGGTATCCGAGCCTAATGCACGCTGGTCACTGCGGGGAGAACGCACCTCGACGCAGCGGTGGAAAGCAATGTATGCACGTCAATGGGATATGACGTTGAAGTCGGCCGCGATTTATCTTACGCCCGACGTTAGACGACTACGACAACTGCATCCTCTCGCTCAGCCATGGTTGAGGTGTCGATGGTATATGACACATCGTTGTTCTGCCGGCTGCATGTGCACAACAGCAATGTGACAGCTCAGCGACAGGCAACTCCAGGGCATTGGTATTTCACAGCAGACTGTCGTGAAACAAGCAAATAGACACCGCCACGAGGGGATTCCCTCCACTTTGGAAGGTATCACAAGAGTCCAGCTCAAGCTGCATACAACAAGCATCCTGTCAACAAATATGTGCGCATAGTGTCATCCAACCCGAGCGCTCGGGAACACCAATACGAGCCGCACTTGCGCTATCACGTCCAGCTTCAAGCTCTGATCCCTGGCCTGCTGTGATGCCATCGTCACTTATGAGGTCCTGTCAAGCAAACAGACGCGAGAGACAAGCAGACGAGCTCGACGAGCTGTTCAGTTTGGTTCTGCTTTGGGATGCTCCATTCGCCTGTATAGTTCAGTGCACGGTCGATCTTCAGATTCTTCGTCATTTTCTGGAGACTAGTCGGCTGGTTGTGAGGCTATCGCGATACCCAAGCTAGCAGGCAGCAGATGCAGCGATGATCCTGCTGTGAAAAGGTATCAATTCAGAGCCCTGCCGCTGATCGTTGGGGTCATCTGCGATTGAATCCTTGCCAGCCCCTCGCTCAGGTCTGTCCGGGCCTATCTCTTGGCGATCGGCTAACAGAGGGAGCGAATCAGTTTTGTAAGCGATACGAGCAGGAAGTTCCTATGCTTTATGACTTCATCCGGCCGATTGATTTTCTGGATGATCTGCCTTCGCTGTCTCGCTTGCTTTCTAGACACCGGGTCGCGGTGAACGTCTCGGCTCATTCGTCTCTCAATTGATCCGTGAGCCGTGTCGGCATCGGCTCACGGAGCCCATTGAGGTTCGCGAGACCTCATGACCGGCTACCGCTCGAGCGTGTGTCCAGTGATCCGTCACAAGACCCGGTGACTTTCGTAGACGCAAGGCTGACTTACCCAGTATTGGTACCTATTACTACTCACGTGAATACCAGGCGTGCGAGCCCAGGACATGTGCGCCAGAGGGCTCGGAATCAATTAGTTGGCCTTTGGCTTACCTGATCCGTTCTGGGTGTCGCTGCGCTTCCCATACCCAAGATCACGAGTCACGACGTATTATTCCAAGTAAAACCAAGTGCTTATGCGCAACACATTCCTCGGCATCGCCGCGCAATTTAGAGGGGATTGCTCTTTTCGCCGTCATTGCTCTTCGGCTCTACCGATGACTGTGCTATGCTAGTAATCTCATAGACAAGTCGAGGGCTTCATTAATTCATTGTCAAATGAGAGTGCCAATTGGCAGTAACCTCAAGCTAGCGAAACTCCATCCCGTTAGGTAAACCTGAGTAGCGCAATTCCACCGCTAGGTACTAGGCATTGCCGTATCAATTCCTCTAAAGCGCGAAGTCAATGGTTTGACTTGATTTATCTGTACCAAATACGGCGTTGGAAACTATGCTCGATGCCTTGGTGCCAGGATGCAAAATTGTCGGGAAAAGTCGGTGGTTGCTAGATCTGTTGTATCGCACAACCTCAGTATGACTCAACTCCTGCCCAGATGTCTGGCGCCACTTTCTGATACAGTACCCTTCGCATAAGTTTACGCGAAAGAACCGGCTGTTGATGTCTGCGCTGCAATTCGACAGCTTCACCCTGAGGCCTCAGCAGCCTCTCGGCCGACTGTAGGCCAAAGCTATTGAGCTCTAGCTGGTGGGTTGTTGTGTCAGACTTGGTTCAGATATAAGAAGAGCGAATCGCCGGCAAGGGCACTGACTGGATTTCCCGCGTATGCTCAAATCACTTCCTCTCACTTTTTGCAACTATCTCGAAAGAAAGAAAATGGCGAAGAACATCGATTGTTTGTTAATTGGAGGTGGTCCTACGGGAATGGCCCTCGCTCTCGAGCTCGCCACCCAAAAAGGAATCACATTTCGTATCATCGACAAAGCTACAAAGAGATCACCTTACTCTCGCGCCCTCGTGATGCAGCCTAGAACACTAGAGCTCCTCAGGCGACACGGACCCATCACCGACCTCATCAATGCCGGAAACCCCGCCGACGGTGCATCTATATGTGTGCAGGGTAAAATCATCGTCGACATGAACGTCGCAGATGTGGCAATTACAGGTACTCAATTTCCTCAGTTGCTAGTGTCTCAGGGCGAAACCGAGCAATGGCTAGAGAAAACTCTTCGTCTCAAACACGGAGTCCAAGTCGAGATGGGGATACAAGCCAAGTCTATAACGCAGGACGCAGAAGGTGTTACGGTTGTCACATCGACAGAAGATGGGTCTGAAGAGGTGATACGCGCCAAATATGTGATTGGTGCCGACGGCGCTCATAGTGCGGTCCGCCACGCCGCAGAGAACCTCACGTTTGATGGCGATGCGTATCGTCAGGAGTTCATCCTCGCGGATTGTCACTTGAAGAGCGACCGTCCTCCAAATCGAGCCTATATGTGTTTAGGCAAAGGCTTGATGGTCGTTTTACCAATGAGCACGAGCGGATTAGTACGACTCGTTGTATCTCGTCCTGGTCAAGACAACAGCCGAGATCCGAAACTTGAAGACTTCGAAGAATTCTTACAGGAGGTATTCCCTGGAGGCGGTTCGCTGCATGATCCCACTTGGATCACACGGTTCCGACTTCACCATCGCGGAGTCAACAGTTATCGCGATCGAAGGTTATTTGTAGCAGGCGATGCCGCCCATATTCACAGTCCAGCTGGAGGACAAGGTATGAATACGGGCATACAAGACTCGATCAACCTAGGATGGAAATTGGGTGCTGTGCTCCGTAACGAGAAACCAGATTCGTTCCTCGATTCCTATCAAGATGAGCGACATCCTGTCGGACAACGTCTGCTCGCCAGCACAGACAGGATGTTCACATACGTAACCACTACGAATCCCATCCTTCTCTTTCTGCGAAACCTGATCCTACCATGGGTGCTGCCTTTGGTAACGATGGACAAATCGCGGATGAGAAATCAATTAATGTTTCAGTCGCAACTGAAAATTCGTTATCGGCATAGCAATATTGTTGGCACCGCAGCTGGCTTCCCTGGTCCCCTCCAAGGAGGTAGCAGAGCACCTGATGCAAAGATTAAGACCACCGACGGTGAGAAGTGGCTTCTGGGTTTGCTCTCTCCCGAGAGCCACCACCTCCTGCTCTTCTCTGGAATGGATTCTGGAGCCAGCGAGGGCGACTTGTGTCGAGCGGAGGAAACTTTTCTCGGTCATGCCCAAGCTAATGCGAAGGTACACATGATATTCAATAAAGAACATAGCGAGGGGGGAGGGTACGTCGATGTGGAAGACAAGCTACATGAGTCGTATGGATTTAAAGACGCAGGCTATGCGCTTGTTCGACCAGATTGCTACCTTGCCCACATTGGGCCTCTGTCGGCAGTTGACGAAGCAGCTAAATGGCTTTGATGGAAACTTCTCTACATGAACTACTTCTGATATGATAATATGATATCCCACCTCCATCCTAGATGAGCTCTGAAATATTGCAGCGAGCAATTTCCGTTTCAATACTGCTAGCCATGCGACAAGAAACGATTTGCACTCACTTGAGTTATTTGTTGTTGAGAGGCGGCTGCACGGATTGGACACGACAAAGGATAGCAAGCCACCTTGATCAATCAATCGCCATGTCAATAGAAGACATCTCGACATCTATCTTTCATGCGTCACTGCCACATTATCTCAGTGCCAACAAAGAAATTTGAGTCAAAGGCTTTGAAAATACAATTAACCAGGTTTTTTGTCGAGTATTTGCGCAGCAAATGACAGAAAGGTTTGCACCTTCAATCCAACCGTCAAAAACAACACAACAACAAGCTCAGACATATCCAATCCAACCTTATGAGTTTTGCAGCAGCAACCTAGCTACCATGCACCGAACCAGCAGGCCATCATCAACTACAACAGATGTCATGAAGCAGTACAAATCGTTCAAAGATCTTCCGGATCTGGATGGCGACTATATACCAGCGCGCGAAGTTTTTCTGCGAGGTCAACCTCCATTACGACAGAAACCACACAAACGCGACCGGGAAATGAACTGGTGTGAGGAGTATCTCAGGAGCAAATGGACATGCACGGATGCCATGCCAGATTCCTTTGACCCAGATCAGCTTGAGAAGGTATTTGCACGTGGGCGAGGAGGACATTCAGTATCCCGGGACACGCGACCATGTAGATCTGAGCAGCGAGACACCAACACAATGGAGGGAACGAAAGGTTCAACGAATGATCAACGAGGATTGATGGCAACCAACGCAGAATCTGTAGAAGTCAATGAGATTCACACTTCCACAGTTGATGATGTCTGTCCCAGCGACGCGGAATCACAGTCATCATCAGCAATATCGGAGTCCCTCGACACAGACGAACAACTCGAAGGGTACGAAAGCGAAGTGAGCATCAACGAAGCATCGACCGAGAACATCACTCGCGTCAAGGCGTCAACGAGTCCTGTCACTGCACGCGGCAGACCGCGATCGAAAGCGTTCGAACCGGTCGAACGCAAGCCGACACCGCGCATTCGTAAAGGATCAAAACCACCACTTTCACGAAGCGCATTCTCAGGGAGCGGAGTGCCGTGTCTGTATGGCACGTGCCAGGGCGGATGTAATGGGGATGGCAAAGGGGGTGTCGTCAATCGACATGCAAAAGCGCCGAAGTATTTTCCTTTCAAAAGCAAGGCGCGGCGGTCTTAGGTTTGTATATTCGAGGTAGCCCTCTGGGAAAAGAAGTCTGTCGATGAGATGTCATCGTTGATGAAGATTAATAGATGAGCGTCAATCATGAATGAAGCATTGACATCCACAGAACACATATTCTTTAAAATATTCGTTTTCACCCAGGTAGCTAACATGAATATTTGTCCGGCAGTAGGTAAATGATTGTAAGTGGGATCCATACCGTAGTTCTAATCAGTGAGCTCTGCATTTCAAATCACAGCCGATGCGAGAAACATGGATTGGTGTAGGTCACCCCGTTTTCCCTTTCTCAGCTTCGGGTGTCGTTCAAAGCAACGCGATGTTCACGCCCTGTTAGGCATTAGGAAGGTAGATGATACTCATAGGGCATGTATAGAAACTTGTCTTAGAATTCTGGCTTTCATTGTGTGTAATGTTGAAACAATTGTGAGGGGAGGAAGAGGGGAACGGGAGGAGGGAATTATGTACGTGTAAGGGGCCGTTCTTTTGCAATAAGCAGGCCCACAGATTATCCAATAATCGATTTTGCCACATTTGCGTTCTTTGGTTTCAGCAAGGAAAAGCACGCTAATTTTTGCTTGTGGATTCTATGACCTAACCATCAGCCTTAACCAATAAAAAACGTTGATTTTGCTGCAAATGGAGCCTATTTCCAAACCTGAAAAATGGAAGGGGTAATTCACTTTTCCGTCCCAAATGGGTATAGATTAGAAATTTACAGCACACCTTCCAGCACACCTTCAGCGCTTCGAGCCCTAAAGGCTCTATAAGTACAGGGCGTATGCCCTATAAGTACAGGGCGTATGCCTTATAATATAGCGCCCACTTTGATTTTTGTCGCATACCACGAAAATCAATGGTGCACGGCGTCAAAAGTACAAGGGCTATGCACTCAATTGAGTGCTGTTATATGTACTTTTGTCGAACGTTGCCGAATGTTATACGCGCTGTCACCTGTATACGAGGGAAATGAAGCTATCGCGACCTTTATTCAATGAGAGTTCGGCTCGAATGCGACGATGAATCGGGGAGAACGAATACGTTCTAGTTTGGGTGGAGATCTCCACCAGAATCGATTATTTCTAGTTTCACTTATTTCGGGGTCAGCACGGGCCAGAATCAAATAATCGCTTTTGGGGGAAGAACGGCCCCTAAATGTTTTGGCCGCCATCTTTTGCAGGTTTCACTATCTCCAATAAACGACAACATCAATAATTGGGGGCAAAAACATTGAGGAGAAACGAAACAAAGAATGCCGACAGTGACAGGGTCATGGATGCAAGAAACAGAAGAGTCAGAACAAGTGATAGATGCAAAAGGTCGACCTGGGAATCGAACCCAGATTACCGGAATCAGAATCCGATGTGATAACCATTACACTAGTCAACCTAGGTGATCTGCATTGCTGGAAATTTCGATTATATTCCCCGTCAGTCTTCGATGTGGGGTACAAGTTGCGTTGTCCAACTCGTCCTCACTAAATGCTCACTATAATCCTTAGCTCAGATGGTACCAAAGCCCCCGAACCCTTGCTCGAGAAGCCAGACACGCTCAGAATGCATCGCACAAACGCCATTCAATCCGGTCATATGACATTGCTAAACCAAATAAACCAAATTACACAGAGTGAAGTCTTTTGACGCCTACTAACCATACCGATAAGCACTCCAGTTGAAATGAGTACCACATCGGGTGCCTATCACATGAAATTCTAAGTCAATATTACAGTTACCACAGGAGCAGCACTAGCTGCAAAGAGATTTCCCGAAATGTAAGGTAATGCAGCTTACAGTACATATGGTCACTAACAAACGAGAAACATCAGCGGTGCATTGATTTCACAGGTTTGGGAACGACTTATACTCACCAGCCGCCATTTTTTTGGATGGGCCGTTGACAGCCAGGACACTTCTTGGCCAATTGAGGGAGAACGCGCTGGGTTTTCGTCTCCTCGTCTTGTTTGCGTTGCTCAAGATCCAATGCGATTTGTTTCAGTCTCCGCTGCTCTTCGAGTTTTTCCTTTTCCTCTGCCTTCCGTCGTTCGTGTTCTTGGCGCTCAAGCTCTGCCTCGCGGCGAGCCGCAGCAGCAGCTTCCGCGTCAAGCAGGCTCCGAGTATACCGATCTTTGGCTTCTTTGATCTGTCGTCGCATCTCCTCATCCTCGCGCGAGTCTGCTTCTTCTCTCATAGCTTGGAGCTGCGATGCACTCTTGAAATTCGGATCTCGTCGATACAGGTCGTACTCGTCACAGGTATAATCGTGATGCCACGCAACTAAGCAGCGCGAGCAAAATGATCGTTGACACTGAGAACACCATGTAACTGTGTGTTGTAAGTTCGTATTCCGGATCTGACCTGTTGCGCATCCCAGAGGACACCAGATGAAATTGTCAATACTTGTGATAAGCTGAGTAATGGAAAACTTTTTGTATCTACGATCAATGACGATCCATTAGCTTATTGTGCCTGAGAATCCTCGTTCAGACGTGGTATTTTACTTATCGAATACTTCTGGAGGGGCGTATGCTTGAACCTCTCCGTATGTCAAAAGTTCTGGGCATTCTGGACAGAAAAGATCACCTATGCTGTTCTTGGACTGAGTTTCGAGGGAAGAAACGACGCATCTATGACATAAGGTTGATGCGTGTTTACAACGAGATGTCACCGGTTTCCGCTGAAAGTTACCAATGGGCTTGGTCTCGAGACAAGCAGGACATTCTGCTTCCATCGCATGAGACATGCTGTATATTTTGTTTCTTGGGTTGCCTGTTGTGTAGTTTTGGAGAGTTTGAGTCGAGCGGGAAAAGTCACTCGCCATGTGCATAGATCATCTTCTCTATTATATAAATTGGCAATAATCAACTCTCCGTCCGAATGCCCTAGGAATCTTTCTGATGATGAGTACCTTGTCAAGCAAGCACGCCCTGTATTCGTCCGTCGACTTATTCATGATTGTCCGCGAACTTGCCAGACATGTCTCCCCCAACCATGTCTCTGCCGGAACAGGTAGATTGCGCAACAGCCACCATCTCTTGTTGGGTGCATTCTAGTATTTAATTCGTCGAAAGAACAAATAAAAAACGACGACTGGTAGCTACTAGAGTTGGCTTTCATGTACATTGATCCTAATTATTTTCAGCTGCAGAGGGCGATAACGCTGGAACTGCTTCGCTGTCACTATTGAGGAGGTCTTCGTTGTCACGACAGCATAGAATTACCCTACCAAGTCTCCCCCATGTGCTCACACCTTATAGATAGGTTGTCATCATCACCAAATAGGACCAAATAGGACCAAATAGGACCAAATAGGACCAAATAGGACCAAATAGGACCAAATAGGACCAAACTAATACTTGAGAGATACAGTATAACCTCCTGGTATAAAATTGGTTCGGCGATACACACTAGAGTCATCAGGACATACTTTCCATCTCGTATGTGTTACTATACCGACCGCTGAAACAAGCAGTAGATCGGAATAAAAGGTCTCTGAATGAGTTTTAATTGACTGGTTGCACGTGCAGGTAAGATCTTCACGGTTTGCGTAACATGCTCCGAGATGCTGAATGCGATAATCTTTGGTCGTTTGCGCAAGATACAAACTTCTGAGAAGCCTTGTAGTGACCGACTTCAGTTTCGGCCTGAGGGCATCCGATCTGTAGCCCCTCAGAGGACCCTGTCTAAGCCCATCACTCCCAGAAGTCAAACAGTCATAATTATCACAAAACAGTGCTTATTAAATGGGACCTAGGTTAACGTAGAATGCTTGGATATTCGTCGTTAACCTCTTAATCGGCAGCAGTTTTAGTGTCATGAAGAAGTCCCACGTGGGTTTGATGTGCAGAGAGACCAGACCTTCGTTTAGCAGATGGATAGGTTTCTGTATCGTAACCTACTCAGGTAAGCTTGATTGCTGTTTTTGCATAAGATAAGTCTACAATGACAATGGGTTGCCTCAAATCCTATGTTGTGGCGCGATCACGTTGTTTCTGTTCAAACAGTCCGTGCTCATCACGTTGAATGCTGAGCGCCTGCGTCCACACGCACATCACTGTTATTCGTTGGCAGGTGTTCTAACACATTCAAGAGCGGCGATGAAGAAACTCAAGTTGGTTCAGCGTAGACGGCACGAAATTAGTGATTACGCAATGGTTCGGGTTTCTATGACACTCTAAAGTTATGATCAGTATCAGTTCTTGTCTTCAGTTTGAAATTATATGATTGTATTGCTCGTATCTTCCGCTTAGGTATTATCAACTATCAGGTGCAACATTGAAACATGTCAGTTACCGACATAATCTTGCTCTCAACCCTGTCTTGTAGAGTATGGTGAACGGCCGCTTATCCGAATGATGGTGGAGAGCCAGGTGTCAGTCACTGTCGCATCCTCTATTTCTGCGTTTGTATCCTTGGGAGGAGTCCATTCGATTAAGACTCTTTCTTTACATAATGTGATTGGTAGTCTGAAAGTGTCTTCCCTGATAGGCTCACGCACGAGCAAAGCCGGGGAAACTGGGCACACAACGAAAAAATGTTCCCTGAAATATTCTTCTGTGATCTTTGAGGCGTCAACTTCTTTTGCCGAGAACAAACGGTGTGCGTCGGCAATATTTACACATTCTAGGCTGTCGAGGAGCTGAGAGATGTGGTCGAGAGACAAGCTGGGATCTAATACGTTACATGCATTTAAAGATGGTGTGGACTCGAGATAGTAGTCTTCGGTGGCTGCTTGAAATGATTCTCGAAGAGCAATTGATGGTTCAATGATTTGATCTGATATGGATGGAAGGAAGGCCGGATTAGCCTTGATGTTAATGAAGCTGAGAATACCAGACAAGTCTTTTGCTTGAGAAGCGATGCATATAGCACGGTCATGACCGTGGTCCGGATGATTGAGAACAGCATGGTAGGATTGTGCTCGCCAAGAACGTATGGCGAAGATATCTAAATATCGGAGTTCAGTTTGCATGTCTCACTCCAAAGAGTTCACCTTGAGCGTACCTGGCCGAGGAGTGATATATGTCATCATAGCTTTTTCTGCTTGCTCTAGTGCAAGACGTATGTAATCGGGAACGGTGCAAATGGGGCCTGAGAATATTCGAGAGATGACAAACCGCAGAATGTAGGCAGCAAGGATCCTCTGCTCTACATCTTGTTCATGGTGAGTGGTGCTGATTGCCAATGCAATATCGCCGTTGCTGGCCAAAAAATACTTGAACTGGGCCATACTGCGTGGGTCTTGACGCACATAATATACAGACTGGTTCCTCAGATTTCTATCATCGATCATGTCGTCTGTCCAGTTTTGTACCCACTCCATGATGTCGTCGCGCAGACTCTGGAAACGCTATGGACTATCATTAGCTAACTCCGATAAGGAGCGGAATACGTATCACCTGTTGGGCATCTTGTCTGTTGAGTTCGCTTCGATATGGTCGCAGGCTTAGTATCTGTTGTTCTCTAGCTGAGATATCAGCCTGCAGAGTATCCATTGTGCGATCAGCCAGATGGATCCGAGTTTCATACGATGCGACATCACTCTGCAGCTTTCGCACATGATCCTGTGCCTCGGAGATTTCAGTGGCCACAGTTTCGTTTTGAATCTTGAGCTGCGCATACTTGTCTAACAGAGCATTGAAGTTGTGAGAATCTCGAAGATCATTTTGTTCAAATATGAGCTGCAGGAGCTCCGTGTTAGCAATGTGTCTTTGAAGTCCTCTCTCCAGTAGTTCGCGTTGTCTGTCCCGCTCTTTTTGATCTAGTGAAGGACCGCCCTTTGCTTGACTTGGTTTGAAGCCTGTGCGTTCTGCCATTTTGCGCAATGTAAAATTGCAACCGTGAAGAAGTCTTGTGGTCAACACGTGAAGTGCTTGCGGGTGGAGTGAAACGAATCAACTTGATATATAAATGGGAAAGCATATTGGACTTCGTACATATATGAGCAAGCATGTCTGGGAAGCCAACAGGCCAAGTAGAAGAATCTGGCCACTACCAACAAATAGACTAGAGTCGTCAATGCTCACAGTGACTATGGTTCCAATCGTGATGGTTACATATTGAATCATCCCTGGTATGTGCTTTTGCATGAACGTGATGACTGATAGAATCTATCGCTTATACTGTCTAAAACAGCTTTTTTTGAAGCTTGTCTTGCTTGCCATTGTCCTATGGTGTGAGACAGATCTCATGCACGCCAAATAAGAAAGGAATACAGTGGATGTCTCATAGGTAGCACGACTGGCTATAGGAACCCTGGTACTCACCTGCATTGACAGAGGATGAATGTTTAAGATCCATTGATGAGGCTGTTTTGAAACATTATGGACCTACTGGTCCATCAATTACTATATATGTAAACACAATCATGCCAGATGAGAGTACATGAGATTTCATTTCCTCATCACTACCAATTTTGGATTGAAGTTCATCACATATCCTGGTCCTTGAGAGGTTACTTTAAGTGTTTGTTGTAGAAGATACACACAGTTCTCAATGGCGTCTACTTCTCGTAGAAATCCGCCGCCCCCAGATGCCGCTTTGGTTGTCGGTCTAGAGTAAGAACCAAACATTCTTGGCTTCTCGCCTAATACAGACTTCAAGATAACTGCCTCTGACTACCATACTCTCTTCACAGTTTCGGTACCACTTTCACTGGCGTCGAATGGGCTCACACATCGGACTCAAAACCCTACACAATCGACAACTGGCCGGCCGGACTAGACGGCATCGCTGGAATCAAAGTACCAACGAAACTCATGTACACAGCCAATCAAGAAGTTCCGTGGGGCTACACTGCCGAAGAAGGCTCTGGACAAGTTCTCTCTCTGTTCAAACTGTAAGTGGGACATAAAGTGCACGTTGGTTGTTGTCAATTGGGAGCAGTTCTGACCAGTTTCCAGCGCTCTTGAGCCTCAGATGTATGATGATGCTGTTAGGGCTCTAGGTGCAACTTTGCATTACCCAAATCTTGACCAAATGATCACCGATTATCTTACTGGAGTGTTTCGACATGTAATGCTTACTATTCGTCAATCTATTGGGACAGCTATGGTTGACCAATCCCGAACTCATGTGGTTGTGACAGTGCCTGCTATTTGGACCGAGCGCTCTAGACAGCGCACGCTTCAAGCTGTGAAAAACATCCCTGGACTTCCACAGCCCTTCACTGCGTCATTATGCTTAGAGCCTGAAGCAGCTGCTCTGTCCACGCTTCAACAATTCAGAGACCTTGACAATCGTGAAGTCCTGGATATCGGAGATACGTTCGTCGTTGTAGATGCAGGAGGCGGTACTGTTGACTTGGTCACATATACAGTCACTGCTCTTTCACCGACATTGGAAGTGCAAGAAGCTGCAGAGGGCACCGGAAGTGTCTGCGGTGCTGCTCTTGTGAATTTGCGGTTTGAGCATTTTCTTAAATCCAAACTAGGCAATCAGGCAGGATGGGACGATGAAACCTTACGCGAAGCGATGCGGACATTCGAAACACGAGTAAGTAAATTCCCAATACCATGGCGGAGCTTCCTGATTAATTCCCTTCAAGGTGAAAAGAGCCTTTACAGCAGAAGATGTTGCGACCAACAGAACCTATAACATCCCTGTACCTGGACTACGGCTCAACCAGGACATTGATGTTACTCGCAATGGACGTTTCTCACTCAAAGCGGCCGATGTTCACATGTGCTTCGAGCCTGACATCCTGGAAATCATTCGCTTGGTTAAAGAGCAAATTGCCATGTCCAAGACCACAATTCATTCCATCATATTGGTTGGAGGATATGGACAGTCGAACTACCTGAGACAAAGGTTGAGCTTGGTTTTCGAAAAAGGAGCAAACACTCAAGTGTCCATTCCAATCCTCCAGCCAAGGAAAGCATGGATTGCCGTGGCCAATGGTGCTGCAATGCGAGCATTATATGAAGTCAGGCCTGAAGGATCTGGGCCAAACGCCATTGTTAGATCGAGGAGGGCCCGGAAGCATTATGGCATAGAACTCGGCGTTGAGTTCATTCCCACCACCCACGCGGGAATATCTGATCGGAAATACTGGGACAGCTACTCGGGAGTTTGGCGTGTTCAAGCCATGACTTGGCTTCTTACCAGAGTATAATCATACAGCCTCACCCTCGTATCAGGTGCATACTGACTCCAAGAACAGGGACAGCAAGTATCTGAGAATGCATCATCTCGGGAAGAGTTCTGTAATACATGGCCTGTGAGCACTCAGAAGTTGCGAAAATTCACACTCGATGTGTTCTGTGACAACACATCTACCACAGCACCGATTGAACGCTCCCCCAACGTCGAACTTCTATGTCGCTTGACCGCTGATCTGAGTGCCATCCCGGATGAACGGCTCGAAAAGAAGCAAGGTGCTGATGGTAACATGCACTACGTTGTGGAGTTCGAGATTGAGTCTGTGTGTAAGTCAAGCGTGTCTAGGCACTTACTGCGCAGTATATATACTAATACCGTCTAGACCAAGCAGCACAGACAACATATGCGCTCATCTACAAAGGTTGGTAACTCGTTTACGTACGTTTTTCATTGACCTTGGCTAAAATGGCACAGATCAGCGATATGATGCTGTCACTGCAGAGTATGTCTTTTAATTAGTACTTGCAGTGACTTCCAAGGTACCTGTAATCCAGTACAATGGGTACAACCTTCTTCTGTGCGCCAGGTGCCCAGACACAGATTAGAACGGCGCCAAGAGGTTGGACGTCGTAGGGGATTTCAATTGATGTACGGAGTAGCAGGGGCTCGATTGATTTGATGAATAGACTAAGTATTGCTTTTCACCATTATGGACTCAATTCATGGACGTCGTCGTCCAACACCAGTGCTAAGCTGCCAGTGGACTGTAGTGTTGATTCCACAACTAAACGATGTGCTAGTATCGATATGTTACAATAAGATGAGACTGCTTAAGGGCTGTTGCCGCGAAATCTGGACATTGCACTGCCAATCTCTAACATTCACCCTATTCATGACGCTGATGAAAACGATGCTGCGATAGCGGCAGGCCTCATAGAAGCTTGCGATTGAGTGCAGATCTGTGCCAATAGGTACCCTACTACCTTATGTACTTACCTGAGGGGTACAACCATCTCTACTAGACATGGTAGGTGATTTGCAACACAGTCATCAACACCTTTCGCTTCGCGGTTCAGATGCATTGAAATGTACGTGTCTTTGGACTGTTAATTATGAGATTGATCTGGCATCCAGTTGAATGCTGCTCGCGTCTTCCTCGGCCCTGCTGAGCATTTTGCTTTTGAGGTGATTAGGTACCTACATACCATACATGTAGGCATCAGCCTGGGTACCTAGCGATACCTAGGTACCTGTTGGCAATGGAGACCCAACCGCCCGCGTTGTGCTGGAGGAGGCTTTTGTGGAGGGTTTTGTGGTGGCTTACGGAATACCAAGAGACATTAATAATCAGCCTTCTGCCCTGCTCGCCTGCCCTCCACGTCCGTGTGATTCGGCCGATAGTTCGGCAATGCGAGATTGTATGCGGAATAGCGACCGCCGACTACGATGTACCACTGAGATCTGGTTACCCGACCTGTTACGCGATGTCGAATCCCTTTGATTTCAAATGGGAGGCGCCAAGCAGCGATGGCGATGGTGAGCTTACCTCTTGGTACCTTAGGCAATGCCCCCGCTTTTGTGATTGCCCGCTCAGCGCTGCAACTGATCTCATCATCGTCAAGACAAGATTCGTCATCCCAACGGAAGCGTCGAAACGCTTAGACAGGTATTTGCTCGATATAGGGAAGACCCATCGAGGTACTACATAACATAGAGCCAGGCCACTCGTTGCGTGCTTTCAGAAGTCTTTTGCCATAGTACTTGATCGAGCCCTTGCCTACCTATAGACAGCAGTGACAGCTGGCACGTTCATCTACCATAATGAGTTCCAACGACCGGAAACCAATCCTTATTTCAGGCGCCGGCTTGGCCTCGCTTTTGCTCGCACAAGCTTTACTGCGCGCTAACATCCCCTTCCGCATTTTCGAGAAGGACAAAGACATCAGCTTCCGCGCCCAGGGGTATAGGCTCCGTCTTTCTAGCGAAGGGCTCGATGCCGTCGAGGCTGTTCTCGGGCCCGAAGGGTTCAACAAGTTCTGGGAGACCTGTGGAAAGACGGGAGGTGCTGGCTTCGCGGCGATCCATGCGATAACGGGAGAAAAGATATCCGAAGGGCCACCAAACTACCAGAGCTCAGACAAGAACGCCACTGGTGATGCTCCAAAGGTCCTCAAAGAGACTTTGACCTCACGCGGCGGTCAAGTTGTCGGCATATCAAGAGGCGACATGCGTAGACTCTTCCTAGAAGGATGCGAGCCTTTCATTGACTGGTCACACCAAGTCATGGGCTACGAATTGACAGAGTCCGGAGTTCGCGCCATCTTCGCCGATGGATCCAAATCTGTAGAGGGAGAGATGCTTATAGGCGGCGAAGGTATATACTCACGTGTCGCTGAACAGCTTTCCGAGGGCAAACTCAAAGTCTTTGACACCGGGGCGCGAGGAATCCACGGCCAGGCACCGACGACTGCCTTCAAACAACTAGGAGAGGGTGTCTTCAGGGTGGCTGACGACACGAGGCCTGATGGGAGAGTATTCATTATCACCAATGTAAGGGGTGGCGACATGGACGATCCGAATATGCAATTCGGTTGGACGGTACGTGAAAGATCCTGCGCTCCCGATTATGAAAGCCTTCATGCGACAAAGGCCTTGTTGTATGGCATTGCTGACTATTGTAACAGTATGTATTTCTTCGTCGTGCATTAGAATTGCTTCCAGTGGCTGGACACACGGAGTCCAAATGAAAAAAGCTTGCTGACATGTCTATGAATACTAGGATGGGCGCTCAACCAGGCGTCATTAAAGCACCAAATGATAATTATAGCATTACAGGAGCGGCAGCAGCTGACATCGCGAAGTCAATCACCACCAACTGGCATCCAAGCCTAAAGCCTCTATTTGATCAAATGTCGGTGAACGATGCCGCATTCTGGAAGATAACTTGCAGCAACCCATCGGGTGTGCCGGAATGGACAAACCAGCCACGCGTAACCGTGATTGGAGATGCAGCTCACTCTATGACACCAGCCGGAGGTCTGTCTATCTTGAGATCTGCTTATAGCTTGCACATGTGACGCAGGTACTGACAAGTTTTAACAGGTATTGGAGCTAATACGGCCGTACGAGACTCTGCTCTTCTTGGCCGATTACTCGCCGACAGCAAGGGGTTCAGCGATGGCGTCACAGCTGCTTACGAAAAGGAAATGAGAGTCTATGCTAGTGAGGCTGTTCGTACTAGCTATGGAATGGCAAGAGGCCAATTTGGCGTCACAATAGACGAGAATTCAGCAACTATTCGGAGGTCCCAAACACCAAGCTAGATCACGGCTTCAAGTTTTCTGAGCCGTTGGCTCTGTCATTGTTAGCGTTTCCATATTTCGAGATACGACGGGTCCATGGCGGTACGATAACACGTCCATTGACAAAGTTTGAGCGTTACATGGACATAGACTAGACTATGTATGATCATAGATTATGCGCAAGAAATGATTAATGCTTTAATAACCTCTTCGAAAGCCCCATTTACTTACCAGTCCATATCCAGCTACAATCGTCCTAGACGACGTCAGCTTTACGAGTGGGACGATTGTATATCCTGGAATTCAAGGCTGCGTCGATATCATATTTTGTAACGGCCGCATGCGTCTTGTTACCACTTCATAAGCAACAATAGTTGCGTCAACACTGTTTGATCACGGGCTCGGTGCTGCATTAGATACGCTGGAAAAAGTCAACAAGTGGAAGGCTAAAATCTAATTCTATCGGGCACGCGAGAAGTATGGGGGTGGACTGGATATATTCATGGCTAGAGGCGTGTCTTACAATTCCACTGATGGACGACAAAACATACATGCTTGATGATAGCCAAGACTACACATATTTCAGTCTGAATAGAGGTACTGCTACATTTTCGATGGCAAAGAATACACTTCGAAAGATAACTCTGCTCACAGTTACGAGCTGCTCACCTTATATGAATCTCGCGCATGAACTAGTTCGCCATCGATTGAAATTAACAACAGACAAGAGAAACAGAACGAATCGGACCAAAACAAGCAAAACAATCACAAGTAACGCAAGCAACAGGTGCGCTCAGCGAACGCCCTCCTCCCTATAAAAAGGTCCAAATGACCATCTTTCAGAGCTATTCCTTGCACAGATACTTACTTCCCTTGAACTTCTACACCTTTACTTCTTCACCTCCTTCTTCGCCCCCTTCTTCACCTCCCTCTTCTTTGCTGGCCTCTCGCTCTCTTCCGGCGAGTCTCGTTTTCTTTTCTTCGCAGTAGATTTTCGTGAGGTTTGAGTGAGGTTTTCCGCACGCGTTTTTTTCTGTGCCATTTTGGTCATCGTCGGAAGGGGAGTGGGAGGCCATTTGATAAACAATTCAGTCCCAGGGCCCAACGGGGCGAGGGTTTTCTGATCCTCGATAACGATGTGTCTCTTCTTGAAGGCTTCGCACTGGACACGGCTATAGCCGAGATAGAAGCACCAAGCGACCGCTCTGGTCCGTTCAAGGTAAGGGTCCCACAACATAGCTGCTGGTCTGCTTGTACTTATGATCATCTCCTCGACCTTCATCTCTCGCTCAGCGCAGATGGACAAGACGAATGTGTTCGAGTCTATCATGCCGTAAGCTTCGTGCTTGTACGGGTTAACAACCTGTATGTCTACCTTAGGGAAGCATTCAATTTCTGTTATTGTCATCGCAGGGTCCGAGGCGATGATCTTCGCGTCTTTGCCGTTGACTTCCCTGATTAGTTCTGCGATGGAAAGTGCCGTGCCGTATTGGGAACAGACACGATACTGCTCGGCCTTCTCACAGCCTGAAGACGACGTATCCCATACACCGACTGTGGAACCTGAGCCAATACAAACAATCTTATCACTCGTCTTCAGGCTCTCTTTGTGCTCCCTAACTGCGGCAATAAAACTGGTAAGGTCGTCACTTTTGCTCCACGTCGACTGATGAGCTGCGAAAAGCTTCAAGAATGATTCTTAATTAGTATCCGGGTACCATGATGGGGTCTGAAATCCAATGTTCAGCCAGTTTTGTCTGCAATCTTCGCACAGTAGACTATCATGGACACGATCCTTCACCATATCTTTTGCTTTTTGGATGATATACTCATTCCGTTTCGGATTATCTGACGTGAGACTGAAGAGATCTTCGGGTCTGCGCATCTGAACCATCTTGATTGACCCTGATCTTGGGTTCGCCTGAGTTTTACTCTAGTTTGGGAGGTTAACGTCTCGGAGGGCTCCCAGTAGTCGTCGTCTGGAAGGAAAAAAGGGTTCAACTGCAGATAGCTAACAAACCAGTCTTGTCAGTGATGTTGACACACTTCCTGGCGAGCCGTGATTGTAGGAGGCGGAAGACTATCATTTATGTGTCCCTGCTTGGAAATAATGTACCTAAACTATACGAACTTTCAGGGTAGCTTTTCACAGTTGTCTTTCTCCTTCGGTCACATCTAACAATGGCAACAATAGCTGATGGAAGGAGCGATGAAGGGTTTCTTAAAGGTACTTTTTGTTTTCTTCAACTTTGTTAGGAACAAGTGACAGAAGTAGTTTCATTCAAAGAGCGAGGGTATCTCAAGTTTTGAACACCAATTCTGAACCACAAAGTCGGTTTGCCACAAAGTATTGTATTTCTTACAATACCATAGTTGGTCTACGAAGCGACGACATCTCAAAGGCAGTCGACATGCCACTTTACTCGTCTCAAATGACGCCCAGCTTGGATATACTACATCTCATACTGCATTCTACAAAGTATTTGTATACAAGGTGCACTATCGGGTCTTTCACATGTTTCGAAGTCACGCACTTCATATCGAATAATAGCATGACGAAGAGCAATAGATATGATGTATCGAGACAACATAACGGTCGCGGGGATGGCGCAGCTGGACTCTCGTAAGATAAAAACCCCAGCATATTGCAGACACGCTGTGAAGCAGCACAAATCTAAGGCGAGTGGACTAAAGTGTCTTCCGCATGTAGGGAAATGCCATTAGACATGAGGAAGATCATAGATGACTCTATCCGATGGCGGGAGTTTAACCTGATGCGATGCGACATCATGTTGCGGCAGATATCTTGCATAAAGCTCGATACCGTGGTCTACAGTACTCTTTCATGCCGATTCAACGATCAAAAACAGCGAGCCTACCTGCGACCTCTTGTGACCTCGCTCGTCTCGGATTCTATCCTTGCCAAGATCGGAGTTTCCTAGAGCAGGGGGTGCGCACGACGTGGGTTGAATCACACCAGCAAGGGTTTCAATCGTAGGTCGCAAGCAACCTTATGTAGCTGCTTCGTGAGAGACATCAACTTCTGTTTCGAAAGCGATCGCAAGTCATCTTAGTAGCCTGATGTTCCGACGGACTCGCCTTTCCTCGCACTGAGCTATCATGGACTTTTTGTGTGTACTCGCCTGTGGTTGCGGGCAGCGTCTGAAATCTGCAACGGCGAGACTTTCGCATTTGACGTTGACCCATGAATACCATGACCGGACATCCTGGCAGATCTTGTGTCACGCGGGACTAGACGCCTAATACACTTTGGGCGAAGGCTCTTCCTGAGCCAGGGTGTCGAGGTCGTCGAGGATTTGGTTCTGTCAGAGCCTAAACCTGTGAGGTAAGACATATTTATAGGCTTGCTGAATAATCATACCAGATGTCTACCGAGAGCAGCTTGTCACAACGTCCTTTTGCTCGTGTTACACGAATTGTTAAGAGACTATTGCGACTATGCTGCCGTCTCCAGAACACCGAATATTGACTCGGTCCATGAAGTGACCAATGCAGTGCTTGACAACACTTTGTAAGGTCGGGAGGCTGGTGCTCGCAAGCGATACCCGTTTGGTGTTTCAATCCAGTACTCAGCAAGGCAGGCTTGAATCTGCATTGCACAGATTCCAATACAGTAATGGATAGAACAACAACATCCGGCTAGGTTACACCGATATCCCTGGTCAACTGGATTGCGTGGACACTGACCCCTGAGCAGGCGACGCAGTGACCATCCTCCTACATCCCGCCTTTTCAATTCTTCCCAATACTCCCAAACTTGCTCACGGCTCGGCCGCGCAAAGTGTCGCGTATGTGTACAGCTTGTTCCGTGTCGAGGATGACCGTCGCCGCTCTCTCTGGGTTGGCCGAGTGCCTGAAGGTGAACTGGCCGCCTGAATGAGGGCCCCCATTGGAAAGGCAATAATGCTAGTGTACCTGGTAAGTTGACATGCAGCTGGCTAGCAACCACCTTATCCGAGCGGTAACAGCTAGTCCCGGCATTTGGAAAAGCTTGGCGTTAACCTAGAGCAAGGCCTGTTCATTACCATCATCGGTGATGTCTTGCTAGCTGTGACTCTTGATGAGTGCTAAGAGGCTTGCACTGGCGATTTGTCTCCGGACTGTCAGTAACCATCGCCGAGTTTCCCTCTCTCCTCCTGCTATATATATCTTCTCATACACCATTTCCGTGCCCTTAATAAGTCTAATCGCTCAGACGGCAGCAGATTTGTGGTGGGTACATTTCGTGTGAGGTGGGAGGCTTCGTGTAACGGTAACCTTATCTACCTGTTTACTTTTTTGCCTCACCGCTCCGTGCACACCGTCAGGCCTTTTGGCCCCGACTGTATTTCTAGTAGGGCCGATCAGCTTTCTTCAACGCGCGCTCCCGGAAAAAGATATCATAGATATCAACGCAGCGGCACGGCCCGAACGGAAGCAATCCGCGGACCAATACTTGGTGAACTATCTGACGAGACGCTCGATACGCGAGGCACTTGGGCGTTTGTCATCTTCATGGTACAGTATTGGAAAATGGTTTCACCTTTACACCGCCAGGGATAAGGCTGGTTGCAATGCGGAACCCGCACACTGGACTCGCTGACTCCTCGCAGTTCATGTCCATTTAGCGTGCCCTTTCCTGAGGTTCGCACGATCGGGTCAAAAGCTTGACTGCGAAGACGAGTCGATATATCAGAAAACGCTCGTTCGAGACGGCCCGGGCCTTGCCGAGCCGCAGAAGGGAGTTTAGTTTCGTTCTATGAATGGTCAACGACGGAACTGACACGCTTTGCTCACGCCAGCGCATGCCTTACTTGCCAAACACACGTGTACAAGCGGAGAAGCTCGTGTGCGAAAAGAAGACGAATAATCACCCATGTCTACCTTATTCGGAAGAAAAGAGTAGATCGCTACCTCTGAAACGGCTCGTAAACCAGGTAACAATTATGCCTCTGTCAGATTCTGTAACTCAGATGCTCGCCATGCCTCAAGGATCCTCTGGATGTTCCCAATGAGCTTGTTTCCCTCTTGATGCTTGCACTTATGCTGTGTCGGGTACAAACGAATGATATCGTTGCATTCTGGCTTTTCATTCTGCCGACAAGGCTATGTTGCCCGTCGCATAGTCCTACCGTCGACGGAAGTACATTCTCGAGAGTCGAGGTGAGGTACGAATGTACGAGCATCTCTGGGACAGCCCTTGTTCGCGTTTCCAAGCTGGGGTGTTCAGGTCTCGGCGCCGATACCACGTAAGCATGCGAGGGAGTCCCACGTGCATCATGTACATGTGGCTGGGTACAGTATCTGAAGGACAGATCGTTTTGCCACGCATCCAATGCCGCCGGATGTGACTGGGATGGTACGCGAGAGGAGCACGCGCCGACTGATGGGGTCCGGAACGCCGGATCACAGCAGCCGGAAGTGTGTGGGAGGTACCTCATAGTAGCCGTAGTTCAGTCGTCCTATAATACTGCGATGGTGCCTATAGCGTAGCACCCAGGATTCTCGTTGACGCGTAGCCATCCGGTCCGCCGAGCGCCTTGCCTGTAGTGTGCAACTTGCGAGCACCCATCATGAACCAGAATGTCTCGTCTCCTTGGAAACAAGCAGGTCTCGGGGGGATATACTCGGCGAGCTACACACCTCATCCATACTACCTACATGTACACAGCGCCTGGAAGTCGGAGAAATGAGGGAACCAAGGGCAACCAAGGAAATTCAATGTTGGTGCGTGGTTAATCCGTACCTACGCGGAGATTATCCACATGTTCCCTCCCGAGACGCCCTCCATGTGGGTCACAACCATGAACGACGGGTCACGCCAAGCACGCTTTCAATCAATAGGCAAGGTAGGTATACTTCAACATTCAGACTCAAGACAATCTCTCTCTCTACGGGCAAACACTGGGTACCATGTACATTCGGAAACGCTGCGAGCGTCACACCGGGAAGAGTGTGCAGACGAAAATGCCATCTGGGCTGACGGTGCAAATGCAGCAGCCTCAAAAAAGCAACGCAACAAGGCAACAAGAAGGCAGACGACGCTACGGGAAATCACGCAAGCCATAGCACGCAGGCCACCGACGAGAGCACTGCTTGACATTTCCATTGAACAGTGACGCTGTAACTTGTAACTCAATCGCTAGGGCATAAATCGTATAACACTAGGCAGATACCTACGTGTAGGTATGTCTGTCAAGGGAATTGCCCTGGGGTCAAGATCTTGATGACATCTGCCGGTCAGCAGGGGGCACCATTCTTCACATGTAGACAATGACAGCCATGCTATAGGGAGGTGCCATGAGCGGGCATATTATCAGCCCCGAATTATTTCTTTTCCTTAGGTACTGTCCAGCATCGTGTTCGTCATGTATGTACCCGCGGGTCACGAGACCTTTCAACCAATAATCCTGTCTACCCACCGCATCCACCTCTCGTCGTGACAGAGAAGATTCATAGATTCCACCGATAGGCTGATGAACAGTTCTTGTTGGGGTGCGTCTGCCCTGGCCGGCAGTAGCAGTGCTGTTCCCAGATTCCAACCTCCAGAGCCTCGTCGAATCGCATCGGGTTTAGTGACAGGGACTCCTGGGATGTTCCACTCCACGTCGGCGCCAAAGTGACGCCAAGTGTTGAATGCTAACGACTCGGGTGACCGTGGATCGTAGTTCACACCGATCATCTGCGGACTGGGGGCTAGAGACATCATCGTCTGCCTCCGGCTCACATATTCCTCATCCACCAGCTCAATTGACTCCTTAATCATGGGAGCGACTTGTGCCAGGTCGGCATCGCCATGGCAAGCACGAGTGAGCTGTTCTCGCGAGACCCTCGTCAGAACAGGCAAAGCTGCGTTGCCGAAATAGTTGTCCGTAGTACCGTGAAAAGCCCGTGTCCTCCAATTGACCGAATTCCACAATACTGAGGTTTGGCTGGGGGCAATGCCTGTAAGGAACGTGTCGGATTTTATTCGTGCGTCGGTGACATGTGCGAATGCCAGGGCGGCGAGACTGGTGTAAGCTGTTGGTAGTTCTGGAGTTCCGTTTCTTGTCCTCACCAGCTCACGAAGTTCCTGAAGTCGCTCGGTTGTGAAGACAAATATTCTCCCTATCCTCTCTATTTCGGGCATAGGAGTTCCCAACTTATAGTATCGGGGCTGCGTTGGTCCAGTGAGATCGTGGAGCGTGGTGTATTCGTGGCAGCTTGCTGTGAGCCTTCTGTACGATGACAAGTCTATGTCCGAAAGCTTACGACTGGGTACATTGTAGGGACGAATTCCTGTACTGGGAAGGTTTTGGTCAGAAGGCAAGTGTGTCGAAATATTCCGCGTCTGGTTGCCAAATCCTTCCAAAAACACTCGGAGCGATGCACCATCAGCGAGGGCGTGATGCAGAAATATTGAGAGTAACAATCCACCCTCAGTGAATGTGGCTTGAACCTTGGAGACTGGTCTTTCGGTACCCTCAAAGTCTATTCCACCGGGTATTCCAAATCGAGGATGAACGAAACTGCCAGGAGGAAATTCTTCGCGTCTCATCTGTGCATAATCGATGTCGTCCTTGTCCGTATTATGGACGACCTCGAAGGGAATATGGTTCGAGCGTGACCGCCGTAAAATGACTTTGCCGTCACGCGTGCCGACAAGACGACCAGCAAAGATTGGGCGCTCAGCAGCGAGCCGCCGTAGGGCATGACGCAAATGGTGGATTGTGTTTACTCGAGCTTTATTGTCATACGGGAAGCAAAGAACCACACAAAGATATACTCGAGGAGCACACTGATTCCATACTGAAAGCAATTCTTCGGAACATGAGGTTTCGGCCCGTTCGGACATTGCGCATTGGTGCTTTTGCTTAAGACCTAACCACGTATCGTGTGGTATCGGTGTCAAGTCAATGGATTTGTGCAGACAGTGATGACGACTTCGACTCGGTACAGGGAAACCGACAGTCTGCGACTGTGGGAGGTGCATCTTCCGTAAAAGAAGCTGGCTACTACAGCTCGGATGAGAATATATAGAAGATAGCAAGACTGTAATAATCGGCTGTCAAACGTTCTTGCCGTGCTGGTTGGTTATATATCAATGGCGACTATAGAGTGTTTCTGTTTGCTATATGCACATCGGAATGCCAGGGTAGTAATGACCTAACGGGCTGATGGGTGGAAGAGTATATCTGACGGGAGTAGCAATATTGAGAAGGAGTTGGAGAAAACACGGGCTAGCAAGTACTTGGATATACCAACAAGAAGAAAAAGGTGAGCGATTCCTTGACCGAGTGGAATGCTCACCAGCCGCAGCTTAGCGTAAAAGACTACAGACGATGAAGATCTCTTGCGCCCCTCGTTAAGGCTGAGACTGAAGAACGAGGTAAGACTGACGGTCTTGGAACTGGCTCGAGGCCAGGTGGTAGGCTTGGAATGGCAAGGATAACAACATGCTCAATACGATACATAACGTATGTACTATGTAAGATGCCTCCGAGGGGTACACAAAAACAGCGCCTCTTCAGCTGATCAAAGCACCATGGCTCATATTTCAGGAGTGGTAGGACAAGACCAAAGACGTCAAGACTACATTTGGTGCGTCCCGAAACGGTGCTGTGCAGAAGGACGTCGAGGGGGCCTGGCCTTGCAGCCTCACTCTGCCAGGCAGGAAACGAGCTGTGATAAGTCGAGAGCTCGCGTGGCTGATGAACACCATGGCTCTGCAAACGGTGGTCCTCCCGCTGTGGAACTAATTAGTGAGATGCCTCGTAGAGATACTTACATATACATGACCAAAGAGCAGCTAGTTCAGGGACAGGTCCGGTCAGCTGCTCCAAGTTTCTGGGTTTACTGCGGTCCACAGCAACATCCCAGCCTACTGCTTGGCGAGGTATAGATATTCACCATACTTCGGATGCTGTGCAGCAAGGATCAAACTTCCTGCGTAGGGGTCAGGTTGGTGTGGTTCCAAGCGTTTGGCACGCAACCCTGCTTGTCATCTTCGGTTGTTTGTTTCTGAGACGAGGGCCCGCGCAGACTGCCCGCGTACACGTATAGTATGTATGTAGTTGTACCCACATCTTACGCAGCAGCTTATCCAGCTCACCCGGGTTTGCTACGCTGCGTGCCTGCCCAGGTTTTACTGTATTGTCTGGTCTCAACATGTAACGCATAGGCTCGCCAGATGCAAGGCTGCCTCGGCTGCGAGAGAGTCGAGACGACGGGAATGAGACTGCAAGAATGCTGCGAATCAAGATCCTTGAACCCCTGATTCCGTTATGTCTTGCTAGCACATTGCCAGATCGGGAAATCCGATTATTAGCCAGTCGCGCCTACGCTTACTCTGAAAGCGTAGACTACCTTAGGTAAAGACCAACTTTTATTATGGGAAAGCCAAGATCACCAGTACGCTTGAGGTATAAGTACCTGTAAGCAAGCCTTAGTTAGGTACATCAAATATGTCTGAAGTTTGAACGTTGACAGTTGTGACAATGGTGACATGGAATCACGGTCGTTCTATTAGAGGCCTCAACCATCGCTTACTTTGAGACATGAGGTATGAATGATCCGTGCTTAAGCCAGCACCAGCGTCGGCGCCGTCGGGCACATGTGAGAGTGTTGTTCTGAGATCATCCAAGCAGCTCTTATTTTGTGTCGTCAATGTTTGTTCGGACCAGAGTCCAGCCCGCGAGTTCCGATACACTATCTGGCGTACAGGAAGCTAATGTTGGTACCGCGCGCCATTCTCGGTAATCCAGTCCGGCTCTTAGGTAGGATGAAAACACATAGTATTGCGATCTGTTGGTACCTAAGGTAGGTATGCTGTATGCAGTTGGCAGGAAACGTGGTCTTGAGATCGGTGGGCCCCAGCTGGACATTAGGAGATTGGCAATCTTGGCGCTTGGGGTTGGTCAGCAAACGCGAGTACTCGACTCGATATATTGATTGCCTGTACATCCATAAATCGTTCAGTAATGGAACGTCCCAGAGTTGGCCTTTGGCTACTGAGGTCATCAAATGTTACCAATAGCCTGTTCTCGGCCGAGCATATTTTCTGTTGTGTAGCATTTTAGCGACCCTCGACGGCTTATGTGCGCCTGTCAGGGTGCCGCCCTTCGCCACCATCTGGTTTATATGCAACCGTACCAACTACTTATGTGTACGACCAAGATCCGGGGGACGCGTTCCGGTGAACGTCTAAACGCTTCGGTCCGGGGTGACGGACGACGGGTACTGGTACTAGACTCCAACCAGCTGGATATACCCACCATTGATAACACATATATAATGCAACAGAGGTCTCGGTCAGACAAACTTCCCTTGCCTTGCCAGGCTGCCAGGACTACGATCTATTGGGCGGGCGCTTGGCCGAGAATAGCAAATGGTGTGTTACAATATGGCATGCGGATTTGCACAGTTGTAAGTGAAGTGATATCCGTACTCGCGAATGCAAAAGAAAAGATAGCTTAGCCATGTCGAAAATCGAGGCCAAGGACCACCACGGCTTTGAGATTGTCACTGACGTCTTAGATCTAAGCTCTCAAAATCCATATCATGATCATATAATCCGATCGGGTCACAACTGACAAGAACATCTTACATAGTGTTCGACTGCTATTGTCCGCTTTATTGGCTTCCTACATTGAGGGCTTATAAGTGTATTTGTAAGCCCGAACTTCAAAGCTGTCTCGGACAATACTATTTCGCGTTCTTGTTGGACTTGGCCTTGGAAGATAAAGAACCAAGATCTGCATGGCTAAACTTCCATGTTATGCTGCTAGGCCTGAATCAGTACTCTGGCATTTAGATACAATGTCGACGATCTCTGACTCGATGGACGAATCCCGCGCAATGTCAGCGTAGATAGAACACACGTGCTAAACCCGCATATTATGCGGAAGAGGCCCCTTGTCACACAGATCGCCAATGGGCATTCGTCATCAGTCTCGTCAGTCTTTGGGGAGTGCCTGGCGAGCTGGGTAGCTTAGGGCTGCAGATGGGCTCTGCCCGGTCCCTGCAGCTTTAGGGACTCTCGGTACTTTAGGATCTGTACTTGCCACGCTTTCTATCGGCAATGCGACCTCTCACCTCGGCTCTTGACTAGAGTGAAATCTGGCGCTTGCGGCGGGGATTCAATGGTCATAATTGCCTCGCAAGGACCCCTTGACTATCACTTTTCCTTCACGAGATCCGAGGATTCGCAGTATTTACAAGTTGGGATGATCTGAGCAAGAGCCATGGGTCAATTGCGAGGATGGTCGCTTGCGCCGTTGATCTCAACTCTGATACCGTATCGCTGGAGCCGCCTCGCCCGCTAGCTTGAGCCCGTGTGCCACTCGCCAGTGACTTGGGGCAGTCTGTTGGGGTGTGGGAGGGTAACTGAAAATGCGAGAATGGATGACCCTGGCGAGCCTGGCGAATTGGGTTTCACAAGACCCGAGGGGTTGGATCACGAAACCCTTCGGGTACATTAGGTACTTCAGGGAGCACAACCCGATCTACGATACGAGTAGCTCGCCAGGTAAACTGTAATTGGTTTCGCGACAAGTGAAGTATGAACAAAACACGGAGTTTGATTGATCTCCATAATGCAGCTTATACCGGATCGAGTCAGCTGTCGCAAAAGTTCCTCGGCTACCTATTTCTGCCCATGTTGGCCTTAGAAACCCGACAAAGCCAGTCATCAATTAGTTCGTATATATCGAAATACATGTACGCAGGTGAGCGGCGCGTTGGATCCTCGCCCGAAATATCCGGCTTCGACGACGCCGTACATAGACATGCAGGCGAGGCAGGTGGCCAGATTGCCGTCACATTGCATCTCGATCGGCTTGTCCTATTTTCAGTCAGCCAGGTCCAGCCCACGGGAGGCGGGAGGCCCGCGGGAGGCCCGCGAAGTCGGGTCTTGACTTCGTCTGTCCATGGCTCATGTAGCCTTCGTTCTGTGCTCCTGATGCCAAGCCCAGAACCTGAATGGTGGTGACGTTCCATCGTTAGGAAGATCTTGGTTGGGATTATTGTCGTATGTATGTCAGATCAGTGTAATAAGTCTTGGTATTTACCTACCTGGGGTAAGCAGGTGAATGGCCCATCAACAAAGGCACTCCGAGTTATGGTCCATCAGGCATGTCACCTCCTCGTTCTTTAAAAAATATGCGTGCGTGCTGTTGACGTAGTCAAGATGCCCCCTGTCGCCAATTTCCAGTGAAGAAGAGCACTTTGTTTATCGTGATACGCACTAGGCTCGAGGTCTCTAGCCATAGGGTATGCGCAGACAATGTTGGCGGCAATCCGTAACATCAACTTCCAAAGCTCCAAACCATGGTGAGCTCATATGATGCTCACATTCCATGATACAATATCCTACACCGCCTCTGGACGATGCGACACCACTTGGCTTGACAGCTTAATACAAGAATACCCCGAACTTGGTCTTGGCCCTTTACAGCCACAGAGAGGTCTGAGGATAGAATACATTTGAATCACTCTAGTTCAAGGTCATCTTAGGTCTAACCGGGAAGTGCTTCTTCCACATACTCATTTGAGCACAGAAGTGGCTGACGGAGTGGCCCTTATATGAACATATGCAGCAGCAAGCTGAGAATGCACCATCGGGGCGGTATCAGTACACATCCAAGGCGATATTTTGCTGTTTCCTTGATGATGATTCAGCGAGGGGTTTTCAGCATAGAAATGGCAGATAGAAACAAAAAGCGACGCAAGCCAGGAGGTACACTACACCGGAGGAGTTATTGGCCTCGGCCGCTCTCACAGGCTTCTTTGTGTCGACTATGCCGTGCTGACCGTTTGGGCCGGGTTTTTCCTGTATCTCTCATCGCAACGTCAAAGTGACGAGGCCACCGCACGATGATTTTCATATCGGGTAACATCAACAACGCGATACCTTTCGCGCAGTTAGGCATGAGCGCTATTGCGCACTTGTTCCGAACATCAGACCTCAATATTTCTGTTTGCAAACCTTTGCCGTCACAACATGTCATGTTGAGCATTCGTCTCACGCTGCAGCATCGCTTTCGTAGCCTATGTCATAGCCTATCGCAGTGACTAAACATGTTGCAGCAAACCTTCGACCAGTGCAGTGACTGATATTTCAAAATTCTGCTTTGTGTCCAAAATGTTATAGGACAATCGATTGAGAGCGGATGTATTGTTTGTCAATCCGGGTCCTTTGTCTCTCCAGTACCAGTTACAGGCCAGGCAACCAGACACAAAGAGACGTAGCTTCCCGTGTGTTGACTTCGTACCTGACTCTATGGCAATTCTCACCGCAGCTTCCTAGACGGATCTTGCGCACACACATACTGCAGACATTCAACACAGCATCGGGCGCGCCAATAATACTTACTCCGCAGCTATCATCGCCAATATGGCCCCGATCATAGATGTCATTCGACACGCCGAAGCAACGCACAACGTGACCGGTGGAAGCGTTTGGGAGCGCGACCCCGAGCTAACGACAGACGGCGAAGCTCAGGCTGGCCAATTAGGTCGTTCCTACCCTTATACGAGCCTCATATATCACGTCGTGTGCTCCCCGATGCGGCGCGCTGTGAAGACTGCGCTCATCGCCTTCGAGGACCACGTGTCTGGCACCCCTGCGATCTTACTTCCCGAGCTGCAGGAGACTGGTGTGCATCCGAGCGACCACGGACAGTCGCGACAGGCTCTTCTCAAACTGTTTCGCCCTCAAGTCGATGTTAACGAGCTAGACGACAAGTGGAATTACAAAGGTCAAGGTTCCAAATACGAGCCCGATGTGCCACTCGTAGAGGCGCGAGCTCGGGAGGCTCGAGGTCAGTAGTTGTCTGTCCTTGCGCTTTTCCTTCCGTGTTTTGCTTTTGCCCTTTGGCTCGCGTTTCAACCTATCTCGAACCACACGAGATCTGAATGGCTGAATTCCGCCATTTCAGTGTTTCTTAGGCGTCTTGCCCGTAAGGCTCCTGACGATGCGCATATCGTTGTCGTTTCCCACGGAGGATTTTTGCACTTCTTGACCAATGACTTCGCTGGCTTGTCGGAGGAGTACTTCACGAGTTACCGGAACACCGGCATGCGGAGTTTCGAGTTTGCCGACTTACACGGGGACGACGTAGAGGCGAAGCTCGTCGAGACCCGAGAGAGCTGCTTAAAGTCGGGGCTCGGGTTCTACGCATTGCTGAGTGAGGAGGAAAAGGCCGAGCTAAAGTCATATGCGGTGAGACGGGTTCTGGCGCAAAAAGGAGAATTCGATAGGATGACGGCACCTGACCGTCCGCCCATGTGCGTGTGTGTTGACAAGATGGTGCTTAAGCGAAACATGTATAACAGATGAACTCCATGGACGAGTCTCGAGCTTATATCGACTCCATGGGTTCCAGTAACTAATGAATGACGAACTTGATGTCTATCAAGGGTTGGCTAGGTATAAGGGAGACAGACAATATAGATACCATTCTGTAAACATTAAGTCCTTATGTCAGGATAACATTATTAATACCAGACCGAGCCTGTTCACATTACTTTTGATTTTGATCTCCGTTACGTCGCCACGACTGTACCCGGAGAAGGTACCTCAAGATTTAACAGATATGCATTTGCGATCTTGGTCGTCTCACCACCCAGTGTATAGCTCGTATGACCGGAGCCATTGCGGGTCAAAAGCACCGTGTTGGCGCCGAGCTCTGCTTCGAGCCCGACAGCCCATGCGTAAGACGTGGAAGGGTCATATACAGAGTTGATCTGCAGTAAAGTGACGTCGCCGGCGTACTTGACCGGTGCGGGTGGGTTTGCCAGCGCTCCGGGCCAGCCGATACACTGGGTCTGTATCCGATAACTCTGGCTTGCACCGCGGGTCAGTGGAGCGAAAGCGGCACCAATCGTCTGCTTCTGCGTAACACCAGCAAGCGACGTCGAAAAGTGAGCCCAGTCTTGGCAAGCGACACCGACGCCTGCGAAGAGTGCCGAGTCGCTATACGGGTCGCCGACGGCCAGCTGGTTACCTTGAGACAGTGTTGTTGCGTTACCGGTGCTCGCCTCGAGAAGAGCAATGGCGAGTCCTGGCCAATTCGATTGCTGAGTGAGAAAACCTTGCGTGCTAAAGAGGACATCTTCGTCGGTCACTTCGACACGGCAGCTGATTCCGTCGCAACCAGGCGCAGGGATCGGCGTTGCTTCCGCTTGATCCCTCACGCTCGTGAATACAACCTCGACATCCTCCCCTTGTAGCGCGCACTCGTCATGGCTAGCACACCACTTGAAAAATTGGCGCAAGGTGGCTTGGTACGTGAGTGTCTCGGTTAGGATATTCGATGCTTCGGACTGTGAGTGCTCCAGATTGCCGTCGAGGATCATAGCGCGAAAGCTGTGAGGATACAGTGACGCATATTGACTGAAAAGCTGGGAGCCATACGAAAGTCCAAGAAACGATGCCTTCTCACCACCTAAGGCTATACGGACGGCCTCATGGTCTTTGGCGGCGCTAATCGTGTCAATATGCTGAAGCAGAGAGCCCGTTTTGGCGATGCAGCTGGCGGCAAGGTCCTGATTATGTTGTACTAATGCATCGAACTGTTCCTCTGTCTTTGGGAAAGACTTGACACGCTCGTTGTAGACGGCCGGATCACACTGTAGCGGAGTGCTGATACCGACTCCACGCGGGTCTAGTCCGATGATATCAAACTTGGCGAGTATGTCGGGGTCGACGAGATCGGGTTTTTCCACGATCGCTGATACCAATCCAGTTGCCGCGCCGCCGGGTCCGCCTGGGTTCACGAATAGGTAACCGATACGGTTGTCCTTGTCGGTGGCTTCCAAGCGTACCATTCCGAGTGATACCGTCTCATTAGCACCCGGATGACCCCAGTTCCGGGGAACAACCAGCGTTGCACATGTGAGATTGCTCGGGAACGGTGTGTCAGGATAACTCTCGGCACACGAACCCCATGATATCTCCTGAGATTTGGCTACTCTGGAGTGGAGAGGTGCTGCCACAGCCAGATGTGCGAAGACGGCGGCGACGATGAGACCCGTAGAGGTAAACATGATCTAGCAAGTTGGACAAATGACGACGTTGGCTCGATAGAAATGCGGTAGGAAACGGATGCGATAATTGACGCGCGAATATGTGCTCTTAAGCATCTGCCCGTGACTACAAGCTGTATTGTAGCACAACCATCGGCTTTATTTTCAGGCACCCCGTATGACCGAAATAAAGACTACGGTGTATTTTTAGTAGACGGACATGGATGTAGTCGTATAGTTGTTGTTGCCTGGTCTCAACAAGGCAATAATCCTGACCATAGTCTGACACACATAATGCAAAATACCTATACAATCATGAGTCGGTTCTGCAACAATGTTGTCGTGGGTTGAAGTGAGATACTCAGAACTCCTCGGTCCTAGGCTGATGGAAGCCAATTATTCAGCTACTCAGCCTCATCAACGTACTCAGCCTCCAGGCTACCATACAATGGGCGGGCGTGTTCATTCCTGGGAGAAGCCACGCGACGATGAACTCCACTCTCAATATGATGGGATACCTGACTCTGGATCCGATTAAACATCGATCGATCAAGTCCGATTTTCCAATAAGCCACACACGAGGCTCGAGGTCAATTGCGGGATGTTTGACTTAGCTATCTGTAATGCGGGACTTTTCGCCTACCTAGGTAGCTCAAAGACTGGAACCATCCGACTTCTGGCTCCGGTACGCTCGGAGGCTGTTCGGAAGATGGCGTGCAGCTGCGCGAGCCAGGAGGCGCAGTGAATTCAAAGCAAATACCAATCAATGCATCCGTACCTCCTGTTCAATCCATGGCTCAACGGGTGCGGATGTATAGGTCGCGATGCTTGTTTTTTCCTTCGTACCTTACATACCTATATATAGTCTCTTCCACTCGTGCAAGTGACGTCCATATAGAATCTATCAGCAGCGCGTCGACATGAAGTAGACATTTCTGTGCATGGTTCTTGAGGTGTGCTCTCGTTTAGAGAATATAATCGTTGGCTTAACGACGGGTTTCCAATAATCTTTGGATTTATGGTATCGCGCCGTGGCTGCAACATCACGCACCAGACTGTTTTCGAAAGTCTTCTCCGTCCTGTTGATCACGCTCAGATAACCGCTGCTTTTTGGAGTCTGTATTTTGTTTAATAACACCAGGTTGGGGGCTCGGGAGATTATTTCAGCAAGATGTCTTGAGTATGCAATGATTGGAATCGCTGATTGGTGAGAATAGGTTGAGTTCAGTCAGCCTTACTAACAGGATACTAGATAGAGGAAATGCGTTTGAAGCCGAAGTAATCTGAATAAACAATTTCAACAATCACTCAGCCTCGTTGACTACCATGGCACTGGAAGGTAAGCAACAGCTGCAGCTGCGACATGGCGTCACCTCACTTGAGCCCCTGTTTCGCGACAAACGCTCCGAGCTGGTGTTTTGTGATGTCAGGAGGTTGGGTCCTTGCCCTGCGATTGAAACTCAGGGCCACCTGCACAGCGTTGCAAGCTTCCCCCCAAGCTTGTGCTCGGACGGGCTGGTACCTCTCCAAACGGCACTAGGTGCCCTGCTAGAGAACTGATAGTCCAGGTGGCTACAGGGCACTTTCCCAGTGAAACTACAGCAGAAGGAACCTATCGAGCTCGCCTATCGCCATTCCCCGCACTCATCCCTGCACCGTGATTCGGGTTCTTTGTGGATCACCGCTCTACAGCTTCCAATCCGATGACATCACAATACCATCATCGTCACATTGCAGCCGACAGCTTGCGACTAGAAGACCCTCCCCGGTGAAAGGCGGTATTTAACTGCTGCCTCCCTTCCCACACTTGATCCGCGGCCGTTACGATACCAGACAACCAACCTAAAACAACCCAATCTCCAATTCATTCTCTTGAGTCTGCACGAAGCCAGCTCATCGCCAGTCTCATCATCTCCGAACGACATAATTACAAACAAATCATCTCGCCTCCTCCACTATCTCGCAAATATGTCGTTCCTCACAGAGTCCGTCATCCGCCGTCTGGCTTTTGCCTCCCGAGCCACTGCTGTTCAGGCGCCCCGCCAGTTCAGCACCACCATCGCTGCTCGCAAGACCGCCACAGAGACTGCCAAGGACACCCTGAAGACCGTGGATCGCAAGGTCTCTGACAAGCTTGTTGATGGAATCAACGCCGGCTGTAAGTTTGCCCAATCGAGCGACGCTATTCTTCAAGAATAGTTCTGCGCATGGCGGTGCTGACACGTCCGACCGACAGCCAAGGCCGCAGAGAAGGTATCAGGCAAAGCTACTGAGGCTGGCTACAAGGCATCTGGCACCGCAGAAGAGATCCGAGGAAAGGCCAAGGGAGAGGCAGAGGAACTAAAGGGCAAGGCAAAGGGCGCCGCAACCGAGGCCGAAGGCAAAGTCAAGAGTTCGGTCTAAGACGTGGTTCGGGGCATTCATATACATTTGCATCATTCGGTGTTCAGGAAGGGAAACATCCACGGCACTCATTGTCTCCTGTATTATAGCCAGTGCCTGGCGTGACTTGACGGCGTTCTGATTGTTGTTGTATGATAGAAAGCATGAGATACATGAACAGCTATCGCTGAACCAGCTGATCAGGATTACACCGTCCGTCGATCCTGGATCACGTAGCTACATGTTTCCACAATTCACCCAAACACGTGTCCCAGATACCGTAAAATTGTATATCACATGTCTTCTTCAAATTGCAAGTGCAATAAGCTGTGAGACGAGATTGTTAGTCTTTGTAAGATGCAGCCTTAGAGGAATTCAGTGACGTCATGGTCGCTCGTACGCTTGGAGTGGCATTGCACTTTCAGCCCGGTAGTCAAGACTCTAAAAACAAACATTCGGTACCAACTTCTCTCGTAAGGCTAGCACAAGCCAAACCTCTCTCCTCATGATCTATGAACGAAAGAATATCGCCGCCTCCCCTTCGTAGGAGAGTGACAGGTATCCACAAGCATGAGGCTTCTTCCCCAACAGCTATCTTTGCCACAGTACCGCAAGATTCTCTCCAATACCACCATGGGCTCGGCCCTCTCCGCTTATTCTCTTGGAACGTGAATGGTATTGCACCGTTCATTGCACATTATCTTCCGTCCCGAAACCTTCAGCAGCAGGATCTCCGGTCATTTTTTGACTCGGATCCTACCAAACGGAAGAGGAAGAGAAAACAAGTTGACACCAGTGATGAGTCTGACAGCTCTGATGGACGCATTGGCAACGGTCAAAGACCTGGGGTAGCAATTGGGTATGAGGATGATCCACGGCGAGAGGGCAGGCCATCCCTTCGGAATGCCCTAAGACGTTATGAATGGCCACATGTATTGTTTTTGCAGGAAGTAAAGATCAAGCACGGCGACGATCAGACGATGGATGCAGCTCGCGCGGCTGTAAATGACGCTTCTCCAAAATCGATATCCTGTCCGACAGACACTGGCGAGGGAGGACGAGGCATCAATGATCAGGAGAAAAGAATAGATCCGCCTCACCGTCTCAGCGATGGCGGCCCTGCTTACGATGTACACTTTAACCTGCCCTGGGATCGACACAATGCGACCGGTTGGGGAGGCAAGCTTTACGGAGTAGCAGCAGTCATTCGGAGAGACTTCGCTGAAAGATACGTGGAATGTGTCCGTGATGTCGAATGGGATAGAGAGGGGCGCATCCAAGTCATTGAGACGAAAGAACTCACATTTCCTATTCGTGACTCTCCGCAGACCAGAAAAGCTCCAGCTACGACTCAACAGGAACAGGAAATCAAGTTCGCCCTTATCAACATCTACGCGGTGAACGGCACATCAGCAGCGTACCGCTCCTCGGAGACAGGAGCGGTCATAGGCACGCGTCATGACCGGAAACTCGCGGTACACTACGAGCTCCTTTGCGAAGCTAAGCGTCTTGAAGCAAGGGGCTTCGCTGTTGTCATCGCTGGCGACTTAAACGTGGCACGAGACGCGCGAGATGGCCATCCGAATTTACGCACGAACCCGCATCAACATGTGCTGAATAGGGCAGATTTCAATCGGAAATTCTTCTCGGATGGCCCTGTGGGACTCGATGTTGGCGCCAGACGCGCGTTGTATTCGAGTGAACGTCGAAAGGGCCGCGAAACTGAGAAGCACATGACGGGACTAGATGCTATTGACACGTTCCGACACACGAAGGGCACCGAGAGGAGGTATAGCTACTACTCACGTGGAAGGGAATGGGGCACCAGTTGTGATCGAGTCGATCTGATTATAGCGTCGAAGACCCTAGACGGCTTCATTCTTGATGCTGGCATTTGTGATAATCAGAGGGATAGAGGACCAAGTGACCATTGCCCGGTTTGGGTTGAGTTTGCTAAACGAGTCGAGTAGAACTAAAACGTCGAAATACGATATTTCTAGGTTTGCTCATTGATAGCCGTAGAAGTTCCTGGCACTATTTGTCTGACTGAAATATTTCTCACGGTTGCCTTCGGACTTTTAAGCACGGTTTGAAATTGATGTTTAACACATCAGATTGTACGTGGATCGCACTGCATATCTCACGTTTAGATATAATATTTCCTGGCACAATACTATACTCATGTGGAGGCTTCTATAAACACTTGAACGTGTCAGCATTTGAAGGGGCGTTCATCGTGCAGAGTGAAGCTGGGGCTGATGTTGCTTTGAAGGCAAACATTGGAATAGATCTGCTGTCGTCAGTTGTCGGTTTGGTCAACTCCCAGTTCTGGTGCGATGGATCGTTTTGATCTACCCACCATCTCATACTAGGGTATTCCAACTTAGTGGTATGTGCTCATTGGCGTTATGGTCAACATGTTTATAACCGTACTTTCTTATGTCTAGTTGAGTGTACATATCTACTCCACGTAGCGGTATATATATCTTTCTCTTTTCTACCCAGAGATGTAATGATGACGGCTCTTCAGACGGCATCCAGGGCCGTTTATCCTCTTTCAACCTTTATCGACATGTGCTATACAAAATCTTTGTACCGCCATCAATCATGCAACTCTGCCACTACCGTACAGGTGGCTCTGAACATTCAATGCCCGGTGGCGATCGTTGCTCATTCTTGACCTCTATCTATCTCGTGTGTTTACTCATCACGTCAATAAGTGCCCGAAGATAAGTCTCTCACATCGGAGTCTGGATTGCACGAGAACGGGCACTTCTAAATATGTGTAGTATAAAGCAACTGTCTTAGACGCGGCCATTGACAATGTTTTGTTGACACAAGAGGTAGTTTGAGCCGCGATTTCGGTATTCTGCACAACTTGCCGAAGTAATTCTCAGTGGGAAACGACAATTCGGCCAATTCTAATATCGGATAGTTCCGTCTATTTCATGAGATTGAATAACCATACAGTCCCAAAGTCCCAAGGCTGTGAATGGCAGGAAGGCGAATCCTGCGCTGCGGGATTCTCAGCTTGTACCCAACTCGCCAGAGTCAATATCTCACCTGCATGCAGGATCACGCGAAGGGCAGATTGGACGATTATAATAATCGCGGCGTCCAATGAACGAACAATGAGGCGTTGATATTTCATGTCAAGGCATACAAGTAGATCACAACTACCTGGTTAATCACTGATAGACTATCGAGTATCAATGTAAGAGTCTGCTCATCTTCCCTCCGGTAAGTTTTGAATAGCATGAGGATCGGCGAGCCACCGCGGTTTGCTAGACGACGATGCCGATCATTTAAGTGCCTAGTAACGAATGACTCTATCACTTCCATATAACTTTCTTAAGCAGGCGACGCGGGGCAAGAACGTTGGTGTAGTACCTACGATGTTGTCACCAACCACGGCCTCTGTCTACATACCTGTTTCTTTTTTATAAAAAGATGCCGTATAACGACAGATTTTAGTAGGGCTGACCGAGGGCTGGGTTGTAGAAGGAAGCGGCTCCAGAGCCCACACTGCCTTCGAGGTGGAGACCAGATCAGCAAGACATCTGAAAAGACTACTATTCACGGTCTCTGCACGGGGATGCCTCGACATCTTACATAAGGTAAGCATATCAGATTGATCTTCAGTATCCGAGTCACAAGGTTGTTATTCGCGAGGGCTCCCTATTTGCAGGTACATTCACATCTACCTTATCTGTCCAGTTCGTCGTTATCCGGAAGTTGTCGCGTCTGCTTTAGACTGCAATTTAAACCCCTGACGACCTAAGGGCATTTAGGGATTAAGGGTTTTGCAAAGGAGCGATTGCGCAACTCGATGCCTGCAGCACATGATATTCCACCCGTCAGGATAAGAGTCGACAGATAGGATTTGACGAGAATTTGGCGACATGATGCGAACGAGATTCTCAATTGGCAAGGGGCGATAACGCACGATTGTCATAGTATATGACGGTGTACGTAAGACAGCATACAGCCACGCATCCCTTTGATTGGTGCCTCATATTCTCGAGACGTCCTTCTCTTTTCGGAACTGTGCACGGGAGGGTCGCACGAGTCCCTGGCAATCATCCAAGATATCGGATCGCACGAGTATAGTTGAGTGCGGGGTTGGTTACCTTGGAGGTGGTATGTAGCAGACGTCAGTGTGAATGCTTCCCGTTAACTCTGCACCATAATTACGATTGAGCCTATTAACATGTCACATAGATCCAAGGCAACCCCGCTGACTGTGATCTCACCAAGACGTAGGAATACGAAAATAGACCGTCGAGCCGGTTCATTAGAGATCGTTCGCATCTCAAGCCTGGCTGCCACTCAGATCCCAAGAATGCAGCGGTAACGTCGCAACATCAGCCTAAAAGGAGACCTGATTGGCTACAAGACTTATTAACCCTTGCGGGCGATCCTTGTTGACGTGACTTTGCATCTGGTCGCTTGTCGGGCGGTCCCATTCCTATTTCTCCATCCACAAAATGCTGGATGATACGAGATCGAGTTCTTGAGACTGCAGGCTCTAAGTCGGAGCAACTCTGAATCGCAGACGGGGTATTGGATGATTTGCCAAGACATCGAGCATCCCACCTTGGACGCCGTCTTCTCTTGGCATTCACGACCTTCTGCCGGGTCCTTGCTTACCAGACGCCAGGCTGGGAAAAGGGGCACGAGGCAAACGTCGGGCCTGTACGGAATACAATTTTCGGATAATAGTCTCTCGTCAGACACTGAACTGGAGGCCGAGCGTACCCTGACTCTGCCCTGATTCCTAAAGGCTAAAGGCCAGTTTTTTTGCATAAAGCACTTATTTGCTTATGGCCCGTATAGTCTTTGTAATAAAGTAAAACTAGCGATAAATGATTTTAATAAAGATCTCCACTTAAACTAGGATTTTCTCGTTTTTTATTATTAATCGTTATATTTAAATCGAAGCTTTATTAAATAAAGGTCGCGATAGCTTTATTTTTTTTATATATAAATAACGCCGTATAAAGCGTCCGGTAGCGCTTAATAAAAATACTTGCAATAGTACTTAATTAAATGCTTTATTTTTATATTTTTAACGTTTTATGCTATTAATTTTAATAGTATGCAATAATAATAATAGTTACGTTTTATATTTATAAAGCCTTTAAGGCTTAAAACGCTAAAAATATATTAAAAAATGTAATAATAATAGTTTTAAATAAACGCTATATTATAATAATTACGTTTTATATTTATAAAGTTTTTAAAGCTTAAAGCGTTAAAAGTATACTAAAAAGTATATTAAAAAGTATATTAAAAAATATATTAGAAATTTTAAGTTATATTTAATTAAAACGGAAAAATAAATTAACCTTTTTATTTTTTAAGTTAAAAAGCTAGCTTTATTTACAATAAAATAAACAGCATTTATTAATTCCGGCTAATATTTAAAAAATAAAATCTACAAGCAAAAATTAGCGTGCTTTTTTTATACTAAAAACCATAAACGAAAAAAGGCAATAAGCGCTTTTTTAATAATCAATAGGCCCGCTTTATGCAAAGAAACAAGCCCCTAAAGCTGAGCTCGCCCGCCAAGGAGCTAACAGAAGTAATATCTTGGGGCGGAAATTGTCCCCCCACTGTGATCTTTGTCCCTCCTCGGTTACATCGGATCACGAGATACCTTTGCATAGAGACAAGCCACTGAGCTACATGAGTTGGTATCGTGAACAACAGCCTGAAATACCTCTGTGTTGAACCGATCAATCTTTGCCTGCGACGCTCAACTTCTGGAATCTATAGTTTAGTGCCCCTTCACTTTCAGACTCAGTACTATCGCTTTTTAGTAGGTACTTTATGTAGATGAGGGTCGGGATGGGATCTTCTTATCGCCGGCGCCCTACCACAAGTGGGACCGTCTCTAGATCTAATTTTGCAGTGATCAATTGATCAATGCGAACCGAGAACCTGCGAGATCGACAGTGATTGCTTGCGACTTGGACGAGTCCACAAGTTGCCAACACGCCAATGAGGCTGGCTTGGTAGATAGGTACCCACCTGGTAAGCACGAAATATGGCGTGAAATATCTGGACGATCATTATCCACATTCCGATACATTGATATGTACATAGAGCAAGTTTGCAACATTTGAACTTCCATCAAGATGATTCAGGCGACTACTAGAGAAAGTTCACGATCGGATAGAAGTTGAGTTGAGCCTTAATACATCCTATACCGATTAGAGGGACGTCCACGGGTGTCAGGAACGTCTACTCGGCCGTCGGCATCAGAGCGTGGCAGTAGTAGCCTGACATAGGCTGCATAAAGCACAACTCATTTCCCCCTCATCCTTCTAGCGGTTTTCCATGCACCCGAGGCACCAAAGTGGAAGTCCCTAAAGCAGAGAGGCGGGCGGTGCGGTCCACTGACAAGCCTCGAATCTAGATGGTTGCCCCTACAGTTTACAGTTGACTCCAACGTGCAGTGAGGCAAGCACTGCGCTAGCCGCCAGTCTGGAAACCGTCTCTCGCACATTGAGACTTCTGATTGGCAGATTAGCGCAGACCAAGCCTCTCGGGGCAATCCGCTCCTTATGTGAAGGATAAACGTTGCGACACAGCGTCTGAGATAAACTCTGATCATTTAGTGGAAACAAGAAACAGAAACATGCCTTAGTTGAGGGGAGGAACAATCAATGATTTTGATGTCCCCCGTACATGTAGACTTACACAGGCAGCACAAATGTACCCGAAGCGCCTCGTCTCCAGGCACAGTCCGTTCACGGGAGACGCTGGGCTGTGAGAGGGTCGCCGTCGTTTGCCAAGGCGCGCCATCAATCGTCCAGCTGCCCACCTGAGGCCAAGCACACGCCAAGGCCCCCTTTTCCCATGCGGCACGGGGGCTTCGAGCAGAAGAGCAGGGACTGAGGCAGAAACCCATGCCAGCAGACGGAGGGCATTGCTGGTATTGGTGCAGCGGCAGCATTGAATGCCACCTTTTGCCCCCTGATGTGCATCGTCTGCTGACAGGAGCCCTGATGCTGGTGCCAGCCCAACCCAGGCCTGTAGGTCTCTCCTGTCGCCGCCCAGCGTTTCCATCCCAGCATCTGCACTGGCGAGGACTGGGCTTCCTTTTTCCTCTTCACCCCCCCTCCCCCCGGCTCGCTCCCCCTTCCCTTTTATACCTTTCTACCTTGTCCGACATCCTGCATCTCGTCTCTCCGTCTTTGGAGTGCGTGTTTCTTCCTCGAGATATCCCTCTCTTTCCTCGACCGTGTGCTGTGTGCTGTCCTGCGACCACGTGCCCTCGTGTGTGTTTGCGACGTTCTTCTTCCTTTCGCCAGAGCACCAGTATTGGATCTATACGCCCATATCCATACCTCGCTTCTATTATACTACATATACATACTTAATTTGAAACCCTACAACTTGCCTTGTACGGCCCAGTCACTCGCTCAAGACGCACCTGTCTACCCACATTCGATCCGATAATAACTACCTGTCTCGTCTCAACTGGTATTCTCCGCGCTCTGTATCCCTCGTACCCCCGACTACACCTGATAATCGATCAATCTGCGCTGTATCACGGTAACCCAAGTCTCATCTCGACTGTCCGCGTCGACTTGAACTCCAATCGTCCAGTCGTGCGGCTCGCGACACAGCCGTTCTCTCGACTAGTGACTTGACACCCGTTGGTTGCTCGTTACTTCGATCCGCCTGCGATATTTTCTACCCCACGACCGTCATATTTGCGTTATGATATAGCAAACCAGGTGTAAGACACTGTTTGGATAATCATACGCAATGGCTATCGGCAAGGAGGGAAACGTCAAATGGGTCGATGTGAGTAATATCTGTCTCAGTCTTTTGTGTTTCAGGAAGCGCCCGGCTAGCGCCAAAGGCTGGAATGGAGCGAGAATATGGTTTGCCAACGCCTGGCTGTCTGCCACCAATGGCTCTAGACAAACGACATGTGGTGGCATTCGGACGGTGATAAAATTCGGAATCAGGCTGGGACTTGTCGATCGAGTCCCGTGTCATGGTGCATCTTGTCCTCGTTGAATTGGGATGGTGTCAGACATGTGTCATTCATCAGACATTTTCCGATCAGACTGCCATACAGCGGTCATATTGCACATTCTGTGTCATTTGCTGTGTACCGCCTGCTAACGTCTTGTGCTATTTTTAGGGCCTTCGAGGTTTGGCTTCATCTCTCGTCGTTCTGACACACATTGCGCGCGCCTTCGATGGCGACCTTTTCTTGCCCGCGTCTGCCGCCGGCGCGACTCCTCGGCTTCTCCAATTGCCCTTCATCCGCATTCTCGTTCAGGGCCGTATCGGTGTGACAATTTTCTCGCTCGTTACAGGCTACGTCTGCGCTCTCAAGCCCATCAAGCTCTACCGCCAGAACCAGCAAGAAGCTGCCTTCAACTCTATCGCCAAATCTGCTCTTCGCCGTGTTCCTCGATTGATTATTCCCTGCTCTTTCGCCACGTTTCTTATATGGGTAATGGCGCAGCTGGGTATGTTCCTGGTCGGAAAATCAAGTGACTGCTGGTGGTGCGGTAAGACCGCTCCCGACCAACTGCACAGCATCTTTTCCGCCATCAACAGCCTCGTCTTCAACATTATCAACACTTGGACACATGGAGCCAATGCCTACGATGGAAACCAATGGACGCTCTTGCCCTTGTTGCGAGGAAGTATGCAGGTTTATACCTTTATCATTGCTACATCTTACTTGCAACCTCGGTACCGAATGATCTGCAGCATGATCGTGTATTGGTATTTCTACATCGGTGGTGATTGTAAGTCGTATCTCATTTAAGCCCGACCCCCCGGATACGTGACTAACAAAATGGCAGCTGCTTTCGGTATGCAATTCTTCTGGGGTGTCTTCCTCTGTGATGTTCAGAACCACCCGGCCGCCAACGATTTCCTTGTCAAACGCCCGAAGACATCAAAGATACTGGCTGTCATCTTCTTGCTACTTGGTCTTTACGTTGCCTCCTATCCCGAGGGCCATGCAGACTGGGCGACCTGGTCTCGCTGGCAGTACAATGTCCTCCGAAACATTACCCCGCAGAATGCCGAGATCCCACGATTCGCCTCTGGTATTGGTTTACAATTGATCACGATCGGTCTCCACTTTAGCCCAGCTTTGAGAGATGTCCTTTCGTCCAAGCCTCTACTTTGGCTCGGAAAGCAGTCATTTGCGGTGTATCTGCTGCACGGCCCTCTTCTGCGCAGCGTCCTTTGCTGGATGGTCTACGGCATTTACGTGCCCCCGGATATCACCAACGAGGCCGGTGAAGTACTCCACGGCAAGCTTATGTTCCCCGGCGGTATGAGGCTGCTCTTGTCGTTGCCCTTCTGGATCCCTCTTAACTATGGTGCCGCCATGCTTTGGACCACGTACGTGGATCCTTACTGCGCCAACCTGACAGAGAAGATTGTCAAGTATGCGATGCTCGAACGAGACGAAAAAGGCGCTCTGCTACCACAATAGATGGATCACCTCTGGAGTAATAAGATGACACGGTCGCTTGTACCTAGGCTTTACTCGGAAGATTGTACTCAAGGTACCAATTCGGTTCCGCAATCTACCACTCTTAGCTGGTCCTACCAGCCGATCCTGCATTCCGCGGCTCGAAGTCAATTGGCCTAAAAGTGTACAAAATTCAGACATGGGCATTTGTTCCGTCAATTGCTATCTAACTGTCGCGAGTGCCGCCAAAACGATTTTGCTTGGCATTTACGATACTGGCGTTTTCACTGGTTTATGGAGTACGGAGCCTGGGTAATTTATTCGCATCGGGGACGGAAGCAAGAGACAAGCGGGCATTCACGAAGAAGGCATGTACTCAAAGCCTCCAGGTGGCGGTGGCGCCACCAACTTGGATTAATCCATTGGGGGATGAAATGGGGATGAAGAAAAGCAGAGAAGTCAAGTGATGACTTATAGATGACGACCCAGATTCACGATACGCCTCGCTCATCCCGCGATGCGCTTGTGATTTCGCTTGCGCGCCGGTCGATGTTAGACTTGTAGATATCACACACTTATAAATACCTACCTTATCCTTTCAAATCTCTATATTATTTACGTTCAATTATTGCCAACCCCGTGAGACTCTGCGCAACAGGCATTGTACGGAAAAAAATGCCTAAGCTATAGTCGGAATTGAAGAACTGGAGCGTATTTCTGGTCATTACACAGATACTTAGGCGAATCACGATATATCTCCATATTACCCTATCTTCATTGGCTGCGCAAATAGCGATGATGATGACGACGACTCCATGTCGGGTGTGTTTGGCGATAGACGCGGGCCGGTTTTGAGAATAGCTTGGCTGTAACAAACAGGACACGAGGTGCCCGTTTCTGTTTGATAGGGTAGAGAAACATGGTGGTTCGGAAACACACCTGCAGTACGTATTACTTGGCAACCGGACTCTCGGGGTGCCGGGTCTGGGCGCCGTGTCAGAGACGTGTACGGATAAGTTTCTTATCATGGGGGAATGCATGCGGGTGTCGAGTAGCTAACTGTATATGCAAGGTGGGAAGATAGTTGATAGACTTGAGAGTGGGTGGTATCTAGAGGTTGGGGATAGGGCGAGCAGTAGAAACCTTCGGAATGACGGGGAGTAGGGGATCAGTGGGTTACGATGCTCTGGTGCCGAGACTTGAGAGTGTTGAGTGTTTGGTGCGATGCGATCTACGGATTGGTTTGGCTAAAAATAACTACATGTTAGGAAGAAGGGAGGGTATGGTGCTGTAGATGTTTTGAGGGTTGGCGATCGGGTGCATTGAGCATATGTATGGTCGTGAGATCAATATATGTAGGTATGTGGTTTTGCGTAGTATTTAGGTCGTGACACGGGGGTTGCCGGTCCGTGTTGTTGTTTTGGGAGTTGAGGCGTGCGTTGTTGTGGTGGTCTGTATGCAGGTGGGTGGTAGTCGGTAATGTGACGTGGGATCTCGAGAGTCTGAGGCCCGAGATTCAGAAAGCAGTGCAGGGAGTGTGGTGTAGGTCGAGATGGATATGATTTGCCGGTATTTACATAAAAGTCTTGCTGATAGTGTTTCTGCTTGATGTACATGTATCTTGGCGTTGCGTTCCCTTTCCTCGCTTTCGTTTCTCCCCACGTTTGTCTACAGTTTGGGAGAGGTGGTCGTTCAGATTCATCATAGCCGTCACGGTCAGCCTGTGATTCCGAGCTGACCACGCATACCCGTCGACTTGATGAGCATGATGGCTGGAGGAAGCGGCACAGAATTTCCCAACTACGTCAGTTACTATATGTGTGGAAGTTCGGGTCCTCGGACATCCTGTTGGACTGTAGTCGTTGGCTTCACACGGCAGAAGACCCCAATCGAGGCTAGGGATATCTGTCCTTTTGCACGACGTGAGTATACTGTCTACAGGATTTGCCAAGGCAGGAGCTTCGTCGTTGGTTGCAATTGAGGTCTTGACACCGCCGATTCATGGGGAAAATTGAAGGACAGAGTTGTTGGTCGAGTTCGAGGTGCATTGGAAGGGCGTGGGGGCGCGGTTTATACTTAGAACACGGGTATACTCAGGACATAGGTTCATTCTTGTATGAGCGGACGATTGAACAGGGCGAAGATTTGCGCTTTTTTGTTCCTGTAGATCGCGCTTGAGAACCGACAGGTGTGGACTTGGATGAGCTTGTTCCAAGGCTTGCTTTCAGGCTTGTCCTACTAGTAATCTCTAAGACCATGTGTGGTCTTATTACGACGTACCCGGCATCTGGTCTTTGCAGCTTCGGCAGTTTCTCATCTCCTGCTGTACTTTTCAAATGACTATTCTGCGGTGAGAAAATCTTCTGTGTAAGTCTGCGAGGTTCGGTAAGGGTTTGCGGCTGGCTCTAAGATTTGAGGGTGCCTGGATCTTGACATCATGACTGCTAGGATTTTTTGAGTCTGTTCAGCCCCTGTTCAGGTCGTCAGGACTCAGCGCCGTCAGCCGAGAGCCTCATTGATGGACTTGAGATGAGATAACCAACAACATGAACTGAAACAAGATCATCATCCCCATATGATAGGTATCCCCAGCGCACTCGTCATTTCGCCCTGTCAGCACGCCAAAACTGTCGAGGCTATCGGCTGCCAGTCTTTGGCTCTTTTCTATTTGATCGAGTCTGATAGAGTGATCGACATGAGGCAGCATAGTTTGTATGCAACTACATTCTTGCTCGAAGAACTGCTTGCGAACTGCTAGGCGAGCACTGGAGTCGTCACTTCGAAATGTTGTGGGATCGGCATACTGGTATATGCAATGCCAGGTTGTCATCTTGTTTCGTACACAGAGCCTGCCTATTTCCAATTTTGGATCATTGATATCAGTTCTCGATTGAAAGAAATGATTGCAATGGGTGAGGTTGAGGCGTAAACGCAGCCATACATAAATATCACGACCAATTCCTACCTTTGGTATGGATTCGAGACATTTATCATCGAATCTGTCCTTCAGCGCAGCGTTTGTATTTATTCCTTCAACATCATCCAGTAACTCTCCCGAAAGCGAGTCGATCTTTTCAACGATTGCATTTTCTATTTCTTTCAGCGTCATTTCTATCATGAAGTTTCTTTCCCCTCAGGTCCTACTTGGACTTTGTCTATCAGGTGTCTTAGCTGAAGTCCACTCTCACGCCGAAGGTCAGTTCGATAGTTCACTCTCAGCCTTATGACCTCAGCTGACCCATTCACAGGCAGAAACGTAGATGCCGCTGGTGGGCGCTGGCCTCACGACCATCCAAACGGCACCCACCACACTCCTCCACCTCCACCGGGCCAGCTAGTTGAGAGCAACTGGTCTTATCATCCTCACCACCATCCCAATGGTACACACCCGCCATTGCCAGTAGGGGAAGGTGAATTTGAGAAGCGACACTGGCCTCACCCACCTCGTCCTAACGGTACACACCATCATCGCCCACCGCCGCCCTCGCCAGAGAGCGATGGGATTGCTAAGCGCCACTACCCTCATCCTCCCAACGGCACTTCTCTTCATCATCACTATACGCCTCCTCCATCATCGCCAACATGGCCTGTTGACATGCCTTCAAATACCTTGACGACTGTGCTACGGCCATAGATCTTTAGAATCAACGGGGCCATTGGTCCGTGTATGACTATGGGACGGATAGAACGTTAAAGCAGTAAAAGTTCAGATTACAAAACAAGTGTACGCTTTGTGTATAAGAAGCGTCGTGTCAGACTTTGTACTAAAAGTCTTGTACCAACGTTGTACCAAAGACCCGAATGCTACATCACATGTTTTGTGATACCAAATGAATTTTGTCTTCGTCTTGTGATGTGGCCTGGATGAGTCGGATCTTTCCGCTCATGCCTTACGAGATTCACGACATCGAAGGAGTTGAAATTTGGAAAATACTAACAGAAGCGAGAGCAAGACGATAACCTGGTGACATAGACAACAAGCCTTCAAATAGCCGCTTTGCCGACCTTGTCTACTACTGAGGCGAAGATGAAGGAATTGATCCCATTGGTACGGGTCATCTATGCAGATCTCGTCTATTATTCCCTTTACCCTCGCCAACTTCGCAAAGCGATTAGGGGTTTGGATATTATGGGTATCTATTCGGCAATATAAGTACATTGAAGACCAAAAATACTAACCGGTCATTGAGCGAGCGAGCCCGGCCGGGGCTACCAGTATCCACGATGAAGACCAGACAAGAGAAGACGGCTGCTCAGCTTTTCGCCACAGCTTATGTTGCCGCGCTGTCATCATATAGGGGAGATGTTGCAATATTTCTGGGCAATGGGCCCGATCTGATATAGCTCTAGAATAGCTACCCGATATGTAGACTTCGACCTGTATTTCTTCTACCCTCACCTTCACAAATCGCCGTCTGTGAACCGTCAACTAATAATTTCATCTAGAGAAGATAAGGTAAACAGTCAAGATGCTTTGGAAGAGAGTGGCGACACTTGTTTTGGCGGCGCCATCAAACGCGCTCATCAGGTTTTCATGCACTCAACTTACTGTCGACCGAGTTGACCCACGTGAGTTGGCCAAGACTATAACATCCAGTACACGAAGATGCCTCGCTGGGTAGCTACGCAACGCAGAGCGAGCAATCACTGACGAGAAGCCACAGTGGTCAACCCAGGTCTTTCTCCCAGTCCTCATCTGCACCAGATCATTGGTGGCGTGAGTTCAATCACATCCTCACTCAACCCGAACAACTTGCTCATGGGTTCCAGAATTCCTTCGAAGCGATGATGGACCCTGCCAAAAACATGTCTGCCATGTCGACCTGCACCACCTGCCAATTTCTAGAGGACACTTCGAACTATTGGACCGCGGTTCTGTTCTTTCGCGCGCGCAATGGAACATTCAAGCGTGTCCCTATCAAACCAAACGCGGGCTTCGACGGCGCACAAGGGGGCATGACCGTCTACTATATGCAAAACGGACTAGCAGACTATCAGCAAACGTCGAAAGTCACAGCATTCAAGCCGGTGTGTGACGGATGAGCCTTCGCTCTCACAATCTTGAGGAGTGCTAACAGCAACAGGGATTCCGAATGATAGTCGGCGACCCGCTGACACGTACCGCCGCTGACGCGCAAAGATTCAGACAAGTTACCTATACATGTCTCGAAGATCCCGGCACAAGATTTCCAGAAACGAAGAATCTACCCAACAAGCCGTGTCCTGCGGGGATCATGGCTAACGTTCGATTTCCAACGTAGGTTTGCTTGACAACATTCTGTCGTACGCAGGGCTGACGGCGAGCTCTAGATGTTGGGACGGGGAGAACTTGGATACGGAGAACCATATGGACCATATGTCGTACCCAGCTAACGGAACATTCGACTCTCGAGGTCCTTGTCCCGCTACTCATCCGGTAGCAGTACCACAGTTGATGTACGAGACTGTTTGGAATACAAGCCAGTTCAATAATCCGGAAGACTGGCCAGAGGACGGGTCGCAGCCATTTGTATGGAGTTTTGGCGATGCGTAAGTTGTCGACAATCCGGTTCCGATGCGCCGAGCTGACAATCACTCGATGCAGAACTGGATATGGTAGCCATGGCGACTATCTGTTTGGCTGGAAGGGCGATGCTCTCCAACGGACGATGGACACGCCGTGTTACGTGGACTGCCCAACGTTGACGACGCAGTCGGTTGCCGATCAGAACAAGTGCACGCTGCCGCAATCTTACAAGGAAGATATCGATAGCTGTAAGTGCGCCCCGAGACTGTTCCAGATCACTGCTGATTCATTCCGGGTTCACAGGGCTTACCGAACTCCCCGGCGCCCCGATGGTGACGAAACGATAGATCAGTGCCGTTGGAATGCTGTCACTTCACTCGTATCCGTGTAATCGGCTGTGCATTGACAACACAAGTCGGTCTTGTCGACAAGCACTTTGGGCGGCCATGAAAGCGGAACCGTCCTTGGCAGCTCGGCCTTCAGAAACGCGAGCAGTTCTTCGTTGCTGCTCTATCAGTACCTTGCGATCTTTCTCCCCTTCCTGGTAGTTTGATAGAACATTCATCTCGATCGTGAGTTCACACATTGGACGCCGGAGTCTCTCGTTACCGGACGTGGACAGACTCGTCCTGATCATAGCTATTGCCGCATGGAAGACGTATGTGTTGAGATTGGGGAAGTTGGAACCGACAGGTATCATGTGGCGATGGATTTCTAACGCCGAGATATCACTGCCCCTCATTGGCCACGGCCTCTAAGCGAGGGATCACCCCCCATATTGTGAAATTTCAATATAATCTCTTGCAGACTAGGGTATCCATACTTGTGTCAATTTATAGGCAAGTAAGGGCGTGTTTTGGGCGTGTCAGCCTTCATTCGCATCCTGTAGAAACCCGACCGGCCGTTAATCATCCTCTGTACCCATCTATTTCGTGGACATTAGGTACGGAATACATGTAGATAGGATCGAAATGTAGTGGCCGAGCTCTGGTCGACGTGGTCTCGTCGGGCTGCTATGTGAACCAGGCCGCCGTAGCCCTTTTATTAGAGATTGACAGCGAGACAAGGCCCAATCAAAGCGGCAGGAATACTGGTGACCGGGTCTAACCGGGGCATCCTTCAACCAAAGACGGGAACTAACGTACGGCTTGCTAAGAGCGGAAGCCGATCAATGACGACCTGGAATACTCAATGATCTTCCTCTTTCTTTCACTTGGCCTTCGCTTTGGTATCCGGTGCGAACAGGCAAGCGTCGAAAAGCAAATACGCAGACAGGTCAATCCCGCAACATGGCGTTAGGTGTTACGGGATCGATTCTCCTCCGCGCCGTCGCCGTGGTGTTCGTGCTCTTCCTTGGCCGGTCTTTGTATCGCGGGTACCAGATCCGCTCCAAGACAAGATCATTGCAGGCTCAAGGCATCGTGAGTTGACACCATTGAAGACAACTATGTGGTAATCAGAAAGACTGACCAATCCTGCAGCCAATCCTGCCTCACTCATGGTTCCTTGGTCATTTGGCTGTGCTCGGTGGTACGTGTCAGAGTTGCTTTGCTAGATTTGAAAGAACTCGCTATGAGACTATATTGTGAATAGAGCTGATTTTTGCTTCAGGTCAGTGACGCTTCCTTCTCTGCTTTCTAGAAAGGGGCAAACAGCTGCATTGGCCGGATGTACACAGCATAAGGAACTGACACGATGAAGTACAGACTTTCGAAATGACTATCCCCACGATGTCAACTTTTATACGTTTCACACATGGCTTATCAACAATTGCCAAAAATACTTTCCCGGGATGGACTTCCCGCCGCCAATAGTCTATCTTGACATATGGCCGGTTGAACACCCTCTAGCTATGGTGTTGGATCCGGTCGCTGCATCGCAATTTACGATAAACCCAAGCCTGCCAAAGATGGCTTTCACTAAGGACTTCATGGTCCCTTTGACTCAAGGGACAGACATTGTATCGAACGAAGGCCTCCAGTGGAAGACGTGGCGCTCAAGATTTAACCCCGGCTTCAGTCAGCGAAATCTCCTCGCCATGACTCCTGATCTACTCGAGGAAGCCAACGTTTTTGTTTCACAGCTTGAGAAGCTAAGTGGCCAGAATGGCCAGTTCGGCTCCGTCTTTCAGCTTGAGGAGAAGACTACCAATCTCACATTTGATATCATCTGCAGAGCGGCACTGTACGTTGGTTGAGTAGAAGCATATCTGACCCCAACTATCTCTAACAACTTAAATATAGTGGTATGAGGCTTAATGAACAGACTCGGCCCGAATCCTCTCCCCTGAAGGTCGCTTTCATGTCACTGATTGATGTCATGAACTCGAACGGCAACGCTGCCAGGGCTATACCCATCGGGCGAATGCCGTGGCAGAAGGCAGCTGCGCGACGCAACAACCAGATCATCAGGGATATATGTGAGCACTGTTCCAACTCGTCTGGTGATCTGAAGCATAAGTCTTAGTTGAACTCGAAGCTTCAGTTCCGGATTCCTTGCAGAGGCTATTTCAGGGACAATACTGACGCTGATCCTATCAGTGACGCCACAGATTGAAGCGCAACAACAGATTGGTACCAACGATTCTCAGGTGAAGACAATCACCGATCTGGCGATCAAACATATCAACAAGGACTACCCAGACCCAAAAGAGGACAAAACCGGATTTGTAGATCTTTTGATCTCCAACTTGAAGGCATTTCTCTTTGCGGGGCATGATACTACGTCCGCGACGATTTGTTTCATGACCAAGCTGCTGCAGGATAACCCTGAATGCATGGCCAAACTCCGCGCTGAACATGACTCTGTCTTCGGGCCAGATCCGTCCAAAGCGGCTGCTGCTCTTGCAGAATCTCCCCACCTGCTTTACATGCTCCCTTATACTCTCGGTGTGATAAAGGAGACACTTCGATTCTACCCACTTGCCGCCACCTTGCGGGCATCCTACCCGGGCCTGAAGTTGGCAGTCTCCGGCTCGCAAGTACAGTACCCGATGGACGGTTATGGAATGTGGGTGGCAACGCCAGCACTTCACCTAAACCCCGGGTTCTGGCCACGACCCAATGAGTTTCTGCCGGAGCGCTGGACGGTGCCCGAGGGCGATCCGTTGCATGCGTCCAATGCCGCCTATGCGCCGTTCTCTCTTGGCCCGAGAAATTGTATCGGTATGGAGTTGGCCTTACTAGAGCTACGAATCGTCTCAGTCCTCGTTGCTCGCCGGTTTGAGATCTCGGAGGCGTGGGACAAGTGGGATCAGCTTCAGTAAGTGCATCGATTAGTCTTTCTTCCTTTTGCTCACCCATCAGAGAAAAATGTGGAAGGTGCTTCGCGTGACATGAACATGGCAAATGATCCCACGCATTTTCAATGCTAACGATGTTTTGCAGAGGCCATAAAGCCACCCCCAATTTACAAGTCGATGGTCAACGCTGCTACAGGTGCGGCAACGGCATAGTTCACCCCAAGGACGGCATGCCTGTTCATGTCAGGCTAAGAGAGCATATTACGACTGTCTAAATAGAATGAGACGTTTAGTTTACCATATTTCCCACCCAGTCAATTCGTAGATGTGCCGTCCCCGAGGGTGGACAGTTCAATTTTGGGAAGGCCCTTGGGGTCATGTGAGAGTATCTAAAGCATGCACTCAACACTCATATGGGTACCTTAGATTACACATAATTATCCGTACAGGTGTGTGCTTGTCCGAGGTGTATGAACATGATGCACGAGACAGTGATTTAACACAAATAAAGTGCGTTTGCTGTAGCGTGCAATCTGGCCGGCGTAGAACATCCACATATCAATATATCGAACGATTTCATGAACGAGACCAGTCATCCTCGTTATGATCAGTGACTTGTCATACTTGGGTGCCACGTATGATGGTCATCTTTCCAAGGTGATTGATTGTCTTACTTGTCAGGCCTTAAAGCGGCTTCTAACGTGTTTCCGGTGTGGCTACGACCTACACGTTAGGGATATTGATTTTTAAAACGATATTAAATAGCAACCGTTTTTTATATACTTTATTTTTAATAGTGGATGCATTAATTTAATATATACTACCGCTTAATTAAATAACTGGCTTTAATATATATTATTAAGCTTAATTTTTAGCTTTTAATGTTTTAATAAATATAGTTATCTTTATTTTTTTAATGCGTATAACCTTTATTTATTTATATTAAAATAATAGTTTTTAAAGCTTTTTTTTACTATATTTTTTATTAAAATCTATATTTTATAATAATTAAATATCGGTATTACCGTTATAAAATATACGCTGGTTTAACCGATTATATTAATTTATAGTTATTAAATATTTTTAACGAAAACCGTATACGTACCGCCGTTTAATATTTGAAAAACTGTTTTAAAAACTTTAATAATATAGCGGCGTTTATAAAGTATTATAATATTAAATATTTTGTTTTACGATTTTGTTTAAATAATAAAAAATTGCGATTTTAAAATAGTAGTAATAATATATTATTTAAAAAAACTAAAAATTTAGCCTTTTATATTTAAATTAATATATAAATAGCTATTAATACGTTTATATTGCTTTATTTTACGTTATATTATTAATAATAAATATTTTAAATATATTTATTATTTTAAAACGAGTTTATATCTTTGCTAATTAGCTATTAAAATTTAACTATTTTATTTATATAGTTAATAAATAATAAACGTAACGTTATATAAAAAGATATTTTAACGTTTTTAAATCGAAAAAAACAAAGTTTAAAGCGATTTTATATAAAGCCGCCGGCGATTAAAATTTATTTAAAAATTTATTCTTAATATTTTAACGAATTATTAACGAATATAAAATAATAGCCGATAATATATAAAATAGTAATAAAACGGGCTATTATATTAACGTTAATAAATAAAATTAATATATATAAACGTATTATAAAATACTAATAGTTTATTATAACGATTTTAATTAATATAAATTAATAACCGCTATTAAAGCGGTTTTTATTATAAATAAAAAAATTGCGTTTTTTATTATTATATTTAATATTAAAATTAAAATAAAATATATTATTATTTTATTTGAAAATAACGCTATATTAACGTATAGTTTATTTAATTATATCGACGATTAATTTATATTAAATTAGTTCTGTTATTTTAAAAAAAAACGCGGTTTAATAATTGCGATAAAATAAAGTTATTAGTATTAAATAATTATAAAAGTTATTATATTATTAAATTTTATTTATTTTGCGTTAAATATAATATATAATTGTTTTTATTATTTTTTTACGTTATAAATTATATATAGCTTTTTGACGTTAATATGTTTATTTATTATAAAAAAATATATTAAAAAGCTATATTAAAATATATTAACTTTAAAATTATAAATTATAATAAAATCGAATTTTTTAATAGTTTATTTAATGTTAAAAAAATTAGTATAAAGCGTAATTATATTTAATTTACGTAAAAAAAATCTAAACTATAGCCTATTAATATTAAAATAGTATTTAATTTAGTTTTAAATGCTTTATTATTAACTTTTAACAATAATGTATTTTATAATAAACGAGGTTATATTAATACGTAAAAAAAACAATTAATAAGTTATAAAACTTTATTAAAGCGTAAAAATTAAAAAAAAAAGCGATTTATAGTATTTAACGCAAAAAAGGATCTAAAGCGTTATAAAACCTTATTATTATTATTATTACTACCGTATTAAAATAATAATAATTAAAGCAAATACGTTATTTTAGTTTTATTAATAAAGCATATATAGTATTATATTAATTATATCGTTAATATAACGGAAAAATATATATTAAAATATACGTTATTAAACGCTTTTTTAGTTTATATTATTTAAAAACGTAATAAAGTTTTATAGTTATTTGCTTTTATTAATATTATTAACGTTAATAAATTACGTTTAAAACGAAAACAAAATTTTATTAATATAAATAATTAAATATATTTTAAAAATAAACTAATAACGAAAATAGGCTTTATAATAATTAGCGATATTAAGTTATAAATTATAATAAACGAATTTAATAAAATTTAAACAAAATGCAGTAAATATTACCGCTTTATAAAAAAAAAGTTATTAATAAAAATAGCAGCTTTTTAACGTTAAATTAAAAGCTTTAAAAACGATAAATTATATTTAATAAAGTTATAAAAAGCTCGTTTTAAAACTTTTAGAGTTATATTTTATAAGCAGTTAATTAACGTTATTGCATTATTTAAAAAAAAGGCTAATAACGTAGATTAATTGTTTATAAAATATTGCGAAAAACGTTATCGGCGTTATAACATATAGCACGAAAAAAAAAAACGTGTTATTATTAATAAAACGCCTTTAATTAATAATTTTATTAAAAATATACGGTTAAATATATATTAATGCTTTTTAAAAAAACTATTTTAATTATTAATGCCGTAGGTTTATATAAAGCTTATATTAAATATTATTATTATCGTTTTTAAAAAAAGCAGGATAAATATAAATAGTTTTATAACTGTATTAATTTTTATAGAAATTAACTTTACGGTATTTAATATTTATAACGATAATTTTAAAATTAATAAAAATTAAAATAACGAAAATTAAAGTAATAAAATAAACGTTAAATAAAATATAGCAAATATAGATTATAATTACGAGTAAAAAACTTTTGTTTAAATATTATTTTTAATTAAAATCGAATATATAATTTTATTTATTTAAGCTATTTTGTTAAAAAATACGGGAATTAACGTATTTAGGCTTAAAATAACGGGTTAATAGTGTTATATTTAATGGCGGTAAAGGGCTATTTTATTTATTTATTATAGTAGTTTATTATAATATTTTATAAATTTTAACTTTTTATAATTACGTTATTAAATAATTATTAATTTATATTAAAATAAAGCTAATTATTTAATATATTTACGATTTAAATAATAAAAAAAACAAAAACCGTAGTAATAATATAAATCGGCGTAAATAACGTTGAAATAAACGTTAAAATATAATATAAATAAAAACGAGGTAATAGTTATTTAATACGTAATAATATAAATACTATCGCTTTTTATTACTAAATAACATATTTAATTAAAAATAACTTTATAAATATAAAATTTACGATATAAATAATATATTTAGATTTTTACTAACGTTTTTTTTTAAAAAACTACGTTATAATAATATAATATATAATTATATATTATAATATTATATAATTGCGGTTATTTATATTAAATAATTATAATTATTTATATTAATTAATTATTAATATTATTATTAATATTTTTAAAAAAACAGTAATAACGTAACGTATTAAATATATAAACTGCGTATAATTAAAAAATAGTAAAACGTATATTTATATAAGCTTAATTAAATAGATTTATATAAATATACGTCGTTAATATTAATATTAAGCTTTATATAGCTAATTTTATATAACGAATAACGTTTTTTAAAAAAACTATAAAAAGTATATATATAAATTTAAAAAATAAACTAGTTTATATGTTTTAATTATAAAATATTTATTTTAATCTTTTTTTTAATTTTAATTAAAATAAGTTTAAATTAATATATAGGTTTTTATTTTTATATTAAAAAAAAAAAAATACTAAAAGTATTAAAATTGTTATTTATTTTAATACTAATAACGGCTTTAAAATAACGTTAAAAATTTAGTTTGTTTTTTAATAATATAAAAAGTTTAGTTATAACGTTATTATAAATTAATTAAAATTTGGTTTTACGTTTATATTATTATATTTATTTAAATAAATCTATATTTATTTTAATGCGATTTTTATTAAAATCTATATTTAAAATATTTTAAAAACAATTGCTATTTAATATTGTTTTAAAAATCAATATCCTTAACGTATAGGTCGTAGCCACACCGGAAACACGTTAGAAGCCGCTTTAAGGCCTAACAAGTACCATTTGAAGCCTCGGCACTCGGTCACCGGCCGTTCAATCGTAGTTATGGGGCATTCAAATTCTTAAGGGGAAATACCGTGGCCGGTACCCCGGATTCGAACGACGGCGTAAGTTGCAAGGACCCCCATAGTTACGAGCAGAAGCAAATAACATCGTCATGGATTCATGACAGCTGGTGAGTGTTCGTGAAACAGGCTGTCCAGTTGTCCGGTGGGCCAGACTGTTCCCAATACCAGGAATTATTAATCTCACGATGGGCCACGCGGGTGGCATACCCGCTGACTCCGGCACACGCTAGCTCCCTCGCCTTCTGCAAATTTGCACCTGTATGTCACAGATGACACTTGCATACCAAGATTGCGCTGGCGAGCGTGTGGGATGGGACGTATGTACGCGCCATGGCGCATGCAGACGCACAACAGAGTTGACGCTTGGGTGAGGTCGAAGCGGTGAGACAAGCGCAAAGACTCGACATGAGCTGTCCCTGTTGAGGTGTTTGGCCATCGTGGGACTTTGCACAACAGAGACAGTTCCAGAAGCGCGTGAAACCCAATTGCCAGATCTGGAGAAAATAGTGCGCCTGTCTTATAAAGATGGCCGACGATGACTGGAGATAGTTGAAGGGATTGCATACGGCAGTTTAATATGTTCAGTATCATTCACCAATCCGCGAGGCATCAACGGAATACTGGCCAGTGGGCAAGTTGGCAGGTCGAGGTGGAAGTACCGGCTGGCTGCCTTACCTGAATCAGGAATCTAGTCGGTTCGCGGCTCACCAACTCATATCCCCTGACTTAGCTACGCTTGTTTCGCTTGTTTCGTCTGTGTCGCCCTGTCTGATGAGCAACGTCGACCAACGCACGTCCAGTAGGCCCAAATCTAGCCTTTTGAGCTACAGTATGCTTGGAAATGCAGTCCTCATGCAAGTATTTTGGGGGTGTGCGGATCTGGCATGGGATTACTGCGCGAGCTCTGTGGGAGAGCCGCCAAAGCTGTGTTTGCCGATTGCCAATCATAGACGCACGCCTTTCATATCTTATGGCATTGTAGCCAGGATGGTGGTCCAGAGCCTAGGCGGCAGAGCCGCTGATAATGCATACCAGCTTGATCAGCGGCCTGCCTGCGGACACTGGTCAGAAACTGGTAGCTTGAAGGCAAATGCCCTGATAACGTCCGGCTTAAACCAGGCTGGTGGGACTCGGAGGTTCGGAAACATCACATCTCGACCCTCACCATCTCACCATGTGCACTTTGTAATGTTCATGTATTCCGTAGGTAAGAATATCAATGTGAACGCCCGGCAGCTTTGCTTGGACAACCTACGTGTAAGACCAAGCCAGGGAGAGCCGGGGCAGGCCAACTCGCCAATAGGGCACGGGAAACGATCACGTTGGCAATGCTCAAACACCACGCGCTCAGTCAAACAGTAATAAAGCCAACCAACAAGTGGAATTGGGAATATCGAATGTCGGTGTGCGTTGAGCCCGCTGATTGTTTGCTTGTGTGCCGCAACATTTCTACACGATAGCGCGATAGTGGTCTCGAACATCCCGCGCGCCCAATTTATAGTCCCGCAGTAGTTCCCACAAGTCATTCCACAGGCGTTCCACAGCAGCTCCGCCGGGGGTCCAGAGATGTGAGACACGCGGGCCTGTCCAGAGCAGCAGATCGCCGGCGACTGCAGATTCAGGCACAAGCATCACACAAGCATGCGCAAGCGCCGCATTGGCGAGCGTTGGCGTGCAGAAGGCCGAGAAGGCCTGCATAAGTCTGCTGGGATGTCCAAGATAGCCCATCCGAATTCCACCTGAATCCCACCTGAATCCCACTCTCAGGGCTCTGCTAGGCCCTCGCCAAGGACAAGCCAAGTGCGCCGCAAACCCACTGCAAAACCCACTGCTGCCAACTGCTGCCCACCTCTCTGTAAACCGTAGATTAGCAACTAATAACCACTCTCGGCGTCGCTCCCGTCCGCTTCGTAAGGCGCCCCAAATTTGTCAGAGCCGCAGATTCTTCACTCCCGTGTGACCCAGCAGCCCTGTCGAGCCTGTCTCGAGCCTGTCTCGCCCTGTCAAATCCCCTCGGTGTCGCGCCTTTGCTGCCACGTCCGAGCATCGGCATGCTCTGCTCCAGCTAGCAAAATCTGATACACCCTGGAATCATCTCCATACGCACACACCACATGTCTACAGATCTATCTAAGACTTATACAGTCTACTTTGCCATCGAATAAAATAGATATCATTCCTGTGTAGCCCTAGACCTCCCCCTCTCCCCTCTTCAATGAATATATAGACTCTGTACCTATCAAAACTATTAACGCCCTCGGTGCTCACGGTCCCCTCGATCCCACCCGCGTGTACACACGAATTCGAAACCTCAAGCGTCAAACCATTTGCGATATCCGTCAGCTTCATCAAGCACTCCTCTTGGTGAACCTCAATCCGACACGATCCCGACCAAGTCTATAACATGCGCGGCGCGGCGATTCCGCCAACATTGACCGCGCTTCAGCCTTTGGCTTCCATCACCAGAACTAGTCTGGCACAGTCGAGACAGGCTCTGAACCAAAAGATCAGCGCCACCGGCATTCGCCATGCCAGCACCATAACCCACTCGCCTTTCTCCCAATCCATTGAGCCTGGTGCCATCTTGAGGGGCTACTCCGGAAGGGAGTATACGATAGAGAATGTGTTGCAGGATAGGCAGAACCGCCAGGTCTTCCTGGCTAGGTAAGCACACTCCGTTACCTCAATGGCTCGACATCTTGGGGCTAACTGGCGACACTAGAGCGGAAGAGAAGATGTTTGTCTTGAAGAGTCTCTTCGAGAAGGACTACGAATACTCGTTACCCCTACAACTCAGACTCAACCAGTCTCCATACCTGAGGGCTCTCCGTGACACTGTTCCCGACCAAAAGATGTTCGTCAACGAATACTTAACCGACCACCTTCTCAACTTCGCTTTCAAGGACATCTCCATGGCCACCCAGAAACGCATCCTTCGCGACTCGTTGCGTGGTCTGGCTACCTTGCACTCTCAGAACATCGCCCATCTTGACGTCAAGGCAAATAACATCATGGTCGACTACCATGACACGCCCGAGGGCATTGTCGTCGAGCGCGTTCAGCTGTCCGATCTCGAGGACTCTACGCACATCCCACCTGGACAGGCCTTGAATGGTGTTCAGGTCGGAAACCAGTTGTGGAGGAGCCCCGAGGCTCATGTGCAAGGGGCTGTTGGCAAGCCGTCGGATGTATTCTCCCTTGCCATAGTGGTATGTCTATTCCCGACTTATGTGTACAATAGCATTCTTTTACTAACTCATCATTCAGTTCATCTTCATGCGTCTTCGCAGCGTCATCTTCCTCGCTGACGGCGCCCCGAAGCTTGACCCCACTCAGGATATCCTCATGAAACAGATTTCTTTCTTCGCCGACTGGAAAGACTTTGACGGCTTCCTTAACTGCTTGGGCCGTCGTCATCCCTGGGCCTCCTCCCTTCGACGCATGGCAGATTCGTTTGACCAGAAGAATCCCCGGCTGCCTTTTGCTTCCTGGAAGAGCGACCTCCTTGAACCCGAATTCAAAGACCTCATCGGCAAGATGACCAACTTCGACCCACGAAAGAGGATCACAGCCGAACAAGCTCTTGATCACCCTTATTTTTACGACGTTGCGGATGAATAGACCTGGTTCTTCGTCCAGCACATCAACATTGCTTTCATTTGTGCTTTACCAGCGGGCGTCAGGAACTAAAACCATAGATTTGACTGGGTTTACGGGATAAATAGACAAAAGGGCTGAATAGACAAGGGAGTAAACGTCGGATAGACTCAAGAGAGACATAGATTTAGAGGTACGCTTCTAAAGGTATAGGGTTCCCGGGTCCCTCACGCCATCTTAATCTTAATACCACGATGAAGTCGCCGTTGGCGCAACCCAGTCATCATTCCTTCTCTGCATGTGATTTGGAACACGGTGCTTAGGTATTCCTCGCTTGTCTTCCAATGATATCGGTAGAGTGACTCGCATTGAAGAGAAGACCCCTTTCCGGTTTATTTGTTTATTGATCATGGTATGATCTTCCGTTTACGTCAACGGTATCGTAGAATTCTGCTATAGCTCTGCTCTACCAGAACAAGAGCAACAGGCCGTTTTGAGATAGCACCCATCCTACGAAGGGTTCCATTTGAGAGCCAATTCTCACTGTTGCCTTGCAACAAATCCCCAGCTCTGCCGATGTGGTGCACTCCACACCGATTAATTACACCCTTGTGAAACATCCACTTTCATGAAATATTGCTTAACGGTGACGCCTGTGGACTCGAAGAGCTTAACGGATCGCATGGGTTATACGGCGTTTGTGCTTGGTATGGCGGTGATGGCCTGATGAATTCTAGGGGCATGATCCAAGTCGATGCCCTCCTCCTCCCCGTGCTCCTTTATTATCACAAACATTGTTTCTCTGGGTGGTCGCGGTGCTGTTATAAGCACGTTCTCAAGAGGATCTGCAAAGAAAATTTTCGTAGATAAGTTTGTCTTTTTTGTCTTTACACCTTTCCCAACACGCTGAGAGTGCTACCACGGAAAGACTTTGTCTTCTATCGGGTTTGTATTCATTCTTATGGAGAAGCTTCCGGCCATGCTCATGCGCTTGGATGTCCCCCGGCTTATCATGAAAATTCCTGCGAAATAATGCACAGCAAAATATTATGCTGGGGAATGAGATCGGTGCCCCTATACCGACTGCTATCAGGAAGACGTTCTGATCAATATCTATTGCATAGCGAGCGCAACCGTTCCGTATCGTCCCCGACAGGAGCTTTTGAAATGATCAAATTGGAAAGTGAGCATTTCGAACTATTTTGTGTTGAACACATACTTTGATATTGCACCAACGCAAGGTTTGACCGTCTACTCAGTAGGTGAAAAATACAGGTAGTAAGTCCTCCAAATCAGCCCGGGATCAAATGGTTCTCGTGGTATGAGTTGCGATCGATGGCACAGATGATATGATTATTAGATACACTACGTAATATTCTCTGCAAGAGGCTCACTGGTGAGTCCAGAAGAAAGTGGCGGCATCGATATGTCTGCACTTTGATCCAACTGCACGTAGGGAGCCGCGAAACGAATGCCAAAAACATACATGTATCCAAGCTAGCGTTCCTACTACTTAGGAAAAGTTCATACTGGGTAACCTGTAAAGCTAAGTATTAGCACATGGATGTTAAGCTAGTGGAATTATCGATACAAGGTCAAGAAAGCAGAGTCTATGCCAGGATCACTTACATATGCGATGCTGATAGATACACCTCATAGCCAATATCAGTATGAGCGCAAAGAAAATTAGTATCCCTACAGTTATGCCCACAATGGCACCGTCGCTCAGAGCCCCGGGATCATCGCGCCTGAGAATGTAAGTATCGTGCGACGACTCCATTTTTGCTGGCAGTCTCCTATAGTCTCCTAGATGCACTTTACGTTATTGGATTATTGTTGTTTCATTATTGTCGTTTTTCAAGTCTTGATGATAATGATGGAAACTGAAGCCATCTTGTACCTCCCATCGTGCGCTTTGTAGGCGAATCTCTATATATTATGGTCTTCTAATACTATTTATTATGACACAAAACAAACATGAGGTGACTGGAGTGTTCCCAGCTTGATAAACCTTGATATGTCAAGTATTCTCTACGTCAGAGTGTATGACTGACGATGACGAGACGGGCACATCAACAACAACGACATCGTCATCGAGCGTGCAAACTAGAGTCAGAGCACGCCTTTCTGTCAAATCTGGGACAAAAGTTTTGTTTGGTCTAACGTTTCCAACGTTCCTGCAAGTGTCTATGGCTCACAAATGGACAAATCACTGAAAGCGTATGATACACCGCAGCACCTAATAGTATAGCATATGGTGGATGGCCAGGCAAACCCACAGTTGCCGCAGTCATGTAAAAGGTCCTCATTTCGCGCGCATGGAGATGACTATTCACTGTGTGCATTATTGACGCGGTTGGGGCGCAAGAAAATAATGAGTACTCGTGAATGTAAAGCGTTTCGAGTATATCTTCTGGTATGACTCTTGTTCTGACCATCTGCCTGACCCAACATCTACTAATCCTGATTCATCCAAGATGAAAATACTGCGCACTTAAGCAGCTCCTAGAAAAAAAAGCAGTGTCAACTCTATTTCGAAATCACGCGACCTCTCAACTGACTTGGAACCGTGTGTGTATGCCTGGTTCCGGGTGTACTCATGATAACCATGAGAGTCACAGGGTACGCGATCGAATATGCTTATACCGCTATCATGTGGAAGTGACTGCCTTCCCTCGTCATTGTGTGGTGATTCGTATTCGCGAAGGTTGCTTCCACGCTGATCATAGTTAGCTTGGATCTGAGACTAGGTTGGGCGTCATCGTCGTCACCGTATCCATGTCTGTCGAGAGACCTCGTATTCCGGGGATCATGCGAAGGCCCTGGGACATCTGAAGAGATGTATGGCTTGTCATCATCCTCTTTGGGATACTCGTCGTCATTGTGGACATCGTCAAAGTTGTCAACTATTTCTTGAGGCATTCGTGCATTTTGCCATCGTCTCCGACCTTGGTCGTCTTCAGGAAATCCTCGAACTCGGATGTAGTCTCACCCACAGTCTCGAAATGAGTTGCGGTGGGTACAGCAGGAGTATTCCCATATTTGTGGAGAGTCTGCTTCTCGTACAGATCTAGGGACGCAGAGATTTCAACGGCATTCCTGTGTAGTTGAAGGGCATCAGCGGCCGGTGCCTACGATGGCCTCTATACGTCACAATATACTCACTATTGTAATCCAAGTGCACATAGGTGCCAGCGGGTTGACAACCCTTTTGCGATACAAGCAAAACTCCTTCGAAGACAATAATTGTCCTTCTAAGGTTGTTTTTAGGCGTTTGGCTCCCCAACATCGACATTGTAAATACACTGCTGGAGGACTTGTCTGACCGCGTCATCCGACTCGAGATGTGCATTGGGGGCGAAAGAAGCCGGAGTCTTCGTTTGCACCGCAGCGAAAGTCGCTCGCAGTAGCTGTGTAAGCGTCGGACGGGGGGCATGGTCAGAATCAAGGCATCGGATCAACAGGCGACGGAGTTGGGGATCGAGTGTTGGATAGGGAGTAGGACTGCCGTCCGTTTTCGGGGCAATTTCGAATGAGAAGTTGTCCGACTTCATGTTATTGTACGATTAAACAACGACTTTTCGCGCAATTAAGCCGATAACTAACACAATTGTGTCAGCCAGTCTTGCGGCGTTTGCATGAGTGTGTAGAGGGAATATGTTCACGATCTTCTAGGTGGTGGGAAGAAACCTGAGGGCATCCGAATTCACCTACCTATTCAGGTAGCAGAAACTATGTTGTCCATGACTGCGGTCGTGGCGCTTTTTGCGGGAACATATCGACTCTCAGGCTCAGTGACATCTCTTGCTAGTCCAAAGTCAATGAGCTTCAATGGCGGAACGATGCCATGCTCCTCAGGGAAATCTCCAACGCTTCCAACCATCACTAAAGAGATGTTCAGTTTCAATCACATCAATGGATAATCAGTGGTTGCCTTTTGTGCTACAAACCGTTTCCAAGTTGAAAATCATCGTGTAAAAGACCATTAATCGATACATCATTATCAGGCACAACCTCGAGGCTCAACGGAGGATCATCGTTTCGTCTTTGCGGATACGCCATCCCAACACACGCTCTCGTTACTGTGTGTGAAAATAAACCTTACTGTTAGCTAGATCGCATGATCAATACATGAATATTGACAGCTCAACTCACAAAAGAGGAAGAAACTCCAGAGTACTCTGTTTGGAAGTGCATGATCTGTTCGACCCAAACGCTCCGAGAGACGCACCAAGTCTCCGTTCTCGAGGTATTCCATTATCGAAACAGGGCCTCGAAGCCCTATCAGAAAAGTGTTTACACTATTGTACTTCGGTCCCTTCGTCCGATCTTTGAATCTTTGTCTCCATCTCGAGAGTGCACGTAGGAGGAACCCTCTAGGAGGGTTTAAGTCGTCTCGGGCCGCGATCAGCTTGACGATGTGCGCCGCACCACCCAATTGCTATGGCTATATGTCAGTTTCTTTTTCATGCAAAGTGCGCAAACACCTCTATTCTATCACTGTGAACGGATATTCCACTAGTTCGACTTACTCGCAATATTCTGATCTCGGATCTTAATTGGCCCTCATCCTCCTTGTCAATGATCCTCTTCACCACCAACCTCCTAGAACTAACATTTCTACGACGATACGTGTATTTCAATTGTCGGTTGAAGTGATCTCGAACCTCGCGGTGACCCGCGGGAATGCTGGAGCCAGGAGGTTGGTTCATGAGGATTTCTGCGATTGATGTGATTACAGTGTCGATAACACCGGATATGATCGAGATTGCTTCAATTTACAAAACCGAATCGAAAGTAATACGTTCCTACCCCAACTACGTTGTACCTGACGCCAGCGTACACTTAAGCGGATCCCATTGTTTGATGATGTACTTAGAATCCGCACAAAGGGCTAAAAAAAAATGTATGCTATTCAGGACCCCTTTCCGGAGACTTGATATCGGGACAATATGAAAGGTAGATAAAGGATTGCCTTGGTACTCAGTCTCCATTGTTGGCAGTCATGAAATTTGCCAGGTCAACCCTTGAAAATATATATCACTTATTCCACCAGTCCTATAGGGGAATCACAATCACCTCAGACCGCGGGGAGGCACACCCAAAGGTCCATCACATAGATATGCAAATATCTCCATGGAACCATTGCATTCCCAGTGAATCTAGTGATTGTGTATCAATTGAGAGCAGCGTGGACTGGATCACCTCTTCATCCATCATGCTCGTCCGTGAAAATGCCAGACTGTCGCACCAACGCCATACAAATGCAGTCATGATCCTTCATTATGCCCAATTCAAACAATCAGTGCTTTCCGCCTAAAAGCACAACGAATATTGCCGTAGTGATCTCAATAACAACTCCAACACTGGTATCCACCGATGGCTAAACGATCACTTAACCAATGACACAACAATCCCTAGCCCAACAGGATTTTTCAATCCACAACACCACCCCTCACGCCACCCTTTGCCTTCAACTTCAGCAGTGCAGCATGCCGACGAGCATGATGTTTGGCATCACTCTCATGCAGAGGGTTATACAGCATGTCGCACTCTTTGCACTCGGCATAGCCCTTATCCGTCAGGGACAGACTAAGAGTCGTCTGAACCGATGCCCGTCTTTTCTCTCGCATGACTTTGCCGCGCTTTGTCGCCTCGGGGATGATGTTTGCTATGTTCAGAGAATTCGGGCTGGACGTTGACAGTGCTGCGCTGTGCGGTTGACTGGATGTCTCTGGCCCAATTGGGCTGACATCCTCGTTCTCCCTTTCTCTGTCTGTTCCGTTGTCGCGGTCCATGTGGTCGATCGTGTCATCGTATTTGTGATGTTTGGCTATTCGTGTTCGAAGTCGCCTTATTCTCCTCTTGCCCGAAGTGATGATGGGGGGTGATGACGGCGGTGTTGTTGTGGGCTGCTCAAGTTCTGATGACAACTCTGAAGAGGGTGCGGTACTGTCGGACTCGGGCACTAATTTCTTGAAATATGCCATGATCGTACCCTTGGTTGCAGGCGGTGGTAGTGATTCAGTCAATGTCGGTGGTTGAACCGGGAGCGCCTCGACTTGTTCAACCGAGGTCGTAGGGACTATCGGAGTCTGGAGGATAGGCACAGAGTCATCATTGACGTGCCGCCTTTTCACGGGCGGCTCGTCGGTCTCAGTTGACGATGTGCGTTTACTGTACGTTCGCAGAGGTCGCCGGCGAGCATCCATTGTGGTATGACTCGTATACGATTTGAGGGACGAGACATATGGGCGCTCTGGTTTTCTCGGCAACCTATCAAGAGTATGCATTGGTAAGGGAAGCTTTTTCTGTTCAGGCGATCTGCCATACCTGGACACTTGTTTGAGCTGTGTAGTGACCACCTCCATTGGCGAAACCTCAAAAACTCAACACCAAAACACCTAATAGGCGCGACGCGTGTAAATATCCAATTCAAGAGGGAGATACAGATTATGGTCCAACGATGCAGGTATCAAGATGGTCAGTCGACAGGCCGTTGTGAGGGGGTAAATACAATGATGGATTGACGAAATGCCAAGACCGTCAATTCAAACACCTGCATTGATCATATGGCAATAACGCGTTAATTAGTACCGAAGACGCGCCGCTGACCGCGATCAGCGACGCGAATTTCACGGTTTCAATCTATTGATGGTGCCAGCTGGCGAGTGATCTAGACAGCTGTGCGACAGCGGACCCGCCAGCCGAAAGCTTACATGTAGTAGATCTGTACATCCGTACCCTAAATGCACTCGGGTTAGGAAGCTCGCCAGACATCAGACGAGAGATGAAATGTGTCAGGAAATCAGATCTTTTGAATGGTATTCTTGTCTAGGGGCCATAGGATTTCTATAAAGACCCTTTTAACCTCCTACGTAGACTCGGCTCTGGGACGTGCATACTCTGCTCAGCGGAGGGTATGACCATAGCCTCCTGAGTCTTAGAGTCTCTGTCCTTTTCGCCTACCACCCATGTTTGGAGGATTTCCTTCACCTCCTCCTTCTTCTTCTCTTTATTCTCGCCTTCGGCCATTCTCCATGTGTAGGCTGAATAGACGGCCACCTCGACGATGGCGACCACAATAGCCCCACCCAAGCTGAGGAAGAGTCGTGCTGTGACGGGCCACCACTGAGCAGCCTTCCAAAGTGCTGCACCACATCCCACAACGCTGACCAGGAAATTTATCAAGAGCGTGACTTGCTTCTGTACGTCGCCATACTCGATATCATCGACACCCCAATCTGAATCTTTGGAGGGCTTATTCACCTCCGCGAATGAGTGGGCCATCGGCGCCATGGGGAATCTCTGGGCAAACGTCTCTCGAGTGGGCACTTTCTGTGTCATACGCTCATACGATCGCTCTTCCTCCTCCCGACGAAGCCGTGCCATTAAAGCTTTATACTCATTGGTCTGCGACTGGTTAGCTTATGTAATCTCTTTCCGTTGTTGGTGGTCATGGAATCGACAGACCGGTTCGGCTTTGGGTGGCGGTGGCGGCACATAAATCGTAGATCCACGAAGTAGTTGTTCTAAGCTGTAGTCTGTCTTGCCTTTCTCACCCAGTCTTTTCCATACATCGACGATCTGGCCATGGCTTATAGGTTTTCCGACGGCAGGGTTTTCCAGCGATGGATCTCGAAGATCGGGTGCTACGGCTGAGTTGACGTCGGCTGGAGGCTCTACTTCAACATTTGTAGATTTGGAAATCATGATAGCTTCCACGACGGAAGCTGTCATCCTGAGTAGAACCATCTTTGTAGTGATGAAGATATTTCATCCTTGAGCTGTTCGGACTCATTGCTGGCCGTCTCAGTGGGAAAGATGCCTAGATCCATGCTGTCATATGACGGGAATAGCCGAAAGTGAGCTGGCAAGGTGTGGCTTGAGTCCAAGGCCTATGCGCCACGCCCAGGATCCACGCTGAACCATCCAATTGGGACAGAACCGTTCCACGCTGGAGTCGACGAACCTTGAAAGTACAGATACACCGGGACAAAGCGCATAGGTACGCTGCAGGTACCGTGCCAGCATCGAGTCGGGCGACAGACGATTTCCAACGCCGAGCGACTCGAAGTGCGCTGGTGAATTTTTTATAGATGATACAGACACTCGTCGGCGTCATCCGGTGCTTTGAGTAAGATATTGTTATTGTCGCAACTCTTCTTCGCCAAGACGATCACGTCCACGCCCGATCCTAATCTTTGAGTTCAACCTCAGCACACTCGCCTATGGTATACTCAATAAATCAAGCTTCAAACTAGGCCGATTGGGGCTTTTGCGACCATACCGAGGTCAACATGCCGGCCGATCTGCAGCTTCGAACTGCAGCTTCAGTCTTGCGCGCCTCTCGCGCCATCGGTCGCCCAACTTTGTTCTCGGCATGCTCAGACTGCCGGACCGCTTCTTTACTTGATCTGCGGAAGAGGCACTACCACAATAGCCCGCAACGATCTTCAGCCTGGGCTGCCGCCGTCTCGGTGGCATCCAATATCGTCACAAATGCTGTCTCCCGAAACAAGGGCGATATGCATATCGACCCTCTACGGACAGTGGCAAAGGAGATGAAGTTTCTAACCGGAAATATCAGGAATTTGCTGGGATCGGGCCATCCGTCACTCGACCGTGTCGCCAAATACTACACCCAAGCCGAAGGCAAGCATGTACGACCGTTAATAGTGCTCCTCATGTCTCGTGCCACAGCCCTCTGCCCCAAGAACGAGTTTGCCCCGGCTTCTACACACGATACCATCAACACTGCCATATCTCCACTCGACGTATTAACCGATCACAACCCCTCTTCTCCCCTCTCAGGCTTCTCGTCCGAACCCGAGTCGACAAATAGCGATATCCTTCCTTCTCAGCGCCGGCTTGCCGAGATCACAGAGCTGATCCACACGGCTTCATTACTCCATGATGATGTCGTTGATCACTCTGTTTCTCGCCGAGGCTCACCTTCTGCGAATTATGAGTTCGGGAATAAGATGGCCGTGTTGGCAGGAGACTTTTTACTCGGCCGAGCTTCAGTCTCGCTAGCGCGACTACGAAACGCCGAGGTGATAGAACTTCTGGCCACCGTCATCGCCAATCTTGTCGAGGGCGAGTTTATGCAGCTGAAGAATACGGCGCGAGACGAACGGAACCCCAAATACTCGGAAGAGAGCTTCAACTATTACCTACAAAAGACCTATCTCAAGACGGCCAGCTTAATATCAAAATCTTGTCGGGCGACTGCACTTCTCGGTCGCGCCGACGCTACGACGGTCGATGCTGCATACTCGTACGGCCGAAATCTCGGGTTGGCGTTTCAGTTAGTAGACGACATGTTGGACTACACAAAGTCTGGTAAAGATCTCGGCAAGCCCGCGGGAGCGGATCTGGAGCTGGGATTGGCAACGGCGCCCTTATTATTCGCTTGGAAGTCAAATCCTGAATTGGGCTCTTTGGTGGGCAGGAAATTCGAACAAGAAGGTGACGTCCAAAGGGTAAGTCCTCCATCTCGCGAATATTACGCGCTGGGTACCACGGGACTAACAGCACACAGGCACGACAAATTGTCATCGAAAGCGATGGCATTGAACAGACCCGCGCATTAGCCGAAGACTACTCCCAGAAAGCAATCGCCGCACTCGGCACATTCCCCGACAGCGAAGCGAAAGACGGCCTAATCGAGATGGCCATGAAGACCCTAAAACGCCAAAAGTAATCACTAGAACCTGTACAACATGAATACTGTAAAACTACTGCATCATAGAAGTATTAGATGGGGTTATGGGGGTGGCCTAATGTACATATAAGTGCGCGTAGAGGACCACCGCAGAGTCGCGTCGCATCGCATCAATGCAAGCACCTGCAGCAACATGTATAACCAACGAGGCCGACATAAATGATTGGAAACCTTTATGTAGCATTGAGCAACTACCAACTCAACGGATGTAGTATTCCAAAGAAACTCTACAACTAAACATGAATTTCGGGCGCTTGTCCTGCTTTACCAGCTTGCTCGAATCGCTGAATCTTGAACCTAAATAGACCTAAAACACCAAACGCTCTCCACTTGGACATGGACTCTGAAGATACAGTAGCATCCAAGTACAGTAAATCCTGCACGAACAAATGTAATCCTGCTCACGTTCAGACTCAACCGGAAGGATTATAATCCGCACAATATAAAGACACGAGAGGGTTCTACACATCATCATCAGCATCATTCCACACCATTCCTCTTTTTCAAACACTGGTTTTCAGAAAGAAATATCTTACCAAGGCAGTGACCGCACAACAAACCCTAACCCCAGGACAGTTCTCAAGTTGTTGATCACCTAGGCATCTCTCATCAGCCTTACAAACCCCTACAAATTACCCATACACTCAATTTACTCTCAATTCAGGGTAAGAACTTACAGACAAGCCCATTAACGTCATTCGGGTTCAAATGATACCCATAGGTCTCGGCAAGAAAAACAACAAGCGGTTGATCACCCGCCACGATCGCGCGACAGCACTGCAACTCGCCTCCGTTTCCGCCCCTTGCTACGGCGCACTCCGGTGAGGGATGGGGTGACCATAGAAGATTTGGTGGTTGGAAGTTTCCTACGTTGCCGAGCACTTGACTTTTCCGTTAATGTTGGGTATCATGATAGGAGGTGGAGGGGATACGTACGGGTTTGCAATGCGCCGGCGACTCCTGAAGTTTTCGTTGGGCGTGGGAGGGTGAGTGGTTCGGGCGCCGCGGTGATGAAGGGTGCTAGGAGGGCTAGGGAGAGGATGAGTGGGAACAGCATCATGATGGTGATACTGTATTAGACTGTGGGTGATAGATTTGGATTTTCTAAGAGGGAGGCAAGTCGAGCCGAGCGGTTACGAACTACCGCGGGTTGAGGACTTGAGTGGGGATGTTAACAGTATTGGGTGAGGCATGGAGATGGGCGATGGCTTATATACTCGTGTTGAGTATCCGGTTAACAGCGCGTCGTCTCTTTGCAATGTGTAATGTAGTTTCATATAAGTATAAGTAGTTTCATATAAGTATACTTTAGGTGTCCACGTCGCGTAAGAACCAGTTATGTTACGCACGAGATAGGAATCTACGAGAGCACAAACACAAGGTTCAAAACAGGAGAAGAAATACGCATCACGCTGGGCGTCGTTATTGTCATCTAGCGATTCGTCGGCCGAGAGGACACGGAATGTTCTGTGTGAAGTGCCGGAGAGCCGGGGCTGCAAGGGGTTGGTAAGTTGGTTGTCCACGCGGTGGAATTCTGTGCTGGACCGTGGACGGCCAAGACGGCTTCGCTGACAGGCGTTGGCACAATTCACTAGTGGCCCTATGGGGAGCTTGGCGTCGGTGATACTTTGTCTCGTCATGAGTGGCATGGCGCATATGGGTAGGGCTCGGACAGCGCGGAGACCACCATCTTGACCAGAATGTAGGTACTAGAGGCTGTCAATATCCGGATGTGATTAGAAAAGGGTACGGAGTAAAACTAACAGGCTTGGATGAGATTGAGGGTGATCTCCCGTGCGGGACAGCGGCCTCAGTAAAAGGATTGGGAGTTTTGGACGATGACCGGCCGGCATAGCGCATTTTGACTCGAGAGCATCTAGGTAGGTAGTCCTCCTGGCTTGAGTCAAGGCTTTTCGGTGCCTGGCTAATTGGTAAGACCGGCGTCCCTGTTTTCCAAATACTCTCAATAAATGTTTTCTTATTTCGTCAATGTTCCACGCTCGCCAACGGTCCCGAAGCCCTTCCAGCTGCCAGATCCCAAACAGTCGCCGAACAGTCGGATTTGGGATCGAATACAGATCGCCGGGCCCCTGTCGGGATGATCTGCATCGTCAATCTTCACTGGGCGGCTTACCGATTGGTTCCAGGGCCACGGTGACGAACAGGGAACGCGGTACCGCTGACCGAATCTCCAACAAAGATCCTGGGTGTAACCCTGCTCTGCAGAAGCCACATATCTTGGCTGCCAGTGTTCAATAATGCTGTAAAAATAATCACAGCACTGGCCGACCCTTGTTTGCTCGTGTTACCTCGGCTTGGTGACGAAAGAAGAACGGTTGTCAACCAGGCACGGACTAAACCTCGAAAGTCATTCAAGAGACCGAGAGTGGAATCGGAAATATGGAAAAGCACATGAATCTAGGCCCGATCCACCTCGTCAAGCAATATGTATGATTGGGTCTTTCTGCGAGACGTTGGAATGTAGCGTCTTGCTGAGGCGTCAAATTTCCACGGCGCGAGCCCCCAACGGCTGTTCACGGTGACAGACTCGAGGGGCCAAACTCGGCTTGGCGATTCAGAATTTGAGATAACAGTTCGAAATGTTTTCGCCGTGTGCTTTCCCGGAGGGTGCAACTTGAGGCTCACTAAGTGCAATATTCGTTGCCCTTTACCCCGTTGCGGAGAAGACTGAGCAGATCATGTTCCCAACCATCCACGATACAGCATCGTTTCCCTATCACTGATAGGCGTGCCGAGGGTCCAAGAAGCTTGACAACATGGCAGAGCAAGGGTCCTGTGGACATGGCAGCCTCTCGCCACTATTGGATTTCCATGTGGCGGCCTGACAATATTTGCTCGCCAATAGCATATCCCTATATGTTACATACTGCGGCGGAGATCTACGCAGGGCCATGTTTCTTTTGTCCCTGAGGGAGCCCCATACTACCCTATCCCACGGCTGAAAGTGACACCTTAGGTACATGTAGATCATGGATGCTAGTCGTGACATACATGACGCTGTGGGGTTTGAACAAGCTAGGCGGTGATAAGTTGCCAAAATCTCTAATATCCGACTCTGTTCGATAAGACTACAAGGCCCAGACTGCACGCCAACTTATTACAATTTTTCAGATCAAATATAATGCGTCCTGAATGTAGCCTGGGGTCGCCACGTCGTTTACACTACTGTCGGTTGCCAATATTTCGGCTCGGACCCTGGAGGAACTGGCTGCTCTATATCCCATTCGGAACAACCCATCATTGCGGCATCAGACATCAAGACAGTTCGCATCACACATACTTCCAAAACTGAATACGGATGACGCCCCCGGGTCTTTCTTGTCATCATGATTGAGCGTGGCTTGTGAGGCTCTCAATCACACCCTCACACCGGCTTCGGCCAGTCATTGGCTACTCTCCATTCGAATCTGACTTGAGTTGTTGGCTGCACACAGTTTGACTTTGGAACTGTTCGATCGGTGCAATCTGCGGCATCGACCGCACCACCAAAGGAACGCTTGCGTCTGTCTCTCGTCCGTAGTCATTCTAATGTTTTGGCCCTTTTGGGGCAAAGACAATAAGTGAGAACGAATCCGATCAAGCTGTATAAATCTGTTACATTCCTCGGTATCCATGGCACAATGAAGGCATTGGTCGCAGAGATACTTGCCTCACACTCCAATCCGCATATCCCTCCAGACCTACTGTTTGCACCACCTTGAATTATGACGACGTTATCTCGAGCCTTCCCTGATGCTGCTCCCGGCATTCTGGGAGTAGTGTCAGTACTTGTGTTAACAGTAACGTTTTGCAATCTACTCCGTCGCTTATTCTCGAATGCCTCGCTCCCTACCAATCTTCCTTGGGCTGGTCTCGGACAACGTGCGGGCCGTCTGGGTAAAGCCAGGGCCAATCTCTTAAGCTTTTTCAATCTGAAGGATCTTCTAGACGAAGGTTACTCGAATGTTTGTCAACTCTGGTCGAAGCCTCTATAATCGATGCAGCTAACCATTTCCGTTAAGTACTCGAAAAGAGACAAAACATACGTGCTCCCTTACTATATCAATGGACCGCAGGTTATCCTGCCTCCGTCACAAATTCCATGGTTGCTAGAGCAGCCTGACGATGTCCTCAATCAAGAGCAGGTCAACCGCCAGTTTCTCCAGGCAGAGTATGCCTTCATGCATGCAAACTTAGTCAAAGACCCGGTACATCCTGAAATCATCCATCGCGAGCTGACCAAGAAGATAAACAACTTCGCCGATGACATTGTGGAAGAGATAAATGCGAGTCTTGAAGACAATTGGGGCTCAGACACCGAAGAATGGCGCGAAGTTAAAGTGTACGACACGATGCTCGACGTGGTCGCACGGCTATCTATCCGAGTACTCATGGGCCTGCCGCTCTGCCGTAACAAAGTCTTTTTGAGCATTTGCAGCAATTTCATCAGACAGGTCGCTCTAGCCGCAGCCGCAATAAGCCTCTTCCCCGATTTTCTCAAGCCGTAAGTTGCACGAGCCGTCGAGTCTAGATGCAGTATCAGGACCCCGGGTTTGAAGGGATCTGTCGTGTCACGCGAGGTTATAGTACTGACCTTGTGATGAGTGTAGGCTCGTCGGACCCGTCTTTACGCTGTACGACCGTGTTCTGTATATGCGTTGTAGGGGCTTCTTGATGCCGGTTATCAGTGAGCGTCTCGACCTTCTGAGAGATCCGGACATTGCGAAAACACCTGAGGACGCGACACCACCTGTGAGACAGGAGCTCTTTCTGAGCCACAAATCCGTTATAGTATGATGCACTGAACTGACAAAGCAAATAGAACAACTACGTGCAGTGGTCCATTGACCATGCTCTCGCCAAATCAGTTATAGACCCTATTGAGCTCGATCCACGGGTCATAGCCAGTCGATTCTCCGTCCTCGCATTCGCCGCGATTCAGTCATCCGTCATCACGTTGACCAATACGCTGTTTGATCTCGCAGCTTCGCCCAATTGTATCTCCTGGCTCGCATCCATGCGCGAGGAGGTCATCCGAGAGACCGAAGGCTCGGGCATCACAGCCGTCGGCGCAGGCCAGCTCGGCTGGACCAGAAACATCCTGTCCAGAATGACGCTCGTCGACTCCGCATTGCGCGAGAGCCTGCGATTGAACGGGTTCATCGAGCGCGGCATCATGAAGATGGTCGTAGCACCCGAGGGCGTGACGTTGCCAGACGGATCGCACATTCCATGTGGCACCAAGGTCGGTATCTCCGGCTACAGCGTGCATCACGACGAAGCGAATTACCCCAACGCCATGCAGTATGACGCGTTTCGCTTCGCCCACGACGAGAGCGAGGATAAGAAGCCCCAAGGGCTCATAAATACCAGTGAGAAGTTCATGGGGTTCAGTCATGGTTCCCACGCCTGGTAAGTCATTTGCCCTCGTGGGTTGTGAATACAACACAACTGACGCCGTCATCGCAGTCCCGGTCGGTTCTTTGCAACAAATCAGCTGAAGATCGCACTTGGACACATTGCGCTGCTCTATGAAATCGAACCGATTCCTGACAGGCCCGTGAATAAGTGGTTCTTCGGACATATCGCACCACCATTGATGGAGACGCTGAGAGTTCGACGCAGGAAAACTCAGCTGTCAGCTGAGGGTATATGCAATTGATGTGAGCATAGATAAGGAGTTCAGACTAGTATTTATTCTTATACTACACCCATAGACCAAGTAGACATTGGGCATATAGCGATTTGGTTATGAGCATTGCGCTTCTCACTAGGGCTATTATTCAGGAATCGTCGAATCGATATACTTCCAAACAATGATAAACGATTGCTTTCGCTCCCATATCGGAGAGAACATCTCTACCACCAAACAGTATCCGAAATGCAACAGCATCTGAGAATATGTCTGCGTATCAACCCCGTTGTTCGTAACGACTACATTGTCGTTCGAAACCATTTGTGATCCTGCGATAGGCAAGATAGATAGCATCGGCTCCCGTTGAAGCTGTGGTCCCAGCTACAGGGCACAGTAGTTGAAGGGGGCTATTAGTGTCGATAGTATAGGCTGAGATGTACAGTGCTATATACACCTTCAAGATGCCACACATTTATCGTCATGGTTATTGATCATATCTCGTCACGTATTTTTTGACCATTATTCGCTTCATGTCCAGATTAGACCCTCACACCGTTCTTCGGCTGCTGGCGCAGTCTCACGCGGAGAAGATAAGATCGCTTTCTTCAGCAAGTTGTGATGAGCTGATGTGCTGCCCTGATGGTCGGAAGTGTTGGATCGCAGGTCCTCCTCAATCGTGTCCGAGTCATCTACCCGGCGTAGTCATTTCATCTGAATGGCGGCACACTCTGTTCGATGACGATATGAATTCAGTCTTTCGGTCGATATGCGTGAACTGAACGTTGGCAGGCGGCGATGTAACCAGAAGGCCTCAAAATGGGATATATGCAAAATATACCAAAAATGTACAGAATCCGTAGAGAAGCTTTTTCCTCCTCGTCAAACCAACCTGCAAAAATCTTCGTGGATCATATCCGGCATTCAGTAGGGCATGTCCAGCAAAATCCAAAACACGAAAGATCCTGTCACGTAAATGAGCAACACTGAAATCACGAGCACATATTCACGGAGATCCCTGTCGGGTTCGTAACTCACAAATTTATCACGAAGACTCCAAACCCGAATCTCGGAAGCAGACCCGCATTCGTCCTAGCGACCACAGATGAACGTGCAGTATAAGCCACAGGAGGAATCCGTAGTATAGTGAGTACAAGCTCAATGAATAATGCTCGGGCATAACGGCGCTCATCGGTGGTATAGATACGGAATATAAATGCGGCAACAGAAATCATTGCCAATGCAAAATCGACCTGAGTGACACGTCAGAGAACAGGATTATGATCGTTGACGACGGGGGGATGCGTACGCTTGCGGGTATGAGGATACGGTCGTTCTGTCTGTACTTAGTCCATCCTAAAACAGCGCAGATAACGCCAAGACCGAACTGAAGAAAAGCCATAAACGCCCACGTCAGGACAACGATACGTCTCCTTGCCTGACAGGCCCCATGGAGACGGTTGATGCCAGTGCCAGGCTGGGTGTTCACCACAGGCCAGTTGCAAAAGTGGCATATATAACCTTCGTAACCATTGGCGAGGTGAATGACTGGCCAAGGATTGAGATGATAATCCTGGGTGATACGTTGGCTCCAGCATCTAAAGCATACGGACCGCCAAGAACGGTCCCCTAAAGTGCTGTCTGTCACGAGGTTGTGGAGTCCAGGCACAGCAAGGCACTGATTGCAGCAGGCTGTCAGAGACACGCTTAGGCGGCCATTGCGGGTGAAAAGCTGCCGGACGAGATCGACGTTAATCACGTGATAATAAAGTCTGCATGTATGGCGTAAGGCGGCCAGACTGTCAATATCCAGGTAGGCGATGATGAGTTGGTGTAATTCAAGTGGGAGACTGGATAAGCCAATAGCGGCGTGAGCGTCGTCGTCATCGCCGTCGCCGTCGCCGTCGCGTGAGGGTGGTGGAGAGCGACGACGGGCTTTGGATGTCCGAAACCTGGTCAATTCCAGCTCGCGGCCGCGGATACGAGCGCGCATGATGAGGGAGAGAGTGCCGAGCCAAGATGGATGGCGACGGCGACATTCACGAAGACGTCCAGCGCTCAGGAGCAGGATTGCTCTCTTGGACGAGAGACAACGCGGAGCGAGGGATTATCGGAAGGTCCATGAGCACGAGATTGAGGGCGAGACGGAGACGGATGAGACTAGCTGGAGACGCGGATGAGAAGAAGTTCGAGCATCTGCCGTTGGCATCAGACATTGCCCGCCATCAAACGGATACACGGCAGTGAGTGATGCATCGCCACAGACTCTCTTAGTCTCTAGGGGTTCGATTGGGAGTCGGGACTTGGAACAGCTTTCGCGGTTCGAGCCTGGACAGTGTCGCAGGTGCCGATGTTCCGGGCTGACCACTGGGCCCATGCCCCCATTTGCGTATACCTGGCGGCGTCTGCAGAGGTACCTCGACCCTGTGTGTCTGACTGTGGGCGTCCGCGCGGAGTGCTTGGGGGCAACAAGTACTCCCCCTGTACCTCGGGAATCGCCAGTTCAGGTTGGAACCTTCGCTCCGGCGATAACTGGACGCTCCCGCTCGGTCGGCCCTGGGACGTCAGAGGGCAAAGTCTTTAGGTAGGCTTCTCAACGAATTCACATATGGGCTTATTGGCAAGCCACTACCTACCCAAGCGAAGCTTGAATGGATTACATGTATTTAGAGCCTCAGACATTGAAGCCTTATAACATAAGCTGCGAGGGTGAGGGGGGCACTTCAGCAACTGAGTTCTGACACACAGATCGCGCAATGGACCGCGCGGCTGGAGATGAGGAAACAAAACCAAAACCCTGGTGCCGAGTACGCGGTGTGACCGTCCTTGTTGTCGCTCGCGAGATTGACTTCACTATGCCCGTCGGAGCCTCCTCATGTCTCCAAGGCTAGCTGCAGAATGCCACCTTGACGGAGCCAGTGGATCGGTTCGACGGCGAAACGGCACGGCTTCATGGCGGGGTTCTCTGCATCACCTCCTAGTACATGGCGTCCCTCGCGTCCCTCAGCATCGAATCTATTGTTGACTTTTAAGCTATCACAGTTCCAGGGACTGACTGACGAGCTGAAGACCTGACGAAGGTATGGGTACATTTTTCATCTTAGCATGTGCCTTGTCACCATGTCCATTGTTGTTACCCTGCTCCGCGGCCCGAGGCTCAGGTCTTGTGGGAGTGAGGTTGTAAACCCCCAGTTCCAGTGCATTGGTCAACTGGGCTGTCAGAGTCTCGTCGTGAATCTGCTCGACTGGTTCAGCTAATGCACCGTTTGAGTTACTGACTAACTCAACGTATGAATGATTAAACAGCTTAGGTACCTGTAGTCAATTCGGTAGCACTGTCCGTTAAATCAACTGCTTTGGAGACGCATGCCGTAGGTGCCATTTGTTTAATATCGTCTATGTGCTTAATACTTATATATGCATAGTCCCGAAAACATGAATGAGCATTGATACATACATGTATACTCGGGCTGTTGTTCACGCCTGAAGGTACCTCAATATGAGGTAGGTTTCTGGCCTATCCTTACTTATTATCCCATTTTGTAGCCATCGGGCGACAAAACCTGATTCTTCCCCAAAATGCGTCAAGAAGATGAAGAACACTATTATGATCTTGGGCCGTATCGGCGCTCAATTACCCAGAGCGATACGGAGGTGGTAGAGTGGTTCAACCGTGGTCTCATCTGGAGTTACGCGTTCAATCATGAAGAAGCCGCCAGGTGCTTTGAGAAAGCCATTGAAAGAGATGAGAGATGCTGCATGGCATATTGGGGACTCGCTTACACTCTTGGCCCCAACTACAATAAGCCATGGGAATTCTTCGACGCGGTTGAGCTTGAGGCCATTGTTCAACGAACCCACGGCGCCGTGAAGAAAGCGGTTTCTTGTGCAGCGGCATCGAGTGTTGCACCCGTGGAAAAGGCGCTGGTCGAAGCACTGCAAGCCAGATATCCGCATGAGCATGCCGACCAAGATTGCTCGATATGGAACCAAGGCTATGCAGAAGCTATGCAGAACGTCTACGAATCGTTTCCCGACGACCTCGATGTTGCTGCGTTATATGTTGACGCACTTATGAATCTGGCTCCCTGGCAGTTATGGGAGCTAGAGACGGGAGAACCTGCTTCTGGGGCTCACACTCTCACGGCAAAGGTCATCCTCGAGCGCTCTATGGAACAGCCGGGAGGCGCTCGTCATCCTGGGTTATTGCATCTTTACATTCATCTCATGGAAATGTCTCCCGCGCCAGAAACGGCGTTGGAGGCAGCTAATACACTCCGCGATCTTGTGCCAGATGCGGGACATCTCAGACACAGTAAATATGCTTTCTTGGGATCTCTTAGAAGTACAGCTCAACTAATTAGTTATAAACTAATCTTGAATTCAGTGCCAACACATATCGACATCCTTGTGGGCAACTACCAGGCAGCTATCGACTCGAACCAGAAAGCGATTCTTGCAGACGAAGTCTTCTTCGCCCGTGAGGATCCGCTGAAATTCTACACTCTATATCGAGCTCACGATCTCCATTTCCGCATATACGCAGCCATGTTTGCCGGGCAGTGTGCTGTCGCGCTTGATACAGTCTCTCGTCTTGAGTCGGCGCTATCTGAAGAGCTCTTGCGTGTGGAATCGCCACCGATGGCGGACTGGTTGGAAGGGTTCTTGGCTATGCGCGTTCATGTCCTCATTCGCTTCGGCCACTGGCAGGATGTTCTCGACCTAACTCATCCAACCGATACCTCGCTATATAGCGTGACGACGGCAATGATTCACTATGCTAAGGGAGTGGCGCTCGCCGCGATGGGTAAGGTCCAAGATGCAGAGAAGGAGCGCGCGTTATTTGCAGAGGCTCTCCACGCCGTTCCGGTGTCGAGGATGTTGTTCAATAACAAATGCGTCGACATTCTCCAAGTTGCAGAGAAGATGTTAGACGGCGAATTAGAGTACAGAAGAGGAAGTTATGAGGCTGCCTTTTCGCATCTGCGCGACGCAAGCCGGTTGAGCTATGCATTACCGTATGACGAACCGTGGGGCTGGATGCAGCCACCGAGTCATGCCCTCGGCGCTCTGCTAACAGAGCGGGGACAATTCGCTGAGGCTCTTGATATATATGCAGAGGATCTAGGGCTTGGTACCGCGCTTCCGCGAGCACTACAACACCCGAAGAACGTATGGGCACTCCATGGCTACCACGAATGTCTGCACAAGCTTGGTCGGACTGAGGAGGCGGGAGCTATCAAGCCGCAACTAGACGAGGCGGCCAGAAAAGCAGATGTCCCCATAAAGTCTTCGTGTTTCTGTCGCAATCAGGCAATATGGTAAGACAATGAGGCCACTTACCGACGGCGATATAGTCAAACGACAGGAGTTTCGCTCGGTAATGGTTTTCACTAGATGCAAGGTGTTTGAAATAGGTTTGGCCTCATCTGCACTTGAAGAGAAAAGCCCCAGACATAACATATTTCACGTATTTGACTTAATAGGGTTTTTAGTATGTCAGTTGCTATTCCGACTGCCAAGAATTTGGATGAATCCTAAGTTCATATCAGCAAAGAATACGTACAAGAGATTCTAGAAAATTCAGTGTTTCTTCAGCTTATCGGCAAGACCTCTCCATCTAGTTCGTACCAACCTTAACAACAACCATGCAACGAGTCGATATCCAATTACAGTCCCGGCGAGAGCAATCACATTCCTCACTCCATGTGAGTCCAGGTTGTATAAAGCTAGCACCTGTCTGCCCGTTGAGATAGAGCACTCGCCATCGGGAAGCTTGTGCGAGTCATCACATGTAAATTCGATGCCATCGAGACTGAATTTGGCCAGCGCGGCGACGGCGTACTTCGTTGGGCTGAGATAATTGAATATTTGAAAAACGCGCGGCATGTCAATACTGATAATACCAGCAATGATTTGGGCCACGGAAAGGAGGACGGAGATGATGTTCACAGCGAACCCCGTATGGTTGAACAGCGTGTTGAACATGATTCCCAGGCTTTCGCCACATGAAACGATCCCAAAGGCACAGAAGACGCAAACAAAGTAGAGCTCAGGTGTGTGCGGCAGCCCGATCGCAAAGTCGGCCAAGATGCCGAAGATCAGGCAGCTGACTATTTCGAAGGGGACCTCCAAGAGAGTATACGTGGCAAGGAAAGCCTCGGCGCTATACACAGAATCATCGTCCTCGCGGTAGAATACATCTCTTTCTGCTGGATAAATGGCAACATTTTGTAGCCTAATACGTGGGTTCACATTGTGTCAGCAGCTCAAGACCGTATTCTCGAAAATTGTCCATGTCGTGGGTCTTTTCAAACGATGGGGACTACTCACATGCCAACAAAATAGAATGCGCATATCTCTTGCACGAACCCGATACGGTTCTGGATGCTGTAGTAGTTATGACGCAGCGGCGCGAAGAACAGCGCGAGCACGACAGAAAGACCGACGACCTGGAAGATTCGCGATAGTGCCAATGGGGGCTGTCGACGGAGGTTGATCACGGCACGCTGGAGAAGAATAGGAAAGGCAGTCGTGAACGGTGCTCTCCTATGAGCGAGCGCTCCGAGTTCAGCTGGTGTTGACAACTTGGGTTTGTGAAAAGACTGCCGCGGAGTTATGACGGAGTGCAACGTGCTTTGGGCGGTCACGTCTGTTTCTTCTATGCCTATTTCGCCTGTATCGCGATCTGAGCTGTCCTGGCCAATCGCTGGCTTCTCAATACGGTTGCCAGCGTCAAGCCTTTGCTTGTCCTGACGTGGTGGCCTCTCTGCTCCTTGGTCTGTTGTGGTATAAAAGGGTATGTTCCGAGATTCTCGTCCAATTATATCCCAAGAAGTGATCAGTTTTGTAACCCTTTTGCGACTCTCGGTCTCTTGCTTCTCTTCTTGGAGATTGATCGTGATGAGATCCAGGGCGAAGTCCGCGGGATTAGTGTTTCGAGGGCAGTGGCAGCTTAGAGTTTCGAAGTAATCGAGCATGTCTTTTGCCGCACCGCTGTAAACAGGCGACCCTCCCCTTGCAAGGAGCAAGACGTTGCCAAAGGTCTTGAAGAGATCGGATCTGGCTTGGTGAATGGTGAGGATGATGGTTCTGCCTTCATTCGCAAGACCTTGGAGCACTTCGATTATGCTGCTCGCTGTAAAGGCATCCAGTCCACTCGTGGGTTCGTCAAGCAGCAGGACTCTAGGATCAGTGAGAATTTGAACTGCGATACTCACTCTCCTCTTCTCACCGCCTGATATTCCCTTTACGCGATCATCGCCGATCAGGCTGTCTGCACAGTCCTTGAGTCCCATCTTTGACAAGACCGCTTCGGCACGGCCGGCCTTTTCCTCTCTGCTCATCCAGGAAGGTAGTCGGAGTCCAGCTGCAAAGCGAAGTGTCTCTCGAACCGTCAGCGACGGCAGCAGTGCCTCATCATCTTGACAGACATAAGACACTACCGACCGAACTACAGAGCCCGAAGGTACGGCGTCGTTAAAGAATAGTTGCCCGGTTCTTCGGTATTTGGTTCGAAAAGTATCATTCAAGCGTTGTGCCATCGCGTTGAGAAGAGTTGTCTTGCCACTCCCAGAGGGACCCATGATGACATTGAGTGATGCAGCATGGAATGTCGCGCACACAGGGCTGAGAATGGTCTTCGTAGCCAGCCTTCGCCCCAACAAAGACCGCCTTTCTAGCGTCAACGCAAACTTGTCTAAATGTAAATCGATCACCCGTACTTCTTCGATTGATCTGGCAGTCATCTTTTCCTTCCCTGTCGAACGATCTCGGGTTTGCACTCGCGGCCGCGCGATAATTATTTCTGCTTTCAGAAATGCAAGACCGATCCAAGATGAAATGAAGAACAGGCCGATGAATGCAACCATAACCGCGATTGGCCTCGCAATCCAGTTGGGTGGGAACCCCAGAGAATCCAAAATATATCGTCCAGTGAACTGAAGGCATTCCGGGTTTGACGCACCACCCTGCAATGGACAATCGTAAAAACTGCCTTCAAATTCGTTGCCGCACAAAGCGCCAAACGAGTAATACTATGTTCCGGGTCAATATGATCCATGAGAGCTACAAGACTCACACTTACAGCATAGGAAATGTATTTCGTCCAACGAACGTAAGGGGGGATCGTATTGTTCTGGATGAAGTAGCCGCATGCAAATGTTTGGAGTGTATAAGCCAGATTTGCGATGAGGCTCGCATTTGGAAAGCTTCTGGTCGCGGCGATACAAGCCATAGCGAGCGTTACGGAGATGTAATGGTTAAGTAGCAAGACAGCGAAAAATGTGAAAAACTTGCCCGCGTCTCGATCGAAGCCGGCAAGAAAATAGAAAATAATGCTATACAGGAAAGGAACTGGAATATCCTCGGTGAGTAGGCGAGCAATGCGGCGCGACAGAATAAAAGGCAATGGTTGTACGCAGCCCTCACTATTCTCCCGATCAAAAGTCAGGATTTCCGTGCTGATACGGTAAATTTCGAAAGTCAAATATAGATAACCTTGTAAAGCCACGGAGATGTAAAGAGCACCCTCTCTAGATCGGATGCCAGACTGGTCCCGGGGAAGCTGGAAGAAGATGTATCCTGTTATAACGGACATAGTAATCGCCTCAGCCAAGGAACCTGCGATGCCCATCGGATCTCGATAATTGATCTTGAACGTTCTGCTCGTCAAGACGCTCACTTGGCGTAGAAAGGAAGCATGCGGCCCTCGTTTTCCCTGGGTAGACACTTCGTTGCGATCATGTGGTTTCTCTGCTTGTCGTGGTATAACTGGTTTCTCTGAGTGTTCTGTCCAGCTGGCTTTGAGGCGTCTAACCCGGGCTGTGGTCTCCTCCTCGAGCTGCGGTGTTCGGTTATCTATTGCTGCGAGATCAATAACGAACTCTGCAGGGTTCACATATTCCGGGCATTCGAATCCTAGGGAAGAAAACCAAGGCATGCAGTCTGTTCTAGGCCCTGAATAAACGGCGCCTCCCCGTGACAAGATGACCAGGTTATCCAGTAAGTCCCAAATCTCCGATCTTGGCGAATGAAGGGTTGCGATAATGGTGCGGCCCCTCGAAGCAAGAACCTTGAGGGTCCGAATCAACTGATATGCACTTGTAGCATCCAGCCCAGTTGTTGGTTCGTCCAAAAACAGCACGGATGGATTAGCGAGAAGCTGTACGCCTATGCTTGTCCGTCTCTTTTCACCACCACTGCAGCCACGATACTGGCTGTTACCGATCCGAGTATCTGCGCAGTCTTTCAGTCCTAATTCCAAGATGACTTCTTCCACGATGCGGGTTCTTTCATCGTCAGTCGTCGGCGGTGGCAATCTCAAGCTAGCAGAATATCTCAAAGTTTCCCGAACGCTTAAGGTTGGAAGTAGAACATCCTGCTGCATGACGTATGAATTTCTCACCGAGTCTGATGAGAAAAGTGTCAATTCAGTCGAGCTAGACAGTCTCAAGGTAGCTAAGACTTTTACTCGCCGATTTCCGAGATGAGGGAATTACATACTGCGATTGATGTCAACTCTGGGAGATGCACAACAAAGATGATAATATGTGAACATACCGGATAGAGTCTGACCCGTTAAACTTTCTGACACCCTTCACTGACAACTTGGTGCTGACAATGCGTTCCGCTACGGTGTTTAAGAGCGTTGTCTTTCCGGATCCGCTGCCTCCAAGAATTGCCGTCAGACTCCCAGATGGGAAAGATGCTTCGACTGAGTCTAAGAGCGTAGCTGTTCCCAGCTGGCTACCAGGATCTGTTCTCTTAATATTACGAAGCAGTGCATCTGAGAGCGTAGGCAAAGTATGGACGGTGACGGAGAGGTTCTGAATGTGGACGTCAACGGCTTCGACATCGGACAGCGATAGATGATTCTCCTGGGGCAATGCATTTTGTTGACCGGCATCAACATTGCCACGATCAATGTCTATCGACGGAACCGCGGAGCTCTCCGGCTCGATTTGATCCGCCTCCAACACCATGGCGAAATCGATGTTTCAAGTGTTTGCTGCGTTGCGTATACAGTTCATCGGGTTATGATGATCATGATAAGTCAAGAGTGGTAGAAGGGAGAAACATGCGTTGAGGCACAACGTTGGACTGACTCTCTGGGACTATAATTGAGTGCGGGCTATGGATCATTTCCCAATTACTCTTGTATAATACATAGGTAAGGATTGGTCGATCCATCGTGCATTGTACATGTGATGGGTTAGTTCGTTCATGTCACAGGGTTCGCAGAACTTCAGGACTAGCGAACCAGAACCAGAGCAAACCCGACGAGCCAGATACCTCTTAAGGCGAGATGAATAGCAGACGAACCGAGGGGTCCCATCTCTAGGCCATCGGCTCGGCTACACGAACCGATGCAACCGAACTTTGACCACTTTCTTATTGCCAGTACGGACGGGAGTAGTGGGGGCCAACGACCACCCAACCGCAACACGTGGAAGCGATCACAAGAGCCAAGCCGCCAACAGCGTTGCAACGCGGAAGCGATATGTCCTTGACAGAAGCTGTTCATGCGAGATCTGCGCAGGGCCTGTCACCATTTGGTTCTCGAGAACGACTCCCGAATCCTCACCGAGGGCATGAACGATTGACACCCATTCCCACGATATTGGTGTCCTTGTTGCGAAGAGTCAGTTTGCGAATTGATCGGGCCACGTTAAGCTAGTGTGGGACCATGAACTGTCGACACTCAACTTCATTGTTAATTTTGATGAAAACACGGTCGGGAGTTTGTTGAAATCTAGCGGCTGGTCGCTTATCTACACGACAACGTCGCAGCTCTGCAAGCGAGACTCATCCTTGCAGATCCCTAGTCGAATGTGCTGAGCAGCTCTGAGCAGGCGAGGCAAGGGAGGCAAGTCGTGTCGCGATGCCGACGAGTGTGTTTCCCGGAAAGGAAGACGCTGCTTCCAGACCTGTCAGTGATCTGCAAACTCCAGTTTCCTGGTAGGACTGTCGACCCATCCTCGCCATCTCGCTTACACGCACAAGAACGGACCACATGCGGGGCACATGGTCTCGGTAGTGCTGATATTCCTTGGATTGTTTTTATCAATGTACATACATCACAGATACAAATATGATGAGAACCTCAGCGCTTAGCGTTCCGAGTTAGGCGACAGACATCGAGGATCGGTCAACGACAGAAAACTAACAAATGTACATGCAGTACGGAGTATCATCTTTCTTACACACCGCCCTCTCACCGCTTTCACTATACTTCCAGTTGCATGTGTGTCCTCCAGTGATATAGGTGGGCAGAAGAACAAGCTTGCTTTGCTAATGTGTAACGTCCTGTAATTACAGTCTCATCTCACAATTCCAATAGACAGCGGCGGTGAAAGAACATGATGCGACCCTCTTCGCCAGACGTCTGATATGGGATGCATCACGATGTACCTCCTCAGGAGGCTCATTAGTCGTCGAGGTTGGCTCTGAACTCATAGAAGCCTTTCTGAAATTCATGTTGCACTTTTCAACAATGTGACAATTAACACCTTTCTACTCTGATGTGACGCAACTGACTGGGCCTGTCTTTTCGACAATTTCATATGTTTAGACATACTAATGTTGACTCGGCTCGATGTATCAGGAGAAGTTTGCCTGCATCTTTCGTGTTGGTCAACCCTTGTGATACTCATTGAAGAAACTACACGCTGAATGACTAGAGCCCGATCAGCTGACTATTAATTCAAAGCTTATGGCTCAATTGACAACCTACATATGTATATGAGAATTACGCATGATTATCTATCCAGATTTGTCACAGGTTTCGTTCAATTCTCGAGAGAATACAGTCATGTTTCCGGCGCCATCAAAGGTATACCCTACCCAATTCTCAACACAATCTAGAATAGGGCCTACGGCTGCTCATACTAGCTAGGCCAACATGACGATGGCAATACCCTAGACCTAGGAGGCAGTGTTCATTTGATGTTTTCAATTGTTTAGTCATCATCGTTACGCTATAGAATGCAGCTGTGCTCATATGTACATGAATGTCGCGATCCGAGTCTCCAAGTTCTCCTCCTTCTCCAACCCGTACCTACCTGTCCGGGACCTTGTCCCTCTACCGTACCTGCAATCAACCCCTCGCAATCCTGCAACTTCGCCATACCACTGCGATCAGTATGGGAGTCTAGGTATAGGTATTGAAAGTCATCACCGTTCAGGCTACGCGTTTCTCGGTGATCGCTTGACCGAGAGGCATCTCGCTCACAAAGCCGCCGTTTGCACCACCGTGCTCGAAGACTTTGCGACCGCGCAGCCAGGTTTCCTTGACCCGGCCTGTGAAGTTGTGACCCTCCCACGGCGAACAGCGATTCTTCCAGTGCATTCCGTGAGACTGCAGCACCCACTCTTCTGTGTCATCGAATACACAGATGTCTGCATCCATGCCGACCTTGAGTGCTCCCTTTCGATGCGACAACCCTACTTGCTTGGCTGTAGCTAAACAGCACAGTCGCACCATATCCACGATACTCGGGACCGAATTACTACCGGCGGCTGCACGCTTCTTGGCCGAAGTGTGAAGAATTGGTAGGCCGAGGCCCACGGATGAGATCCCACCCCAAGCGGCGAAAAAGTCGCCTTGAGAAGAGGCAGCCGTCTGCTTAGCTTCGCGTTCCAAATCGGCTCTCATGTCGACACCAGAGTCGGAATGATGCATCGGCGCAGTGGTTTCAATTGTTTGCAAGTGTGGGGGCAACAGCTTCAGTTCGGGCGTACAGGGAGAATGGTCAGATACGACGGTCTTGATGCACGAGTCCGCTGCTTGCAGTTCATCCCAGAGTCTGTCCTGGTTGGACTGTTCACGGATCGGAGGGCAGCACTTGTATCGGGAATCGCCATCTTCAACGCTCTCCGCAGACAACCCGAGATAGTGGAAACAGGTTTCCGCAGTGATGTTGACGCCATCGTTGCGTGCTTTCTTGAGAATCGGGATGGCTTGCGTGGCGGACAAATGGACAATGTGGAGGTGAAGGTTGGTTGCAAGATGAGCCAAGGAGATAATCTCGTCGATAGCGTAGGTCTCAAAAGAGGGTGGGCGAGACTCCAAGAACGTCTGATATGATTTCAGATCACCATGAGGTGCTAATGGCGGTTCTGAAATCTGGACAGCATCACCCACGGAATCAGTAATGGGCGGAATCATCTCAGCATGGAACATGAGCGTTGTCGGAGTTCCGTTCAACGTCGTTATGGCAAGTTCGATGTCATTTGACGATATAGCTGGAAATTCGTCAACCTGTAAGATGGTAAGCATATGACTAGGACAGAGGTTTGGCTAGTATCGCTTACACCTGACTCTATCAAGAAACCTTTAAACCCGCGCACCCCGGCTTCCACCAAGGGCAGCAGCTCGTTTGCATTGCCGGGGATGACACCTCCATAAAAGCCAACATCGACCCAACACTGGCCTTGGCTGGCGGCGAGCTTCTCTTTGAAGCCCGCCAGAGTTGTGGTGGGCGGAATAGCATTCAATGGCATATCGACAACCGTTGTGACACCTCCAGAGGCGGCCGCTCGAGTTCCTGTGTTGAAACCCTCCCATTCGGTCCGGCCAGGTTCATTCAGATGGACATGGGCGTCGACCAAGCCCGGCATCAATAGTTTGGAGCCATAGTTGATGTACGTGGCACTTGAAGGGAACGAGGTCTTGGGAAGCACGGCAGGGACAACGGCTACTATTTTACCAGTTGCTGACGATATGGTTATGCTTGCTGGTGTAAGCAGAAGCGTATCATCAGGCAAAGTCAGAACCACCCTCGTGGATACAAGCACGGATAGCGCTCCAAGGCTCTCCGGGGCAGTCATCCTGACGGCAGGCCACGTGCGAGCGACAAACGACGAGAGTAGCCTATCTGGAAATAAGGCTGCAGCTGAGAGTCCGGCAAAGACTGATAACGAGATTGCAGGAATAGGGCTTATCGCGACTGTCGCGCTAGAATCGAAGCAGAGAAGTTGACAGATAAAGAGGTTACTCTACAATGTGGCTGGTGGTGACAAAGAGAAGGTAGTTCGGCTCGAGGGCTGAAACCGAAGCCAGCAACTCATAAAGACACACGAGTACCTCAGGGGCTGTGGGACGCCAGAGACGCAGATGATGTCTACGAAATCACAGTCTCTTGAAAGAGGAGATATAGCGAGACGGGAGGTACAGAAATGGGAGGTACAGAAGCTGGAGGCAAAACTGGCTGGGTAAGGGGACAAGAACCAGGGCCAGCATCCGATGGGCAATGGACATGATGGCTCCTTATCTAACGTACCGCGGGCGGTAGATACCGGGCGACGAAGGGAGCCGGTCACGGGCAACATCTGACGAGAGCTCCCGCCTGTCTCTTACCTGTGGGGTCGGTGGCCTAGAGAACTTCCTCTTTGTGACCCCTAGTCGACGGCCGTAGTGGAGCTCCGTCGGTGTCGTCCGCCGTGGCTTATTAGGCATGTCATGTTCTTGGTGCATGTCACTGATTCACTGAATAAGGACAGAGGGGGTAGGCGAGGTAGGAGAAAGATCAGGGCGGGTGCAAAGGTTTTGATTGAAGTGGACACAAGACACGGGATCTAGAATGGGGAAATGGACGAAAACGGAGCGGCTGGAACAACGAAGCGCATGATACCGGATACTAAGGCAAATAGCCAACGTGGTCACCATGAGGGAGACAGACAGGCGAGACAGGTCGGCCGTCGACAGGCTCAGGAGAGATAAGGGCGTCGTGATGTGGAGGTCAGAAACAAAAAGCTGCGAGGTTTCGTCTGTCACCGATCTCAGTTGCATTAGCGCACGAATCTGGGTAACGGAACTCTGAAGACCCTGAGCAGACTTGCTGCAGGTGGTGATTGTCGGATGTCTGGATCGGGCCAGATTGGAGTTATCCTCGGGTTCTCATTGGGTCACCATCTGCAGGTGAGACGTACACCAGGAATTGAGAGATAAGGAACAGTAGGTTGGAGGGGTATGGACCGTTTTGTACGCCACGATCTGCACGCCCTATCTTCGGAGCTACATACCCTAGGCACGGATGTACCTGACACAGTTAATTGGACTGTAGGTACATCCGTATTCCGTACTATCCTGTCTGAAATGTTCTACCCTGCTTGCCCCGGATCACCCACCACCCCGCGTCAAGCTGACGATAAAAAAGAACTTAACACATTTTCTCAAAGTATATAGGTATGCATTGGTGTACTTATGGAAGCAGATGGCCCCGTCGCGTTTCATTCCTTATATAGTGTCTTTAATATATGACGATGGAGCATCACAAACACTCTTCGCACGCAATGACTACCGGTCACGCCAATCCTCATAGTAGCTACGGTCGGACCTGGCAGAGGCAACCTCCGGAGCTGCGGTGAATCCATCACAGACCAACGACCCAGCATCCAGGGACCGTGCAACGTGCATCGTTCCACTGCAGAATGATTCCATCTTCCAGGCTGAAGCAGAGCCAGTCAAGAGGCAGCGATACTTCGTCCGCCGAACCGCTGAAAAAGGATAAGGGTCAGGCACCGGGGCCCGAGCGTGCTTATCAGGGCGGGACGCATTCAGTTGCTCGATTCTATCGAGCAATCGGTCGAGTAATCATCACGTCACGGTTTTGACAGACACACAGCCTCTGTCGCGATGCCGTCGTCCTCCACCCCGACCCGGCAACAACCGTCACCTCCGACCTTCACGCGTGAATCCGTCGAGTAATGATCGAGTAATCAGCGATTCTCATTCGTCGCCTTGGTCTTCAAGCGTACTAATATACAGAGAACCGCGAGGTCAGCACTACCATCAGACTTTGGTCCACAAACTTTGACCAGGAAAACTCTCCTGCTGACCGAGCCGCAGAGCGCTTGATTCGTTGCGGCATCCTGAGTGCATCAAACGCTTCCGGTCTCGCCAATTGTTTCTCACCAGACTGTAGCCGGGCATAGTACGAAGTCCTTCAATGCTATACCCCCAGTAAACTCTTTCGTCGACATTCAGCGTGGGCAGCGGCCAGTGACAGCACACTCCGTGTTTCGCATTCGGCATCTTCAATTGCTGTTCTTGCCTTTCAGGAAATTGGCAACTCCAAAGTAGTGCATGTGACTATCAACCGCATATATACCTAGGTAGGCATAGAGTCGCGGTGGCAGCACATTCTCGTTTTATGAAACGCCATCTCCATCGCGGGAGTCCGCCTCGAGGTAGCTACCACGTCTGTTTGCGCCCCGGATATTCACAACGGACCATGTCGAGAGAGTGGTACTTCATATGGTAAGTGCTTAGGGTTACTTTAACTCGGTTGACTTATTATCTTGTGGCCTAGATGATCTTGTCGTGAATCCGGATGATTGTAAAAGGTCACATATTAGTTGTCTTTTCAACCCGAGAGCCACATCGCCTTCATCGTCACATCCTACAGTAGCTCTTTAAGCTTGGTTAACACTGCAAAAGCTTGTAATCAACGGAAACTCAGTTATGTCATTGTCTAATGCTCATTGCATGCTTCATAGACTAATGCAGGCAGCGAGGTAAATATCTCAATCATCTCGTGCAACTTCGCCGCTCTTAATCACTTCGTTCTAGCGACCTCTGGACAACGCTTCTGGTATCCTGATGTGATCTGATACCATGACGCAAATGAGTCAACGCGCAACATATAGAGGCAGCGTCCAGGCCGTAACCTGTACATCATACGCCGTGTCCATGTCCTTTGCTGTAGTTTCTTTGCATCCCGGTAAGCCTGCTGAGCGAATATAGGGAGCGGTAGTTCACAGTCATTGCCGAGACTCTGTGGCCGCAAATCAGCTCCTTGCGTCACGTGTTGGCGAGTCTTCAAGGGTTGTTCTCGACTTACCAGCCAGCGCTTGAAATGTGTCTCGCATAGTTGGACAGTAGTTTGTCGGTATATGCTTTTTGGGCTTTGGACTTCTATCGTCCTTCACGCCAAGTCTGGATTTGATCTTGCCGACTGCATTCGATACCTTTGTCTTTTGAACAAGTGGGACGTCGGAGAGGGTCTGGCAGTCTATCGAGTCACAAATAGTGTTAGTCAGTCTCTTTCTTGTTCCAAGTATAAGGGTCAAAATTACTACTTGGTTGGGCCCACTCCGAGTACTAACCGTCAAACTGTTCGGTGTCTGACTTGAGGTTGACGAGGCTTTCCGAGCATCCAGACCCATCTTCTGTGAGTGTCCTCTCTGTTGCAGTCGAACCTCGTCGTGGTGAGCTTCGTGTGAGTCCTTCTAGAGACGGGGCCCCGGATCTTGAATGTAGACTTGGCATCGTGAAGCTAAATAAGAGGTTTCAACTTTGTGTGTAAGCCTGGAATACAATCCAGTCGCAGTTATCACAGTTAGGAAAGAATGTTTTCACTACTTTCAATCGAAGTTATGATGAAAATGGATCTAAACTGATTTCCGGTGTCCATTTATATCGAGCAACTCGAGACTTGAAATATATACCTGGTAGGCAGCAACATCATATGGCCTTCGAGATGTTAATTTATAGCCTGCACGTCTGTCCGCCGATTCCGATCATTAGTAAGTAAGGTACGACGCCATGTGCGCACTGCTCAGATCTAGTCACGGCGAGACGAATCCGGAAGATCAAAGGTCTGGAACCTACGGTGTGGCACGGCGAGCTGTGAGCAATGGTAGAAAAGTGGCTCGAGCCGAGGCCGAGGCCGAGCACCGAAGCTCTTGCCGTTGATCATACATGGCACCGATGGCGTCGGCTTCCCCTTTGTCGAACTCGTCCTCATTCATATCATGCGCATTGATCAAGATTGACACCTCGGATTGACATTCAAACCTATGTCATTATTTGAGTCATCGCATATGCCGCCAACGCCTGTGCTTCGGCGACGGAACGGTCGACCACAAGCGTGTGAAGTGAGCCGAACGCCCCCCGGCAGCATTCCTGCATGGTAAACTGATCGTGAATTTTGTAGCCCTGTCGGAAACGGAAAGTGGCTTGTGACAATAGTCAGCCTATATGCGAGCGATGTATCAAGAGACGCCAGGTTGGTGACTGTGTCTACATAGTATCGTCAGGGAGCCCGAAACCGGCATCCAGGTCACCGCCGTCACCTGCATGTTCGGCTTCACTCAAAACATATCGAAACGGAGTATCAACTTTCCGAACCGAAACGTCCTCACCTACAAGTCCTGAAGGACTAAACTCAAGATCGACTGCACCTGGTTATCTCGGCTTCACGAGTTTTTCTGCCGTATTCGAAGAGACACAAATCAGTCTGTGCGAACACAACCGACGTCAAGGGACCCAAGACACGCCTTCCACATCCGATGCCCAGAGCCAAGCGTCTGTAGTTCAGGATTCATTGATTCTCAGCCCTCGGACTCAAGAAGCGTGCATGTACATTCTGCGAAATGTCCCAGAGCCATCGAGAGGTAGAATATGTCTGCGCGGAAGCCCAGTGGAAGCATGGGTTTACTATTTCCTGGGTGAGGTACTCGACTCGCTGTATGACACGTTCGGACATTATTTCGGACCTCAGAGATCAGAAGCATCCCTCCAAGAGCTGGCCAGGATTATATCTCGTAACACGGCGCTGCCCTTCTCAGACGACGATGACATCACTCCAAGTGAGTGGATGGCTCAGTTTTCTGGGCCAAATACCCGGTGGGAGACTTTAGGCCTTCTCTTCGCATTTTGGGACTTCACCGTCAACTCAATAACACTGGAGAAGAGTACAACACAAGACGAATACGGGCGACCAAGCAGGATTACAAAAGAGGCTGTTGACTTTTGCGTAGAACTTTGCAATGGGTTCTCTGCAGCGAACTCTAGTAAGGCAAATATATCCTACTTGCGATAACTGTTGTAAAAACCCTTTCGCGTCGCTCACTTTAGCATTTGAGATGCTCCCCGGGGACTCTAGTGTCAACAGCAGTACTAATGCATGTTTCCTGACAGTGTTTCTCTTTCTTAGCTTCCGGCAACTCGTTGTCGAGACACAGATCAATGGCGACATCAGTACGTCCTTCGATGAGCGGCGCCTACGATATATTCACCAGTGTGGTTTTTATGTACTCATTGATCCGTCACAGGTCGTCAGTCGTGGAAGCTCTTGTCAGAGACAGTGTCTCTGTTGACTTATATGGGCTATCATGTACTCCCAGACACGCCAAGATCAAGATACGTGCCAACATTTGCCACCGAGATAAAGCGCAAATTGTATTACCACATTTACACAATTCACATGTCTCTTGTGTCACTCACAGGGCGCCCACCTTTGATGAGTCATAGATACTGTACGACACCTATCCCATTAGACCTTCCGAATTCCGTTCTTTTTTGCGACGACAAGCAAGCGTTCGTCAAAGCACTGGATGGTATCGATGATAAAGGGTGGGACAAGGCAGGGAGGAAACTGAGTAGTAGCCCGATGCGTGCGCGGGCAAAAACGGCGCTGTTGCGCGAGGAAATACTATATTTTGCCCTGGAGCCAAAGCAAGACGTTTCAGTCGAAGCACTTGTGTACGTCAACTTTCCTGCTGTTTTTCAAGTTTGTCCTGAAATGTCAATGGCCAAGGCTTTGTGAAGCTGATCTGAAATGCTAGAGATGTAAAAGCTCGAGTATTGCGGCTGTACCACGAAGAAATTCCAAAGATTCTGCAGAACGGCAATGGTCTATTTGATGGCGGGAACGAAGTTGGAAATATATACTTCAGGTTGGTAATCAGCCTGGAGCATCTATTGAATAGATTCTTCATCGAGCGGCTATTACTGCGGCACGGACATATCCAGAATGAGCTTCTCTCCGTCAGCTTTGACATGGTCACTAATACATTACTCTTCTGGACCCATCGAGGTAGGAACGGCAATCAGAGCTCAAGTCTGTGCTATTTCCAAAGTCATTGACATATATGACAGATAGCTTATCTCCTTGGCGGGCCGACTGCGAATGGCTTGTAAGTGCCCATTCATTACGCACATGAACTTCTTTCTAACTGATCATGGCCTCAAGATTATGGCTTTTGGGGTGCCTGCAGGCGGCATTCTTTGCCAAGAACTGTTGAAACCTACAGTCCTCAATGACCCGCGGATCACGCGGTCAACCATTATACAAAAACTGAGTCTGCTAGTTGGATTTCTTGGTACGTGAAGAATCGTCTTTCGACTCAGACAGTGCTTTTGCTTTAGGAAATATGACAACACAAGGCTCAACGATAACGACTGACATATCTTGATCAACCTAGATTGGATCAAACCATCAGCACCAAACGGAGATTTATGCGGCAAATGCAAGATGATCATTATGCACGTACTCGATCAAGCACTCAAGTAAGCCTATTTTCTATGTATTCACATAACTCTTCGAGTGTGGTCTTTGTTCTTTGCGGCAAATGATTTTAAAAGGTGTTGCAATACATTCGAGACCGAGGCCAATTTGTAGCGAACGCGCCATAAAGAGTTGAATGTTGACTTTGATCACTGCAGTGCACCAGCAACAGGCTTTGCAAGCGCAGATGGCTTCGCCTTCGACTGGGATCTATCGACACAGGTCGACTTTGACTTTGACCTGCTTGACACATTCGGCTGGACGAGATCCGAGTTTCCGCTAAGCCAGCAGTCCAATGCCTAAGTGTAGACAGGCTTTCACGCATATTGGTGGATATCAAGATGATAATAATGGCATGATGTCTCAGGAAATTGAAATCTGATTGAGTCAGATAGCACGACAAGTCCGCATTTGACATTTGAGATGCTCAAGCTGGTGGGGAATATTGATAGGGTTGACGATGGAAGCTTTATAACCACGTTTCAAGTCTCAGAAGCCTACAAGTTTGGAGAAGAAAGATGCAGGCGATTGTCCACATGTAACGATTAGAGAACGGAAACCAAGTCGATCAATCTCCGATACTTCTTTCCGTACTAACAAGACTCTTCGTTGGTAGGGAGGCGAGCCGCAAGATAAACAACACCGCAAGACGAATCCTAAAATTTTGATCTTGTTGATTTGTTCGTATTGACGTTCGACTAATACATAGCTTCCACAATGTACTTTTTCATGCTTAGATATACGCCTAGGTACAGAATCATCGAATGGATCTGAGTACAAAATACATAACCGTCTGCGTTTAAGAGTACCTAAGTCTTTAGGGTGCAATTCAATTCTCAAGTCGCCTCGCCAGGCACATTGGAAAGGGTCTGTTCACATCCATTCGGTCAATCAGAACCCAATCTAAGCTGGCACGTACAATACGTAGGTGTGCCCGCCAAACCCGGAAAAGAGATTGCGACTACACCCCTTTTTGTTTTTTTCACATTTTTCTTCTTTGTGTGACATCGACCACGTTCGTGAGGTATTGATCGCCATCAACCCTGTAATACAAGAGGACTAAAATGTTGAGCACCTGATGATATAACACATGTGAAGGTAGTATTCAAGATACGGCAGTCATTGATTCGTTGCCGGTATAAATATCCTTCTTCGACGTGAGGTCTGCCTTGAGACGCAGCCTTCTCAGTCCCGCCTAGAATTACTGAGATCCTCTCAAGATTGAATTCGCCATGTTACTAGACTCAAGATCAATATGTATTCTTGGTAGCTCAGCCTCCTCTGAGAAATTTTTGGTATCAAGGCGCCGAACCACATATGTGCAGATGCATATGGAAAGAAAAAAGGGGTATATAGCTCAGCCGCGCTCCTTAATGGAAACATGCTGCAATAAAACCAGCAGACCTAGAGCTGTGTAAGTAAATGCAAGAAAACCCGGCAATCTGTGGCGTGAATGCGATTATGAAGACTCAACGCCGATTCATCCTATGAGATCCCAACCAAACTCCATATCGTCGTTGCCCAAAGCCCTTTTGTAATTTTAAGATGTTCATTCGAGTGTCCCGATGAACGCAGTTGACTTTCGGAGAAGATGGCCGGTTTAGCTAGAAAATGAGTCCCGACTTCTGCAGGTCGAAGACATGGTTCCAGATTCAGGCCGATGTGGGCTAGTATGGGACAAAAATCATGAAAGGCAGAACAGAGTCTCGATTCGCAGGACCACGAGGAGACTCTGGAACCTTGATTCAAACGCAAGCAAAATCAAGCTGCATATCTCTTGCCACGCTTTGCCAGTCCCAGACACGCATCCACTCGTCCCGGCCCATGAGTCGCCATATTTCTTGCAGAAGCTCAATAACACGGTCGCAGTTCCTCAATCCCGTATACCCACGAACAATGCGCACAGCAGCAAGGACTCGGTCTTGTTGTGACGGTGCAAAAGATGCGCAGCCGATAACAAAACAGGGGACTAGCAAGAGCGTTTGTACGGGATCACTTGCTTTCAATGACTCCAAAATCGCCAGAGACTCGTCGACAGCAAGGCTGATGCGCGTATCGTGATGCGGGGGAAATCGTATAGGTGTTGGCGGTGGATCAGCGCATAGATGTAGCATATTACCGTTAGATCGTCGACGATCGGATACGGAGAGAGATATCGATGGCGGGGAGTGTCCGGAAGAACAGGGCTGAGTCGAGGCGGGAGAGAGAGGCACGGTAGCGCTACCGGATATGGTCACCGTTTTGTCACGTATGTCGGCATGCAGACCAGCGTTCGCAACCAGTGGCATATTGTCTACCCTCGACGCTGGATAGCGTGGCGCCGGTGAGGAATTCAATGGTGGATATATCGTACGGAACAGATACACCCACATCATTTGCTTGTAGAGCAAGCTGACACGGTCTCGATTGTCACCCGACGGCCAATTCGGCGCCCAATCCCGAATAGCAGTTTCGATTTCAGCGGCACGATAGAGCGAGCCATAATCTACTACCGGATCTATCCCAGCATTGATGTTGTCTCGTATTGTGTTACGAATCGTCGTGATCTTTGTGAGATAGTAAAACAACCCGTCACCTATACCGATTAGTCGTGCGGGTTCAATCGGAACCCACGGTACCCAATCTTCCCTAGCCAGACGTGTGCTTTGTGGGTCAGGATAGCGAATAAGCTCATCTGCGAAGACGCGATACTGGAAAAACTCAGTAATGAAGGTGACGAAAGCCTTGTCTGGCGGAGGGGTTTCCCTTATTAGACTCTTATAGGCCTGTAGGTGCACGCGGTGTGCGCCAGTCGAGTTGCCTTCGGCTGCTGTCTGCAGCAGCAAGCAAAGCATCTGACCGTATCGAGGTGCCAACCTTGCCTTTTCTTCCGACCCACTGTCACCGGTCTCCGTCCCTTTCCAGGCAAGCAGCTGGTCCATAGCTGTAGTGTGGTGGAATTCGGATCGCTCCATTAGAGATGCATAAGTGACTTTGGAAGGGGGGCTGAGAAGCTTGTTGCCGTAGGGTGTGTCGAAATCGATGTGTTTGCTTGCAAGTGAGAGGATGGAGTGCATTAGTCCTCGGTGTTCTAACGCCATTTGTAACAGCATATCCTTGAACGCATTTTTGTGTTGCCCCTCGACGGTGAGAACGCCGCTGAGGTGGGCGATGTAATGACTGAAAAATACTTTATCTTCAGGTGTCTCGACACCTTCAAATATAGGCTGTAGCGTGATGCGCGGGAGACTCTGCGTCTTAAGGTGCTCTGGCAGTAACCGTAAGCAAGCATGCCAAAGCATGGCGACCAGGGAACTACTCCTCGTTTACCTTCTTCTGCTTTTTCTCTTCCGCTCTTCCATAATGTCTTCTCGTGATAGCCTTCGCACACTACCGCGTTCTTTTCACAGTTCAAGCCTGTCGGCATTAGTTGGGGCAGTCCTCAAGTGTCGGAGATGATCTCACAGCGTGGTTTCGCTTCGTCGCACTTCTTCTTCCTTTTGCGACAGGTTATACAGCCAGTCTTTGAACGACCCTTTGCTATTTTGTTGGCGGATAGCTGTGGAGTCAGAGGATGCTTCCGTGGCCGCCCTCGCGGCCTCTTGACTTTTGCATGATCTTGTGAAGTGGGCTGCGTGTCTGAGGCCGGCGTGCGGGGAACTTGCTCAATGTCGTCCAAGAGGAAGTTATCGTCTTCAACAGGCTCTATCTTGGGCACCGCCGAGTCGTCGTCCGACTCACGCTCCCAATGCACGCCGCGACCCGTGTCGTCCACATATCGGGTCATATCATGACTGGTACGCCAGCTGCCGGCGCTCGAAGAACTGGCTGATTGAGGAGCCGCCTGCCCCGTGAAAGTGGCACCACCCTCGATGTACACAACCCCCAACTCGGGACTAATGGGTGACATGGGACCTGTACGTGCCCGAGCTGATGAGGGTGATTGATGTGTCCATCGAGGAGAGGCTGGTGGGACAGCCGATGAGCTGTCATCGGCGGACGACTTGCGTCGCTCAGTCCACTGCTGGGGTCCAGTTGTGCCCGCCACGATCGTATGTATGCCATGCATTTTGAGATTCCCAAATTATAGCATTCATGAGGGGTCTCAATCGTGAAGCAGAGACGCTAAGGGCGGGCTTTCGAATTCAGAGTTCCTCGGAAGCGAGCAACCCACCGTGGTGATCGACCCGCGTATATCAGCTTATAAGCCCATTCCAGCTGGAATGGAGATAGGGTCAATGTGAGCAGATCATGGCCGAAACGCGCAGACTCATTCTCACGGATCAGCACGACTCGCGAATTGCCAGTGCAAATGGGATGGAGGGGAGGATGGCAGACAAATCAGCGACTGGAAGGGCTGAATTGATAGGTTGGCACAAACGTGGAAAACGGGGAAGCAAATAGAGGAGGGGTTGCTGGGCAGGGGCAAAGAAAGTATGGAGGTGGCTGTCCTATTTGGACCTGAAGTTGATATCGTGGGGCCACTCGGCACAGGGACTGGGACTGCCAGAAGACGACAACGGGTTCTGAACGGGCAGAAGATGCACATCCCCAAAGCGGCTGCCACAGGCATGCCTTACTGGGACAGGGTGGTAACTACGGATTACATGTGCGCGTGAAGAGGGTGTAATAGGACAGGCAGAGGATGGCGTCGGATGGGTGACGATGGGCTCTGGACGGGCTCGGGGCTGCAAGACGAGCGCCGTCGACGATCGCTGTGTGAGACGGTGGACTGTCTCCACCCACCTTCTTCCCGCCAGCGCCGTCCACAATGCACAATGCACATCGCACATCGATCGCGACATGGCTGGCGTATGTTATGTACGGATGTACTAGCCGCTGGCACAACGCGACGACGTGAAGCCTCCATACAGTCGAACGCAGCTTGGATCGAACAAGGCGTGAGGCGGCCGTTCCACCAGGACCATCCAAGGTCGTCCATTCGTCCATCATGTCACCACGGCTCCGAGTTCAACCATGTGTACTGCTTGATGAGTATGCTGTGCGCAAGAGCCGAGTACTCGACGAATCACTTTCCTACTGTAGGTCACCATGTCTGCAAAACAGACCTGGCACAACGCCATAACGCCATAGCACCCTCGTCGGGGCTAAGAGGAAACAAGTAACGAGGACAAAGGAGGGAGGAGGGAGCAGGCCAGGCAGGATAGGGAAGAGGATAGAGCAGTGGGGCACTGCCTGAAGCCAGCACCCCCATCCCCGGCATTTCCACTGTACTGTGCTGACTTGAGTCCTGAGCAGGCCTCGCAGGTGCGTGTCGAGCGTGTGTGGGAGCCAGTAGGATGCTGGATGTGCCGACGGCCATGCTGCGACCTGATGAATGCTCCGCCTGTTTTCAAACGGGCGCCCCGTCTCCGGCGAATTGCTTGGAGGTACGGGTCCTTGTTTCGAAGAGGGAAACGGGAAACACGCCCATTAAACCACCTTCAATGTTCCAGTAATACATACCTACAGTACATACCTACATGGATGCCTCCTACCTTACCTACCTAGGTACATACATGATGTAGTATGGCGAATACAGGAGCTAAGGTGGGCGCTACCAGAAATAGAGCGAACCGCTTCGCTGGTAAACTCCAATGCTGTTTGTTCGGTCTGCATTGGATCGATGAACTACCTACCTACATGTAAGGTACCTACCTAGGTATTACGGAGAATACGTGTTCTGGGCTCGCTGGGCTCGAGCCAGCTGCCCAAGCACTTCAGCTTAGGAACTTACAGTAAATCTGTTCGAATCATCTTCAAGGCTGTCGGTGCCAGGGGTCTTTGTTTCCGCACCATTGCTTTTGCTCGCTCTCGTAACGTACCTGTTGGCATGTACGGAGACCCCATGCGAGGTCTTCGATATCCCAGCTTGGTCGAGTTCTGCCCCAGACTCTTGCCCCGTCGTGTGATCCTTGCGTCGTCCTTTAGCATCGGCCCTAGGCAGTGTTTCCCCCCCGAATAAAATAAGTGAAATTTGGCCTGTGCTAGCTATATCCGAAATGTAAATTATAAAATCGACTTTTTACTAGCGTTTGTTATTAAAAATATAAACAGGTTATTAAAAATTAAAAAAAAAAAAGAAAAAAACGCGGTATAATTATTTAATAAGCTTAAAGGCCTTTATTTTATAAAATTTTATTCGAGTTTTAAAAAATCGACGGATTAAAAAAATAACAATAAAATAATAATAACGAAATTATTAAAATAACGTATTTAAAATATTTAATATAATATTAATATTTATATAGTTTATATATATAATATTAAGCTTTAATTAAATACGTTATTTTAATAACTTTATTATTATTATTTTACCGTCGTTTTTTTAATCCGTCGATTTTTTAAAACTCGAATAAAATTTTATAATAATAAACTATTAAATACGCTATAAATATAAAGCATTTATTACTATAGCTTTTATAATAAATAAATTTAAAACCTTTAAAACTATTAAAACTAAAAAAACTACTTTTAATAAAATACGGTAAATTTATTAGCTCGGAAATATTTAAAAAATACATTATTTAAAATAATAATTATTAGTTTAAAAAAGTCACTCGCAAAAAAAACATATCTATTATTTTTTTCCTTAAACTAATAAGAGTGGAGCAAAAAGTGCGAGGGAAACACTGCCCTAGCAGGTATGTACTATGTAGACAGTGCCTCGAGTGCCAGCCTCGGCCTCCCAGGGCGTGTCTTAACCGGGAAGTGGGTGTACCGACCTGGCGAGCTGGTGGCTTGCTCGCCTATTGCTTCGAGGCGGGCGACTAAATCTCTTTATATGTGAATTTATAGGTAGGCACTAATGCTTTACTTTGTAGGCACTACTCTAGCTAAAATTAGCTAAGATTATTTAAAGCATTTATAAGCTTTTTTTAAATAAAAATGCATTTATAAAAAGCTCGCCGGTATTTTAACCTTAGTTAATACTTTTAAACTTAATAATAAAAGCTATTATTTAATAACTGCATTTATTACTATATTTAATAAATAAAGCTATTATTATTTTAATAGCTGCAATTATTATTACATTATTTAGTCGCGTTTTAAGTTGCGGCATTTATTAATAAGCATTCTTATTACTAAATTTGTATATAAAGCACGCTTTAATTTTAAAGTTTAGTACATTTTCGGAAGTAAAATCGCGTGTTTAAAGTCTAAAACCAGCGAGCTTAATACGGGCATAACTTCGTAAAAGGGCTGCTTAGCAAAACCGACGGTTAATCTCAGTTAATAGCTACCTATATGGTGCCCACGAAGTAAAATATTGGTGCCCACCTATAAATTCACCTTTATATGTTGGTACTTCAGGTGCAGGCTTTAATCTTACCGTTGACCTTCACTGCACCTAATAACCTATCCTGAACATGTGCTACCTACTTATTAGCGCCAGAGTTCCAACGACGGCCTTCCAATAGACCAGCATCTTGACGTCATGAAGGCGCCTGCGCAACGCGACAGCAATGGTGAAGAAGAGCCGCATATTCCGGTTACGCGTCTATGTAAACCGTATGAGCCGACTTACGAGCGCGCACTCCACCGTTAGCCAGCATTCTGATCACCCCAGCTTGCAACGGAGATTACGCTAGATTTGGATACCTAGGTATATAGACGGTATGGGCGTTGCGCGTGTAGATAGCTTGAGCAGTGCCTCAGGATTACCCATCAACCTGACCGACATCATGTCGCATCTGTGACTATTAGACAGCCGAGACAGCTGATGAATGCCCTGGTTTCCACAGCTTGCCAGGACCAATGCGGAATACACACAGATTACATGCCTCTGCCTTCGATCACAGGCTCGACAGGGTTGCCCGTATGGGCAATCCGTACTCCGTAGTCCTTCATATCTGTTCAGGGCGATCATAGTCTATATGTATGCCATGCCCTGATAAGTTCCTAATTTTGGGTGAGGTGGGACAAGGAACGGTGACAGCAGATTGGGATCACAGCCCAGCGCTGATTCGGTCGCGGACACGGCTCTCAGCGTCCGATCCTAGCAGCGCATTCGGTATGCCCAGAAGACTGCACATCCCGTACATATGTGAGCATCTACAATCCTGGACGTGCATTAACTCGCATTACCACAAGAATCTGACTATGCAGACCACACCATAATGTCACCATCAGTACATGTAGTTGGGAAACCCCCTTGTCAAGCACGCTCTGAATTAGACAGCAGCATGTCGTGGTATCTTCGCGTTGAGGATAACTATCGTGGCTTGCTCCCCAGCACATAGATCTCATGATAAGCCACTCGGCACTTGAACACACGGGTCCGTTGATACCGGGGAAGACTTGTCATGGAGTATCTGTTCACGAGGTAGATGGTGGACAATAATGACGATGTAGCAGACGAGCAGACCCTACTTTGAGCCGGCATCACCCTGCGAGTCGTCGATTTCGTAGGTGGTCAAGGATAGTGCCTGCATTTCAACGGTCGTGTTCATCTAGAGTAGTAAGTATTGTATACAAAACGGACCAAGCAGACGAGATCTCAACATGATCTTTTCCGGCTTGTGGTAGTTTCCTAGACAGGAAATTGCAGGCTGCAGATTGCTCTAGTATTCTGACAGACTCCCGGATGGGAACAAGCTCTGGTCAATGAATCTGCCTAGTCTTATTGAGCGCGCGAGGACTTTCATTCCTACCGTAAACTTGGCCAATTGGTGCTGGTGCTTCCCATTCGCGCACGATGCCAATCAGAGGATATCTTCTCTTGATTCACCCTAGAAACGAGGCGGCTTGGTAGCCACTTCAGTATAGTCCAAATCCTGGGTCTTAGTAGCTTGAGTATCCTGCCAAGCCTGTCTGATATCCCGTCCTTGCAAGGTCCTTGGTCACAGCAAACGGTTTGGGGGGCAGATCTCTCTTGTTCGATTGAGATGATTCCCCACCGTCAGTTGAAAGCAATACATCCCTACCTTACGTACCTTAGGTTAGGTTCGCAACCTGGACCCCCACGACGAGTTATGTATGTAACCCCAGCCTCAGATGGCAGAGACGGTCAATTATTCCGAAGACATTGACGACCCTCGTAAGAACCTTTTTCTGAATCCCAATTTCGCTCCAATCACACCCAGGCATTTGATTCAGGAGATACTCTTTCTCTTGACTGACTAGACCAATCCAAATGTTCTATATTGCACAGTACTGATGTAAGCCCGCAAGGGTAAAGTGTCGAGTCTTATTGCTCGTCGCTACGTCAGACTGCAATGCTCACATTCTCTATTATTGTTTACAGGAACACGCTATTTCTCTTTTAAAATGTCATCACACGGCGAGTCTCTGGCACAAGGACCGCGAAAGTGTTAATCCTGGTTCCGAACGGTGCGAGTTGAAGCAATTCATGACCTAGCACGCACTTGCAACCAAGTAGAGCCAACACATCAACGACTCGTTTGGGGGTCTGCGTACGAATGCAGCTAAGGCACGTTCTTTCACTGCAATATGTGCCATCCTATAGCAGTAGGCGGCTGCGCTCTATCGTTACAGGTCACTTACTCCAAGCGAGGTAAGGGAAGGTGATGCTTTGACAGATCTTGGACTTCTGCAACCGAGTGCGTCGGGTTTCATGGACGGGGATGCATGCGCGACGCGTGAATCTTGACGCCGATGAACCAGGATACCAATGTCAAGATTTAGGGAGCAAAAAAAAGCGAAAACCTTCCAGGGTGATATGTTTGTTGGCCTCGTCTGGGTGACTGAATATGGACATGGGGACGTGGCAACTCGATGAATTCGGCCCTCGCTTCGAAGGCTGCTGCCATGTGCTAGGTAGGTATGCAACGGTGCCCTAAAAACCATGTGGCATTTTGACGTTTTCATCATGATACTTGGGGCGTGCCAGCATACCCAATCTCCAGTGTCCCATTTACTTCTGCGCCTTGATTGCCCTAGCAATCGCAGATCAGTATTCTACCTATCCGAACTAAGCAGGATGCATTAAATACTGTCCCCTGTACATCTCTTCCGGTGATTCCAGGAGGTTGAAGGTATTGGGTGGAATAATCTAATACATATGGAAAGTTGCAACGAATGACTGTATCGGCACTTGCTTTTGTGGAGAAACTCGATATCCATTCCACAAAGACCATGTGAAGGCAAGGAGGGGGTCGATAGAGTTTGATGAGAAATACCAGCCGCCAGCCATCTTTACTGCAGAATGCTTGCCGAGACACCGCCTTGGCAGCCCTGACATGCTTGAAACCATGTTAGGCGAACTGCCTAGGGTGCGTAGAGACTCTGGAACACATCGTGCCCCTCGTTCTTTTTGTAAGTGTATCGATAGTCCTGGAGAAAGATACTCGTTGAAGATGGGAATCGTGTATTTCGAGTATGCAACTGTGGATCTGCAATTCGTCCATGCGACAAGTACGACAGAGGATGACGATAGAACATGATACTGAGATGTTGCTGCCTCGGTTCTACAAACCTTCGCGACTAACCCATCGCCTCGCTCTGCTCTATAACATGAATTTTAATGTAGATGGTGTTGGTCATTACGTTACCCACGCCTGAGTTATACATAAACCAGTTATCGTCGGAAAACTTGACTGTGAATAACTGAACAGGACGTTGTATCGAGTCACGTCGCTTCGTACGTCATGTTATCTTAGCAAAGACAGTTCGCATGTTTCAAAGCCATTTTCATGTTGCAGTACAAGTCTAACGTTCTCTGCGACAACTTGTAAAATAGGTATGAGCCTAATTCGCGGGCGAGCTCAGACTGCGAAGTCTTCTACAAAGAAATCGAATCATCAGTCAGTCGCTGTTTACTTCATCCAGCTTCTTTATAAAGTTCGTGTAGTTTCTGTTCGAGCGAAGTTGGGAATATGATACTACTGCTTCCACAACGGACCCGAGAACTGCAAAATGGGTCTCAAGAAGGTTTTGCCATTCTCCTGATCCGGTCTCTTGCTATACGTATCTTACGCCTGTGCGAGGTACATGCCTCGGCTTGCAGTTCCCTGATATCATCTCGTGGGGGAGGGGTTGCGCGCAAGCACATACGGTTTGTCTTTCTTGACACAATGTGTAATTGCAGTCAAAACGAATTGTTAAGAGTTGCGAGCCCAGGCCTTAATACGTAGATTGTTGCATTAGCGTGAATTATCGTTGCAGTGGCGTGTACTCCTGAACCCTTAAGCAACACCTCGAGCCGCTTTCGTAGATGCACCTTCGCCCTAGAACTACTATTCCAATGATACCGTACGTGTCTCTACGGAGGCGTGTTTGGCTTATGTTCCACGTGACAATAATCATTGTGGCAGAATGCCACGATTAACTTGGTCTCCAACGACTAGAAGGCCTGTTGGGGTGCTTCTCACCAGTTCGAGGTTGGTACAGCGGTAAACTTTTCCCGCATGGCTTCACGGCCTTTGCAGATGACAACCCACGATGTCAAGATATATGTAGACCAGGTCATCGATGACTCAGCGTCGCCGATACCACGGTCTTGACGTCCAATAGTTAGGTGACACGGACGCAGTAGTATTTCCGGCAGCAGAGCCTCAGAGCACCTGCCTTCCGGAAGGCTTACCCGTTGAAGATCACCCATCCGATCCTTGGTTCGTGCGACATATGCCACGTACATACCCCGAGACCCGAGGATGATATCGTGTCTTGATAGAAGCTACCACGCCGGGGGGTATCTGAGGAGACATATCAAATCGCTGTCGGAAATGGCTTCAATTATCTCGCAGATGGCCTTGTACTGTCCGGTCTGCATGGCCTCCTTGAGCATTTCTTGGCACTCGCGAACAACCAGACGAACACGTCCGCCATACGCCACTTGAAGATCAGGAACACCCTCCACCCACAGCTCTTGGAGCTGCAGATGCGTCAGATGAGGCCAAACTCCTCAGCCGCCTTCAATCCGGCTGAAGGCGAGGAAGGTGCCATCTTGTTGGTCGGGATGCCTGCCGGATGGATGAAAACTTCGTCTGAGTGTGCGTCTGATTGCAATCGGTTTAAATACTTAAGGCCTCTGTTTGCCACTTGATGTCTCAATTGTTGAGCACCCATACGCACATCGGATGTACCGATATGTGAAGGTGCTGATCAGGAGGACGTTGGGCTCATAGAGTTGTACGCTAAAATAGAAGTTGAGGGAGATGAATTGAAAACAAAGGTTGAATAAAATGGGCTTAGCACAAGGTGTGAAGTAGATGGGGCACAGGAGGCGGGCCAGCTTCTGTAATGACTTATCACTTCGATGTACGTTCCATACCATCATATGAGGTCCTCTTCTTCACTCCGCTGGTATTAGTTTCTGTGGATGGAAAAGGGAGACGGGTGGAAGAGAGGAATCTTGCAAGAAGACCACAAATTGTTGCCGGACCGCAGACGGCCGGTTTTCCACCTGGCCCGCTACTATGAAGACGCATTTCGTGTATATGCTGGATCTTTTAGCTGCGGCAATTGAAATAGTGTCAAGAGGCTTCAAAGGCCGCATTAAGAACTGAAAAGACAGCATGTGGAAACAAGAGGCGATTCTTTTACCGCCTTTGAGTGATCGATATCACAATGATCCGCTTATTGCCCGGGTCATACGTCCTCTCATTGCTATCTTGATGTTCTACTTCAACAATCGCTTTACCATATATTGAGTATGAGGTTACAAGTGTGACATATTGGGATTCTTGAAGTAGAATGCCCAATATCCGCAACGGCACTCATGATTTGCCATCCAGTGACATCATCCATGTTTAGTCCTATGCTATATTGCGCTACATATAGCGGCCACAATCCGCGGGTTGATTCACGACACATGGGTTGTGAGAGTGGCTCCAGCACTGGTGTAACTCATGGTCAGCATCATTGGAAGACGTTGCTGTATATCCTGCAAGACAGCAACTGATAAAGCGCGGATGCAACGGGGAGAACAGTGGAGAACTCACTCGATCATGACCGAAGTCCCATTCATGTAACTGGCAGACGGACTGCAGAGGAATATAATATAGTCTGCCACTTCCTCGACTGTGGCTGCTCGATGCAGAGGAGAAACAGCTTTGATGATTTGGGCCAGCTGTGTTACACGCGCAAGACTTCGCTCCATCATTGGAGTGTCTACCCAAGAGGGACAAACGGCATTGATGCGAATGTGGCTTTGTAAACAGTCTAGAGCTAAACTCAAGGATTAGACGCAGTCCCAATTCTTCACCGAACCAGACTAATGGCGTTTGCAAATACTGAGAGGAACTAACCTGCCGACTTGGTGATGCCAATGATGGCATGCTTAGATGTCGTGTAAGGCAGCATGCCTGGGGCGGGAACATGCGCATTGACTGATCCAAGGTTGACAATCGAGCCCCGACCTAGACTACGAGCACCTTGACGTCCCACGTGGTTGAGAGGCTCCTGTTTTGCCATTGCGCGAGTGACAGCCCGGACGCATAGCATAGTCCCAGTGATATTGGTTTCTATTGTCTTGTTGAAGATGTCCAACTTAACATTAGGCGTAGGAGCACCGGAGATGTTACCAATCTACTAGCGAGTCACTATTGAACAACGACCGAGATGTCTCGTGAATGACAGGAAAACTGAAGAAATGACGGTTTGGATGGTTACCCCTGCGCTGTTAACGCTGTAATCAATTCGTCCGAATTGATTGACAGTCGTATCGACCATGCTTTGCACACTGTCTTCGCTAGTAATGTCAACTTTGACAGCCAGTGAACGGTAGTCTGTACGCTTGCTGTAGGTTTTGCTTTCCTCTGCTATGGCCTGAGCAGCTTCATACTCTAAGTCTGCGAACACAACGGCTTGAGCTCCAGCCTCAACAAAAGCCAAAGCAGTCTCTTTTCCAATGCCCGCCGCTGCCTATGGGTTTCATGTTAGTCAACTCGTGTCTCATTCAACCTGAAGGGGCATATAGGTTTACCCCTGTGACAAGCGCTACGCCACCATTGAGGCTGAGTTTGGAAGAAGACATTGAAATGCTGCTTGTGCTTGAAAGATAGGCTGCATGTCAAACTGTTCTTCAGCCAAGTGCTGAAGGATAGACGGCCGCGGGGCTGAATTTCCACTTACGTGGTGAGGAGAGTTAATCACCTTGTCTTTCCCAGTGCGGGACTTCGTCCGCCCCCTAGATGTCTTATCTTAGTGAGACTATTGTAAAGGCCAAATAAGGTTCCTATTGACCATGAGAGACTCTGTAGCTCTTAGACGCAGGCAATCTCAGCACAAACTCAGAAAATGGGTAGTCATCCTGGCGCGGCCTTGGAGGGGCAGAGAGGGGAGGCAAACGACGAGTGACAATCGATGTCGCTTTCTTATCTGAAACGGATTGCATCATTGTGCTTCAGGGAATACACTGTCGATGACATCCGCAGCTTCCTTAAAATTACATGTAACTTCTCTAAGACCTTACCGAGCAAGTCGTTATGCCGTAAGACTACGTGGTTGCAGCTATGTGTCGCCCTGCATTCAGCCACACCCGTGTGGCCGGAGAGTGATTTGACCGACACTACCGAACGAACCGGTGTGCAAATTTCGTCACTTCGAGGCAGGCTCTAAGTCAACTAGTAGAATGACGGGACTGTCAGTTGGTTGCCTGAGAAAAACCCTGCCGATATGTGGTAGGTCAAGACTGCCGATGCTCCGTCCGGGGTGTGACAATAGAAGGATGCAATTACAACGCAACCTCTTACGCAAAGAACATAATTCTGAACAGGAGCTGGCCACTGCTATGCTTAGCTGCGTAGCCTGCTGCACAAATGACTACCTCCTACACACCACAGCTTTAGCAGATGCATGGAACTCTTGTCTTGCGATTATAACCTCCGGGGCTAGGTCGCCTGATGCTAGCCTACTGGAGGAAACCATCTTTCTGCAAGAAGCACCAACAATGGATGTTTACGTAGAGGCAGCGCTAGAACTCTGGAGATTATTATGTTGCTTCTATCTTGTTATAAATGGAAATTCGTTCAACGTTTGACATTTGACATCTGACAGCTTTCGGTGGGTTGAAAGGTATACCGCTGATAGTGACTACCTACAATAATGCGTTTTCTTTGCCTTCACGGCAATTGCGGGCTCAACCGGCCAGTCTAATTACGCTGCCTGTGGTACTTATCAAGATGGCTTAGCTGTCCGCAGAATGGCCCAAGGCGAGAAGGCAGCATCAAATGATCTCGGACTAATGGGAGATGTAGGAATAGTAGCAGAGACTGCGCATATGACCAAAGGCAAAGAAGAAATCGGAGGGCTAGCACAAATATTCGAGTCCGAGTTCCTCGCATTGTTGGATCAATATCGTGGGCCGGATCCCGCGAAGGAGCCAACATTGTGCATGCAGCCCATAATTGGGCTTTTAACGCCGGCGCAGTTGCGCAAACGCGGAATAGAGCCACCAGCCTGGCTTCTCGAACGTCCAATGCTCAAGGGACTGGAACGGTTGGATCGTGCGGCCGGTGATACTGGAGAGCCTGGTGAAATCAGCGGAGGTCGAACAGAGAGCGACTGGACAGCTCAATTTCTACGGGCAGGATCAAGTGCTGAAGCATTGCTGTCGTGATGGATGCCTTAGTTCAGAAGCTCTCGAAGACTATCTCAGTGGAAGCCGAGAGCATCGAACGCAACAAATCGCTTCACTTATACGGTGTCGATTCGTTACTAGCGCTTGAACTGCAAAATTGGTTCATCAAGGTGTTCATGGCTAACATGGCTATTTTTGATCATACGGGCCAATCGAGCTTACGCCTTAGAGCAGATAGCTGAAGATGCCGCAAGTCGAAGTAAATTGTCGCGGGTCAACTAGGAATAGGGACATGGAACAAGCTTAGCTTTATATGTCGTGAAGGTAACATTCGAGCATCTGAACCGAGGCAGTCGCATACTAGTTTCACCATTTTACTCAATAAATAGACCCATTTGGGGCAAAACGTACACGTAATGCGCAAAATGTAGCTTTCAAGGCTATACCAGATCAAAACAACAAGGTAATCTGACAGAACTATACTACCTTCTCAGGTCGCTGACATTGCCCCCGATCGGAGACAGTCATTACGTAGAGAGGCAATCTCGCTGTGGTCGTTGCGTGCCTGGGACACAAATGCTTATTGCATACTTCCGTCATCTGGAAGAACTGTGAAAGATCTGGTTGAGCGACAAAGCCTATTGTGTCCTTCTGAGCAGGGGTGTTGAGGTATTGAATCGGAAGTCGCATGACTATAACTCATATGACTCGTGGCATGACAGGCCACTGTGAATATCGTCCTCTCTATACATAGCACCATCACAGTGTAACACTTGCTCTTTCCCACCGGCAACCAGGTATGTCATAACTCCTCGTGTGTACTTTGACTCTCCAATGTCTCAGCTTCGTAAACTTCGCCCAAGTCTGCCCGAAAACGACAACTTCATACCAATACTTCAGCATCGGCCTCTTCACGGAAACTTAGGCACACAAGAAGCACACGGGCTACTCATGTCAACGGGGAAGAACGCCGGTGTATTGTGTGCATTAACGTCGGTGTACATGCACCAGGTCTGCGCATTAAGACAGACTAAGTGGCCGTCCCTTTTCGCTTTACAGTTTGCTGGATTCGTCGGACATGGCTTGTCTGCTGGGACAGTCGCGGTTGTGGCTACTGAGCTGCTGGGTTCGTGGCGTGGTACGAAAGCAGCGAGGCAACTGCTTGCTGAGAGCGTAGTGATGACAGCTAAGAGTCTCATTTCGAATGATTTCGTTTTAGTGGGCGATAAAAGGTGGGTAATGGAAGGCGAATGTGCGATTCTGTTTCCTGTGACTGTGTGATTGAGAGGGCAACTAGGGTTGAGTAAGAAAATGACGGCGCATAAGTCATATATAAGAGGTAGTCTTCCGGTGACCTTTATCTTTCCGCACATACTCAACTCATGGCAATAAATACGTGCAACGACCCTGACACAACGTATAAGTGATGCTATAAAAAACCTACCGCGTGTGACATCGTCGTACGAGGACCTGCCTAGGCTTAACGGGTGCACAATACTCCCCTTGCAGAATGATTCATCAAGGTAAATGAGTTACCAAATATCCGAAAGGACTCTCGAGTCTAGATCAATTGCTCGACGTTTATGGATGGCTTATGGAAGCGATATTCGTAATACATGCGGCGAAGCAATGAGGCGTACGAGCTGAAGATGTTCATGGGGTGCCTTGCATTCGGTAAACATACCTGCATTGCACTATAGTCAATATATATCAATACTTCGGCACTTAACTCACTTTGCACATATTCAAACTGATGCTGGTGCGTTCCGATAGGATCGGACACGAAGCGAGGGCGGTTGAGCTCTGGACTGTACGGCCATGTTGTGACGCGGTGCTCTCGGATGTTGCTAATGTCAAATGATTATCTACAAGCAATAAATAATGCGAGGCTCCGAAGCGATCGTAGTTTGTTTCCATCGATAGGAATAGCGAAAGCAATGAGATGCGTTTCGAACTAGACGTTGAGCATAGGCGGGGAGATTTTGATATTTTCCATATCCCATGGTACGCAAGAGGAATCACAGCCGTACTGCGCGGAGTTTAGAAGAAAGAAAAAAAAGTCTAATAAGAACTGAGTAGGACGACATGATTCTGATACGGCGCGACGACGCGCCTATCGTAAACTTGCACATGTGGTCGAGAGATTGCAATGCAGCACTTGTTAAAGCTATCCAGGTAGCCTGATCATAAACAATAGCCCTGCATTTGAGCATTCGCTGCTTAGCGGTCTGTCGTCGAATTCTATGTTGTCGAGCAGCCCTCAGTTAAGATCACTATTCATATATCAAGACCAGGGGGGTGGTCACAAATGCACCGGCTCACCGGGTTCTCCAAAGAAGGACGGAATCGAACGATTCGCAACCATCCCACCCGATTGTCACTGATAATGAATGTATACAATTGGACGGCTCGCAGTTGGTACTTGATGTCATTACGTGCTGTCGATAATGAGACCCATTCACCATATCAACATTCCCGACGGCTAAATCCGGACTGCTGCATCTCAGCTGCACGCCACATTACGCGAGGTGACGATCACTTGCGTCTCTCTGTGTACTCTTTTCTCGTCTAGATCAAGTCTGATGCCTTGAACGATATTTGTTGCCCTTGACCTATACTGCATTGCTGCACCGGAAGTTGGTAACATCAAGTTCAGCCCTGACGCCAACACGCAGGCGTCTCGGTCGCTTATACCAGGAAACGTATTCTTTACTGGCCTAACTTGATAAATGCCGTTGATGTATGACAAGCTGCAGCTTTTAGTAAGATATGACATAGAAAAGTCTGTATCTATGTGTTCGCAGCTTAAGAACATAGTCCTTTGCATCGCGGGCTTTGTGCCTGCAGTATGGTTCGTTCAGAGATGTAACGTCCGGAGCTACAGGGTGAGAACTGGGCATGCCTAAGTTGGTACTCCGGCGACTCGGTCACACTACGTCTATGGAGCGGTGGTATTGAAGGTTTGACGTAAAACCTCCGGACTTTTTGCTTTATACCCTGGCGTCCTGGAAATGCTGTCTATCCCTTCCAGATTGAAAATCTTCCAACTCTGCTTATATACGTATGACTGCCGCAACAAGCTATGAATACTTATTCATTCTACTGTGAGCAGCCGGTAACACCCAGGTGCTTATATGTGCCAGGTTACTGAGAATTTCTGAGATGGTAAGTGCTCGACCTGACGAACAGTTATGCTTCTGCTTATATTGATAGACTAACGTCGTAACGCGGAAGTTTCATCCTGTGACACCAACAAAATACTATATATCAGTAAGTCACCATGCTACAGCACCTGAATGCCGATGAGCTAAGAGACCGTAGGCACCGCGTAGACTTTCCGTGACAATCGATTGTTTAGCCCCGGCCCAATCGGTCCAAAAACAATCTGCATACAGCAGGCCATCGGTAAAAAGTTTCTTTCGTAAATGTGCGAGCATCAATTAGCTTTTGTGGCAACACGCAATCCAGATGGTTACTGTATGTGATGATGAGAAAGCAGGCGTTCTCTTGTAATTTAACTCAAGATTGTGGCTTCAGAAAGAGAATGCGTACGAACGGAAAGTTACCGAGGCGGTACCGACTCACTACGCTTGTCCGAGACAGAAAACGGAGGCAAGATCTGAGAACCGACAAATGCCAGATCTTTGCGAACGAATGCCGTAGGTGTCGGCCACGTCGCCTACATTAGCTTCATACGTCCAAGGACTGTCACAATCAACAGAGGGTGGTGTCGACGGTAGCCGAAGCTCGATCGAATGTGTTCTCGGGGCTCGACCAGATCTCACGCTGAAGCCGCGACGACCACGCAAAGATCGTGACCACTCGAACGGATGACGCCTGATAAGGGCGACATTGATCAGTTCTTATGGGGCTTTTTGAGATCGAAGTTGTCCGATCCGATCCTGTCAACGGCAGGGACACTGTTGAGAACTTGAGATCGCCTATACACACAAGAGTGACGAAACGCGGTGGCGCCGCTTCGCCCTTTTGCCTCTTCTGTTCGGTCGACTCGTGGAGATTGAAATGCGAAGAGTGTGCCTACTCAGCCATGAGCCCAGATGGCTCGTCATGCTGGCGCTTCGTGAATGTGAGCAAATACCTAACGGCCGTGTTCCACGTACGTGCCGGCAATCGAGAGCCTTTCCAACTTGCCAAGGTTGTTGCCTCACTCGAACTACAGGGTAATCGGCTCGACAAAATTTGCAGCAAAATATTTTTTCGACGAATCTGACTAATCAATCCGAACACGTCTGATTGGCCAGCACAGAGCAGCGCCACTAGATAGCTAGCTGATCGATTCCAGCGTCCAGCTCGCCCAAGACGACAACTGAGACCATCGATGAGCATGACCACCACGTAAGGCCCGACACTGTGTCAACGAGGTCGATAATGTACCTACACGAGCGTAAGGGCCAGGGCCACTGGAGACTACGGTCGGCGTCTCACATCTGCTGCGACCTTGTTCAAAGTAATTCCTGCAGTCTGCTAGCTGACATGAGAGCCTCAACAATTTAACTGAGAGTGCCACAAGGAGCCCGGAACGCGAGTCTTTCTAGCTTGGCTTTCTTTTCCCTCTTTCGCGATTATTGTACTTTCGACCGATAGGGGCATATATGGTCAACATCCTGGCTTGTGCGCTCAAGTTGCTTCTAGTAATCTACGTTGCATCTTCCGGTTCACATAGTACAAGCTCAAGATGGCAACAGCCGTTGCGATGAGCAAAGTATTACGTTAGGACCAAGTCGAAAGTCAAGCAAGTGGCACTGTGAATCAGTGACGACGGGAGCCTATTTCCTTCTCGTGTGGTAGAAGAGCTTGTTTTATTTAAAAGACTGGTGGTCTTGCGCGTGGCCTTGTGGTACCTTCATAATGCTCCTGCATATCGAGGTGCAGCTAGGCTGGGATACTGGACTAACATTAATTCTGCTTACTTGCTCTTTACGAGATTCACACGGTCGGTGTAGCTTGGGGCTTTGTTTTGTCCTCAACTACTATTAGCTTAACCTACGCATTATTCAAAGTCTCCCCGCTAAAAGCCTCTCGCGACCATTTACTATCCTAGAAGTTATACCTGGTGCACCTTCACCCCTGGCCAGCTGCTTAGACCCAACCGCCACTGTTTTGGCTTCATTGACTTCTGTCAGACAATATGTCAGAAGAAAAGAAGGCGAGGGTAATGTCTGCTGGAAGAAATATGAAGTGAGGGTTTATCGAAGCGTCTCATTTCAGAAAGGGATGAGAACTACTGTACATAGTATGAGCCTCTGTCTCATGCTCCATGGAGTACGCGAATTTCTTAGATGGGAAGCCGAATAGGTGCATTTCTTAACATCTCACGGGATGGGAAGTCGCAATACAACGGTAGTTAGCCTGGTCATCTCTCGGAACAGGCCATTACTCTCGGAGATATTCGTCATCAAAGAGCAGAGTAGCCTAATTGGAGGTATACCAGGGGATCTACAGAAAGGACCGGAATAATGTGATGGGCGTGATGCGATTCTAAGGCGTGGGAATGTAATCACGTGCACCAAATTCGAGACGATATTGATGTCGGGTCTTACCTTTGAAAACTAGGTACGTAAAGAGCGGGGATCTTGAATAAGTAAAGATCTCTTGAATCCCTGATTCAATAACGCAGTTGATCTCCAGGGTTATTACTGCAACTAGACACCGTCAGCTGGCCACCCTTATGAAGTAGCCAACTGGAATCAGAGGAGGAGCTTCTGAAAGAAACCGAGGAAAGTACGAACGAGATCATCAGCTGAAGAAACTAAGAAATCATCACGTGTAGTGCTGTGTTGACAGCGCCATGTCTGGTTGAAGGGAGACCCCTTCCAAATATAATCAAGTAAAGGGGAGTGTGAAGTTAGGCAGGACAGTGTCCTACATGCAAGTATAATCACCTTTGGATATCTTGAGATAGGGGCGATGTGCATGCTTAATCAGCAATTAAGGTGGCCATATCAGCACTCCTGCATGGGCGTCTATTAGCTAGGTTTTCACCACCATAGCATGCACGAATACACCGTAGTTGCAGCACTTTTTCGGCCTCTTTATGGGTGATCAGTAGATTGCCCAGTACTATGGCTACCTGTGGCAGCCATACCAGCTATTCTGGTGATATATTTAGCGTGTTAATAGCCCTCTTTTTTTTATATCGAGAGATTTGAAAATAGATGATACCATATAGGTTTGTGACTTCCTGTTAATGATCAAGGGATATAAGCATAGTGATAAGTATTTTAAAACCAGTCACATATATCAGACGCTGCGACAAAGCGTATCTCTAAATTACAGTCCACTCGACCTGCCACAAGCCGTGTTCAGCGATAGTAGAGACTGAGAAGCAGAAGAGAAATCTGGAAGAGTGTGAGAAACCTACATATATGGAAACACTGTCGGGAAGGTGGCATCTAAACTTTGATCTATCGTACAATCCGAGCCGCCTTCACTCTGGGATACGTACCACCCATCGCCCAAGAGGCATCATCACAGAGCGAATGCACCCATCCGAGCACCAGGATAGGTCTGCCTCAAATGCGTGTGCAGATCAGTCCCATCCACCGTCAAGTCTTCCCAGACAGGGCACGAAAGGTCAAGCAGCGGGTCGAGAATAGCATCGTCGAGGAGCTGGAGAGGCACCTCCAACGCCTTGAACAGTCCCGAGAGCGAGTCCGGAGCGAAGGTCTTGACAATCTGTAGAGTAAAGCAAATAAGGTTATTGTCTTCCAGAAGTGACGTTGCGCTGAGCAGACCACCGGTTACGTTATCAAGATCCACTCCGGCGAAGCTATTCACCTCGCCAAGGTTGCCGCCGACGCTGAGCAGTTGGGGATACTTCAGAGCCCAATTCACAATGTCGAGGTTGACGTCGACCAGGCCGTAATCGACCTGGAGCCTATACCAGTTGGCGGGAATTTGTTCCCATCCCTCCTTATAAACAAGCTCGCCATCCTCCTCGTACACGGCATAGAAGCTTGCGAATACTTCCTTTGCTATCATGATTATCAGTTATCGGTTGGTCACAAGGTTCATGGCAGGTGCTTACTCAGGTGGCCACCACGAGGGTATTCAACGCTGTGGTTACTGAGGATACGACCGGCAAATGCGTAACCAGCATTCCGAGCGATGAGGCCAGTGTAGGGACCATAGTAGAAGTAGGGGTTTGTGGCCACGCTGTCGTTGAAGCGCTCGGCGGCGCGTGCGGCGAGATCGTCCATGGACGTCGAAGCCTCGAGCGAATTGTAGGCTTCTAAGAAGAGGGTCATATTCATAGTCCAGGCGTTACCAGTAAGGTAGAGATCATCGCGCGTGTTGGATGAGTCAGACTCAATCCAATTATGGGCGCCGTAGAGACCTCTTGGGGTACCTGTTCGGGGGTTTTATGAGCGTTTCGATTCAACTTGGGGCAAAAGACCCTATGCATACCTAGAAGCCCAAGGAGGTTGTTGAGAATGTTGTTGGACTTGATAGACGACCCGCCAATGGAAAATCCCGGGTTCACTGCAACACTTCGAGTTAGTAATTAGTCCTTATGGCGTGTTTGCTCATGTCTCGCAAGTCTTAAATCATGTTTCTAGAGCACCTGCTCTCGCGAAGGGAACTAACCCCCGAATCCTTTTAGAACAGGTAGTAAACAACACCAGAAATCACTTACGAGACAACGGGTTGCCAACGCCGACGGTTCCCATCACCGCGAGTATGGTGATCAAATCGATGCCCATGCCATAGACTATAGCGTAGATGTTGCTGTCAGAATCGAGACTTAAGGGGAATTCGAGCTGTTCTTACCTGTGTTAACCGAAGCCACCAAGTCCAGGAACTAGAAATTCCGTCAGCAGTAGCGGCCAGAGTGTAGACGGAGAGCCTACTCACTCCCACGACACCATCTCGAGGTATGTAACCATGGTTTGCCAGCGCATTCAGGCCGGGACATGGTCCCCGCTGGTCTCCATTCTCGAAGTTCGGTGGGCTGAAAGCATGAAGACCGTTCACTTTACGTTTTCAACACCCAGTGCTTTTTACGTTGGAAATGAGTATAGCTCACCATCAATGGGCTCCGTCAGAGGGTCAAAAAGGAGGCGCTTCTGCTTGAGCTTGAGCAGGTCCCTGTGCAGCTCCTCTGATGAAGAGTCTGGAAGGTCTACCACGAGTCCCTTTGCCGCGAGCTTCGCCAAATTGTCGGCCGAAGGAAAGCCGTGAACGACAGGCGCCAGCGGCAACACTAGCACGGCGCCCAGGCGAGTGATGAAACTCGACTTCATAGTAAAAGAGTACGATGTCAGTAGTTGCGAGGAGTCATCAGAGCGACGCGGGAGAGGACACAAGAAGCAGAGCACATGCAACCAAGTCCGTTCCTGGTATAAACATGGAGAGAGGCCTGCGCCTGGGCTGTCACGGGAAACGGCCTCCAGGGGCAGCACCCAGCACAGCGTCCTACATAGTACGGTCTGATTTCCACGCAGAGCTCATGTTGGCCAGGGGCCGTAATAGACATCGAGAGACCCAGGCTCTGTCTATGAAGATCGTCGTCTGCGCTTGGCAGCCATAGCCGTGCAGAGGCCGTCGAGGCCGTGATGTCTTACAGTCTCGACAGTGACCATTGCAATTTTGCAGCCCTGTAGAAGGCTAAGGCAATATTGGCATAGCGGCGGGCCAACCGTCAGTAGGTATAACGGTGATTCTATAGTCTACATGGTTTAGATTCCGTATTGGACCTCCGTGCTGTATTAGTACATACTAAATAGGCCCATTGCCAACTCTGGAGCCCACCCGACCCGGAAAGAAGCCGTGGTGCCGTAACCCGGACAACTGCCGGACAGAGGTCCCGGAATGCTATGCGGAGTCAAAAACGCGACACCCTTGTTGGCCTGCCACGGCCCCTGGTCGTGCCCGACGAGCCGGTCCTGGATACTGGAATCTCGCTAACCTCGACACGCACAGTTGTGGCACAGATAAGGATCGTCGCAGCGCGTTCGCCATATGACATCTCAACCAACCCCGGATCAAGTCTGGGTCCTGTCTGGGGTTGTCTGCGCGAGTCTGAGCGGGCTCGGTAGGGCCACCATCCTCGATCAAACATTTCAACGACAACCGTGGTCCTGGGCTCTGCCCGGGTCCCCCTTGCAGCACCATTGTTGGTCCTGCAGAATCTCCTCCCGCCTTCTTCTGCCCACACGACTCTGGAGGCTCCCTCGAATCTGTTCTTATGGGCTCATTCCATTTTGTTCACCAGACTTTGCTTGACTCGTATGCGCAATGGATAATCTCCCATCCGACGGTGCGATTGACGGCTAAGCTTACTGTCTGCATGTTCTGACTTGTCAGATTCTGCGAGTCAACAATTCGGATAGACACGATTTTCTTCGTGCAGCTGAACTCATCATCGCCAAGGCAGCCTCTCCATACTGAAGCTTACCGCGCATGGATACGGATGATATCAGCCGTTGAGGTGTCCGTTATAATTACGAAAAAACTTGACAGACTACAATTCAGAAGACCCCGACCGTTATGCTACCCCTGACTCTCGACGTGCTTGTACACCCTGATCCTTGCCGCATATACATGTACATACTCATCACCAGGTGCAGTATCACCAACGACCATCCGGACCTTGGAACTCTCGAACAGTCGTGTGTTGCCACCCCATCGGTCTACTGGTGCATGGTTTATATTCCTGTCTCCCCTGGCTAACTACCCTGATTGACATATCGAGATACTGATTGACATTTCGAGATGAGCTACCGAGGGCCCCAGACCCGGTTGAAGAATCTTCGCTGTCACAGGAGAGCAGATTGGTTACATGTATGGATATCAATACATAGTCAAATACCGTTTGCTCGGCGTAAGTTAGATGCTGGGAGTCTTCGGCAAGCCTCGATTCAGACATCTTATAGTAGCGCATGCGTCCTCTCCTTAGTTTAAACGCTATCCTATCCTATCTACATCTCCACAGGTGTCGTACGCGTCTCGACTCTTGAAGATCCGGGGGAATAACAAAGTGCGAACCGACTGACGATGAGGGTTTCAGCCCATATCTTGCCGGCGTCGGCTGTCCTAGCCGGAATAGCTGCTGCCCAGTCATCCGCTCTGACTTCCGCTGCGGCAAGCTACCCGGCGTGCGCTGTAAGTCCTCTTCGGTTTCGGCCACACGCATCTTCAAGATCAACTAACGTGAGACGTAACACAGCGACCCTGTTTGGCCGAAACAGTTCCGTCGTCGGGGTGCCTCGCAGGCACACCGGCTGAGCAGCTGGAGTGTCTCTGCACCAACGAGGCACTCGAGGCGGCCATCACAAAATGTGTTCTCACCAAGTGCACGATTTACGAGGGTCTCAGTAGGTATTCGCCAACCCTAGGCATTCAGGCAATGGTCCGAGTAAAATTGACTAACTCCAACCGATTCCAGTGGTGAAGAACGCTACCGTGACTATGTGCGGTGGACCGGTGCGCGACGACACTCTCGAGCCTCTGTTGGTCGGTGTCATTGGCGGTGCTATTGCCCTGCTCGCCTTCTGTGGCCGGATGTTGTCTGCGATGGCTTCATCTGGCCGCCTCATCGGGTGGGACGACTGGACAATGATGGCAACAGTCTTGCTGACGGTGCCGCCAACCGTCTTCGCCGTAACGCTTTCGCTCAATGGTCTTGGCAAGGACATGTGGACGCTCCCGCTCAAGAATATTGAGAACGTTCTTTTCGTGAGCTTACCGGCTTGTTGAGAACTTGACGTCATGATACTGACTGTTCTAAGTACTATTATCTGGGCGAGATCTTCTACTTCGCCGCCCTCACCATGAACAAGATATCGATTCTTTTCTTCATGCTCCGAATATTCCCCGAAAAGTTATTCCGCAAGATGATATATGTCGTTATCGGATTGTGTGTTGGCTACGGTGTCAGCTTCGTCTTCGCCACGGCGTTTCAATGTACACCAATCAACTACTCCTGGCTTCAGGTCGACAGTATGGTCAAGGGCCATTGCAACAACATCAACCTTCAGGGCTGGATGAGTGCAATTTGGAACATCGTCATCGATATTATCATCATTGTCTTGCCGTTGAGAAATCTCTACCAACTGCAACTCCCTCTTAAGAAGAAGCTGATGGTTATGTTCATGTTCTCCCTCGGCATATTGTGAGTCATACGTGCTCGTCGCCTGGCATCCTGCTGACCTTGACTACCCAGCGTGACCGTCGTCAGCGCTATTCGACTCAACTCCTTGATCGTGTTCGCCAACACGCAGAATCCCACCTGTGAGAGCTCCCCCGCCGCACGACCCAATACCGGAGACCTGACATCTGACTCACACTTACAGATGACTACAAGGATGCTGCATGGTGGAGTACCGTGGAGCTTCACACCGGCATCGTATGCGCCTGCCTCCCTAGTCTTCGCTCGCTCTTTGTCAACCTTGGGGTCCGGATTCTCGGCACCGGCAAGGGCAGCAGCCGAGGGACTGGCTATGCCCACGACCTGAAAGGGTCTCGGAAGGGTAGTCGCGTGGGAACCTTGACCAACGAAAAGAACTCTAGCGTGCCGAAGCGCGGCGACGAAGGGGATTTTATTCCTCTGGTCGACGTACAAGACCAGAAGTCTTCGGTGAATAAGACGCGCAACAACTTGGTCGCCATACGTGAGCAGAGGAGCTATGACTCAGACATGAAGGACAGCTTCCAAGGGCAAACCTGTGCCACTGCCTGGCGGGGTCCTTGAACCAACTCAGAACCTAGATTGATGGTATTGTATTTTGGAATATGTTTTTCCCAAGGGTTTACGGATTTGGAAAATGGTAGAATGGAAACCTACAAGCATGGGAGTCAGCCCGTCCAAGCGATTTGTCGACACAGGTTTTCTCATAAACTTTTTATTTCGATTATTGTGTATAGCCTGTAAATGGTCTACTCGACGTCCACATTATAAAATTTTCATCTGTCACTACAGTTTTATCTGGAGAACCATCCTGTAGCTGAGACATACACAGAAGACCTGTAACCACAACCCCTCAGCCGTCTCGTGCCGTGAAACACATGCATTAGCTCGCTCTCCACGAACATTGAACGACTCGGGAAAGCGAACTGGTCCCATTCGACAACAACATGCCTGTATTCAGTGTACTGTATGAAAGTTTAGCTGGTCAGGCGTAGCGGGTGTTTGGCGGCATGTAATACCGAATCATGAGATTACCGACCAGTACAGTCTTACAGGCTTGTAGAAGACAAAACTGGGGCAGTATGTATGTATCGGCAAGGGGTTACGTTACGATACGTGTTTTCTTATTAGGTCTTGTACAGTTTACGTGATGACTCAATAGCAATTCTATCAGAAAAATCGAACGTACGTCCGAGCGTCCGTAAGGATGAATGTTCCTTGCATACCTAGGTAATAACCTTGTTTCGATGCTAACTTTCTCGAACCCCTGGCAGCTTGGCGAACACATGGGGTCCGGGGTGTCCCTTGCGTGCCGCGCCCAACTTCCAAGCTGGCTCACAATCAAGTTCGCGCTGGCTGTCTCAACTGTCTCGACTGTCGTCAGAGGAACATTCCTGTTCCCCTGTTTTTGGTGGATACCTCAATTAGATACAGCTACCTAGTGCAGCCTTCCTGATTATGTAAGACGTTGGTACAGAGATGTTTGGCTCTGGCTTGGGCTTTGACCTGAAAGCTTCCAGGAGTACGGAGTAGGCATAGTCTCCATTATCGTTACTATTACCGGCCTGGTACCCGTGCGCTGGACCGTATTCCATTCAAAAAACCCTTCATTGAACGGCCATTCGAATTCAGCGTACCCCTATTTGGGCCGCTAGGATGTACCAAGGCGCGGAAGATCAGATGTAGGCAACCCGTTGGCCAGTGAATTTGGCTGATGAACTGGCACTCGACTCTCCCGAACAGATAACAACACCAGGCGCAGTATATACATATCTTCACTCCTTGGGACTATTACACAGTGGTTGAGGGCTGCAAGTCGAGGTAGTGTGCGACCCTCATCGATCACGCTGCAAAATGAGTGACCAGGCGGCATGCTGGCGAAGCTGGCGTACTGGTCACGCCTCAAACGGCTTGTTCCGCGATCACTGGTAGTATGTGGCTAGTCGGGATATGACATTGACAGCCTCGACAGCCAATTCCCGTCGCCAATGGACAGACGAGACAGACTTCTCCGCACAAATATGGCGGGGGGACGTTGCCAGCTCGCCAGCTCGCCAGGCAGGATAGACGTTGGACTTTGTTCCAATACCGACGGCCTGGTCCTGGCCTAGCTGCCAAAACGGAGCACCAAACCCCACCGGTTTCCGGCAGGGGCCCGTTGATGGCGATCATGGCCGAGTCGGGCAACTCATTCGCCATTTTGGTGTGAGAGTCGAGATGCGTGACCGGTAGTTGTTACCAGTTCCACAAGATGGTCACTACTAGGGCTAGTCTACATACTGTACATAGTACGATGTTCTCTACCTAGTACATACATACGTCAGCGTCGGGGACTGTACATGCTGGAGTCGCGAGCAAAGCAAAGGGATAGTCGAACCTTGCTAGTACAGGCGAGGCTGCTGCCACTTCTTTCCAGGGGCCAGTATTGTTACGTACATATGCTGGGGTACCGGGGGGTTTCCCTCGCAGCCAACGACCTTCGACCGTTATGACTCGTGCATGCAAATTGCATATAGTCCCCTGTAGCGTGCATCGCAAGACCGGTCCCGTTCGGTCGATGTAAATGAGCATCAACATGAGCGGGCTTCGAATTTGCGAATGGGGCACTTCGCAGCAGCATGGATGCCCGTCGGAGCCTCCGCATGAATGCTACCATGCGATGCTGTCTTTGCGTCACGCCTCTCATGTTAAAAAGGAGTTGCTTGGCTTGCCGCCGACAATGTTCGCCTCTGCCGCTGGTCACCACTACCAACTCGCCTGTCTCTACTGGATCGGTGCTGCATGTCATTCCTTCATCCGTCTATTTCACTTCTCCTCGTAATCCTCGCGCAGAGACTCCGACCTCAGACGCCCTCTCTGTCCAACTCCCAGCCGTGGGCGGTGTCATTCGTTTCCGTGTTGCTTTTGCGTTTTCAGTTTTAGTGTTCAATTCTTAATTCATAATGAGGGCTATCTTGACCCTGTCCGCATTAGCGGGAGCGACCGTCGCGTATGTATACCACACCGTCCACCGTCCGTCGCCGCGAGCCGGTGCCGGGTTTGAGCGGGCCCGACTCCGGAATCCAAGAGAAGCTAACCTGTTCCCCAGCTTCGAAACGCCCATTATTTGGGACCAACCCTCACGTGAACCATTCGGTCCGCAGTGGACTGCTGCGGCACCAGATGCCGACTCGACGTATGAGTACGTTATCGTCGGATCGGGTGCCGGAGGTGCTCCGTTGGCGGCCCGGCTCGCCTTGGCCGGTCACAGTGTGCTGCTCATCGACGCTGGAGAGGATCACCATATGGAGGCTCAAGTGCAGATCCCCGCGCTGAACGGTTACGCGAGCGAGTACAACCCTATCCGCTGGGAGTACTTTGTCGACCACTACACAAACGAGACGCAGGCCAAGCGAGACAGCAAAATGACATATCTGACTGCGGGCGGTGACTACTACGTTGGCCTTGATCCCCCGGAAGGCTCCGAGAAATTGGGAGTCTACTATCCCCGTGCGTACCAGTACCAACCTGATTCTCTCCGACGGAGTAGACTGAGCTGACCGACTGTAGGTACCGGTGCGCTGGGTGGCTGCACAGAGCACAATGCTCTGATCACCATCAGGCCGTCCGATAAAGACTGGGACGACATTGCCTCGCTCACTGGTGATAGCTCCTGGGACTCGGAAACAATGCTCGGCTACTTCGAAAAGATGGAGTCCTGCCACTACCTTCCCAATAGTGTCGTCGGCCACGGATTCTCCGGTTGGCTTCAGACAAGACTCACCCCCATCATCCTGATTGCTGAAGACCTCAAAGTCGCTTCCCTGGTCCTCGCTGCCGCTACCGCCATGGGCAAGGGGCTCATTGGTGGTCTGCTCAACCTCGTGGCTGGTCTGACCGAGATCTTGACTCTGGACGTCAACACAGCATCCAAGACCCGCGATACCACCGAGTTGATCTACCAGATTCCCATGGCGGCCACCGGCGACTTTGCTCGTTCCGGACCTCGTGACTTTGTCGTCAGTGTAGCGAATGCCACCAACCCCGACGGAAGCAAGAAGTACAAGCTTGACATCGCTCTAAACACCCTCGTTACTAAGGTCGAATTCGACACTACAGGGGCGAAGCCCAAAGCGACGGGTGTTGAGTACCTCTACGGCCGCCACTTGTACCGCGCCGACCCCTATGCCAGTAAGACCGAGAATGATGGTGTCGCAGGCTCCGTCTCGGCTACGCGCGAGGTGATTTTGGCCGCTGGGTCGTTCAACACCCCCCAGCTCCTGAAGCTCAGCGGTGTCGGCCCTGCAGCCGAGCTCGAAGCATTCGATATCCCCGTGGTCAAAGATCTTCCCGGCGTCGGTGGCAACATGCAGGACCGATACGAGTTTGGGGTCGTCGGTCAATCCAAAACACAGTTTTCGCTACTGAAGGAGTGCACGTTCCTTGAGGGTAACGACCCTTGCTACAACAACTGGGAGTCGGGCATTGGCGGTCTCAAGGGCGGGTACACCACAAACGGTATTGCCCTCGGGTTCCTGCATCACTCTTCCGTCGCAGAAGATGAGCGTCCCGATTTGTTCCTGGGCGGTATTCCCGCCTATCTCAGCGGTTATAAACCCGGCTACTCGATCACGTCGACGGAGGGTCTCAACACCTGGACCGTGAGTAACTTCTGGTGTTATTTACTACCTGTTTAGGAAGGTTTCGGGAGTTCACTCCTTTGTTTACGGGGGCAAGTGCTCAAGGAACATGATTGAAGACTCCCGAGACATGAGCAAACACCCCATAAGGACTAATTACTAACTCGGAACTGTTGCAGTGGCTCACTCTCAAGGCTCACTCGCGTAATAACGCGGGCACCGTCAACATCACGTCGACCAACCCTCGTGACACGCCAAAGATTGTCTTCAGGTCGCTCGGCGAGGGCGTCGGCGGCGATGAGGATCTTCAGGCGATCGTCGAAGGTATGAAGTACGGTATCCGGGCCTTCCAGGACCTGATACCTCTAGACGGCGCCTTCGAGCGCGTATGGCCGCCAACGAACGTCTCCACCGACGAAGAGCTCGCGCAGTTTGCGCGCGACGAAGTCTGGGGACACCATGCCTCGTGCACCTGTCCGATCGGCACTGACGACGACCCAATGGCCGTGCTTGACAGCAAGTTCAACGTTCGCGGCGTGGAGGGTCTGCGCATCGTCGATGCCTCTGTTTTCCCCAAGATCCCCGGCATGTACATCGTCACGGCCATCTACATGGTTGCCGAGAAGGCGGCCGACGTCATTATCGCCGACGCCAAGGCTTCCTCCTGAACCTCAATCAGCAGCGCGGCAATCATTGATACTAGTGGGCTTGCGCTGAAATAAGCTTATCAGCTTTGCAGTTGAAGGTGACGGCTTTACTCTGCCGTTAGTCCAATAGTAGTCCAGTGAAGAAGGCTTGGAGACACTGTATGACCGTTATCCAATATGTAGCTTAACAGCATAGTACAGTATAGCGCAGCATAGCATCAGATAACCATTCATTTCATTGCTCATAGACGAAATGTTAAATTCCAGGTGATCCTCCATACATACTTGTAAAGATCTGATAGTGCGTCTGTAACTGAAACCACGGGGCTTGGAGATCGCTCGTGACTCCTGTGTTGATCGGAGAATGCTGACGTAATTTGAGACGGTCAGAGTCTACTTATCAGATAATGTTGTTTCAGTAGGTCAATGCTGGCCGTACTCCTCCTTTGACAATCACGGGAGATATCTGAGCTTACGACACATACATGAGCAGTAGCAAAGGTCGACACCGGAGACGTATGTGAGTAGTACAGCATGCGGGATACTCTTCTGTGCTGAGAATCAGTATATTCCATGTGGTCGAAAATGCGAGATAAGCCTTTGGCGCGGCGTATCATAGTTACGATCGAGTGTAAAACTCTGAATTAGGCCCTGTGGTCGCGAGATGCAAGTGGCAATAATAAGCAGATTTGGAGCTGTCCCTGACACACCAAGTATACACCAGATTGGCGAGGAAAAATCGACGAGCATAGAGGATATGAGACTGTATTGATGTTTCTTGTGTCAAATCCCACGTTCATATGCCTGTCTTGTAACATATACTATCCTAGTGATGCTTCGATCTCGGGCCTAATCTGAGCTCGGTCAGATCCAACGTCATCTACAACTACAACATCGTTCCAAGCCCTGCCCTGTCAAACATGATAGGATTCCGCCTCAAGTTCTCGGAAAGTGCTCTCCTTGACGTTCTCGTGCCGTTAAAGCCGACATAGTCGCCAACGCTAGGTGGCAGGTCGGCAACATGGGTCCCCCAGGAGCTCTCATTCTTACCGAGAGTAAGGATAAGTTCCTTGCCCTCTGTAAAGAAGCTATGATCGATCCAATTCTTGGTATATGGTTCACCGTCCAGCATTGCGCTCTGTATGTAAATAGCCTCGTAGTTGGGATCGAAATTGACGTTGCGAATTATAGCCGTCTTGCCCGTCACTGGCGAGGTGATGTTGACACTCTCAAAGAACGGAGGGGTAATAAGGTAGACATCTTGACCTGGGTTCGGGAAGAGACCTATCATGCTGAAAGCTACGAAAGAGCCCATAGCTCCGCTATCATCATTTCCAGGAAGGCCTGCAGGGGTGGTGTCAAAGAATTTGGGAATATAGAAGTGGCTGCGCCTTGCAGATTCGCCAGGGCGCCCAGCATAGTGATATTGGAAGACAGTCAAAAAAGCCGGCTCGTTGCCGATGTAAGTGATGTCTGTATCGTGTAGGTAGTTGAGCCTATTTACGAAGCCATTGGGCCCACCATAAAGAGTTATGAGATCAGCTTGGTTGTGCGGGACGAAAAAGCCGTATTCCCAAATGGAGCTCTCGAAAGTCTCGCCTGCTGTGTTCTGGAGAGAGCAAACAGAGTTGGGATTGGTGTCAATGTTACTGCACATTAAAGGATCCTGGAAGCCCCAAGTCTGATTGAGATACTTGGGTTGGAAAAAGCCAACATATCCGGTGTCGGCACCCGAAGACAGAGCGGATGTTTGATTCTGTTTGAACAGATTCACCCAATTGGCGCTGGTATCTAGATACTTCTCAGCATCTGTGGACTTGCCCATTGCTTTGGCCATCAAAGCAATGGTATAGTCATTGTAGCTGTATTCCAGCGTCCGTGAAATACTTCTCGTCATAGTACCGAAGCCCTTGAAATCAAAGTCCTGCACTGGTATATAGCCGAGAGACTTCCAGCTATCCAGGCCTCCTCGGCCGTGACAGCACCAGTCAAAGGGCTCTACTTCCGCGTCTTTGACTACGGCAGCATATCCGTCTTCCCACTGGATGCAAATCAGCCGATAATTTTCACATGTATCAGTCTAAGAGTACTCACGTCGATGCCGCCGTCCAGACCTTTCAAGTAGCCATCAACAAGGATCACGTCAGCATTAGAACCGCCCTGTTACTGTTAGTCCGTAGTAGGTGATTCAACGGTCGTGGAACGCACCTGAGTGTATCCCTTTGAGAATGACATATGGCAATCAGGTAGCCAGCCCTCATGCCTGTAGATATCGATCAACCCACGGATCATCTGCTCCACCGACGAGGGATCCAGGATCGATAAGAACGGGATTTGAGATCGGAAAGAGTCCCATAGACTAAATCATTTCGTCAGTCGGAACTCCCTTAGTCCGTGAGATCAGTTACTCTTACCAGTAGAAAGAATCAAAGTACGGCTCCTCGCTGGACCAAACCGGGTTCTCGCCCGTATAGTTCTGAGGGTTCACCATCGTGCGATATATGCCGCTATAAAAGTTGGTTAGGAAAGAGGTGTTGACTCCGCCAGCGGTCGAAACGACGATAGGGCTGAGCTTTTCCCTCCAAGCATCATTGGCGGCTGTCTTGATACTATCGAAATCATAATCAGGAATCTCGGCCTCGGCATTAGAGCACGCTTGCTCGGAGCTGATGAAACTCAAGCCGACACGCGCGTATACTGGTTCCGCCGCAGACTCAAATCTGACGAAAGCTCCGCCGGGTAGCGGGTATCCATTGATTGATCGTGATATAGTCAAATTCTGGACATCTGCACTCGCTCTGCTATTGACGAAGATGCCGCTGTCGTGGATCTTGGGCCCCGAGAAGTCGGTGCAGAAGTACGGGACATATTGGCCTTGCCCGAAGCTCGCAACGAACCTCGCGCTGCCCGTAATCCGCCCGGTATCAGGGTCAACAGAAACAGTGCCGTTATCCTGGCGGGAGTCGGAAAGATCAGTGAGATCTTGCATGAGAAGGGGATATGATCCATCCGCTCCGCTGGTTGGGAAGGTAAAGCGGAACAAGGAAGTGTGATGAGCTGCGGTCATCTCCGCCTTGATACCCGAGTTCAGGGTCACCTCGAAGAATCCAGGAGCTGCGGACACGGTCGAAGCATCGAATGCTCCGAAATTAGCTCGGGTTTTCTTGGGGTATGTACACGCATCGAGATCATCGCCGGGGCAGGCGGCATATGGGAAGAGAGGGAAATTGCCGAGTGACGGCGAGCCTCCCGTTCCACTGTCATGAAGTGACGAAAACCCAGTGATGGGCGAGCCGTCGAGCGTGAAACCACCCTGGTTGCTTCCAGAGTTTGTATCGGCTACAGCCTTAGCCATTCCGTAGGGAATTGTCGCGCCAGGGAAGACATTGCCACCGTTTGCTGAGCCAATTAGCTGGTCAACATACTCGAGAGGGTCAAAGTCGGCAGCGGTGGTGAATAGGGCCGGCGCAGTCAAGAGGAGGGAAACGAGGTTGCGGCTGCGGAAACCCATCTTGAACACGCCCGATAGGCCAGCGGAGGGGTGAAGCAACAAAGCACAGCCAGAACGGGAATCTTGTCAGTATCTGCCAGACACGGCACGGGTATTATATACTTTAGCTACTAATGCATGTCCCCTTCATTGCGCCGCACAACGGGTGCGAGATGAGATGCCTTGTGCCATGAGAAGTCAGGCACGTATAGAGGGCCTGGTATACAGAACAGGGGGCAGAAAACGACACTAAGGCGAGTTGCTGGCGATCCCGGTGAGAATAGGTCTAGTCATGCTGTATCATCGAAGGGTTGCAGAGGCGCGAGACATTGTCTCGGTCAAGCTTGCTGCCCGTCCATCTGCCCGTCATCTGTCGTTGGCCATTGACGATGTCGGGGGGCAACCTTCCAATCCTGGCGGACGTGGGGTAGGCTACCGTGACCGTGTCCATCGCCTCATGCAAAGATGGGGAGTCGGGAAAGCGATGGCATGGAGCAAGCGTCGAGACTCGAGAGCGCGTGCCCGCCGACGTTACATTCGGCACGACTTATGAGATTGCACACTATCATCGCCGGGACGCTGCAGACGCGACCGATTGTCAACTGACAGCTCGGGGTAGGGCACGCGTTGCTTACAGTTATAAATGTCCACATGTCCACATGTTCTCATCTGCACCTAAATGCAGTGTATTGTCAATCACCTCTGAAATGAATTCCTGGACTATTCTAACGCGTGATAAGTCGAGCCATGCTTGCTCCCCGGATGTCTGATGTCTCTTGTGCCTGGAGGCTTACTGACTACCCCGTGGAGAGTGAGGATAGTCTGTAGGATGGGCTCGGTTAACGCCCCAGCCCAGGAGACGGCTCATACGCCAGTCGGAACTTAACGTTCCAACCTTCCTTTTGCAGCTGTATTCATGACAATGAAAACGCGCAAGCAACCTGACCTAATCATCCTCGAGAGCCATCCTCGCCATCTAGATAAGCTCGCCTTTCGCTCAAGATTGGCTACAGGCAGGGATGTGCTGCAGTATAGGACCGCGACCAGGTCGAAATCACTGCCACTGCTTCGAGTCGCCAGCGTCTGATTCGCTCAGAGAGTTCGGTTCCTGCATAAGGTCTTGTTAGACTGCTTCTCAACCTTGACAGCTGCTGCATATCACATATCACAGCTTCGGAATAAGGTACAGTAACAGGAGCTTACCCATGCAAACGGCCCACGAAGATAAGGTCGGACGATCTTCTGAACTCCACAGAGCCCTGCTGGAGGGCTGGAGGAAATTCCTGTAAGTGAGAGAGTCTTATTGACCCCTCACTGCCCCTCTGAAGACCATGCTTCGTACCATGATGAACTTAACCCGAGAGCAGCCGAGTTCTTGGATACCTAAACACACAACCTCGGATGAAGACTATTTCAAACTTGCACGTCGGTGGAAAGATTGCCGAGTTCGTGAGACCTGCGAGTTACTTGAACTACTAATGCTCTACGCTGGCATACACCCGAGCCCCCTTGTTGTAGAAGTGCACATTTGCAACAGAATCCAAGTGTCTACCTACCTGGTTAGGTATTTACTGCATCATTCCGCTCGAATAATCACAGCTTCGCACTCCCAACCACCTCAGGATCCTTAATCTCCAAAAGCAACTTCCCCGTGTTCTTCCCCGCGAAAAGATCCTTGATAGCCGAATCCGCCTTCTCCAACCCCCCCTTGACAATAGTCTCCTTCCTCTTGATCTTGCCCTCCTTTAACCATTGCGCAATTTCCCGCCGCGCTTTCGGCACATCCTCCAGGAAATCGAAAACAATAAAGCCCTCCATCCTGATACTCTGCGCCGTGAGCTGAAATATATTCCGAACACCCACCGCAGGCTTCCCGCTATTGTTGTACCCGCTGATACTTCCACACATGACAAACCTTGCGTGCTTCTTCGCTCTGTTGAGAGCAAGCTCGAGGATCTCACCCCCAACGTTGTCCCAGTACACGTCGACGTAGTCCGGCGTCGCTTTCGCAAAATCCTTTGTAAAGGTGGGCGATTTGTAGTTGAGCGCGACGTCGAACCCGAGCTCTTTCGTCAACCATTCGCACTTGTCTTCTGAGCCCGCGATGCCGATGACGCGCGAGCCGCGAAGCTTCGCGATCTGGCCTACGACGGATCCCGTTGCGCCTGCGGCGCCAGACACAACGACTGTCTCGCCGGGTTGGGGCTTGCCGATTTTGTCGAGGCCTAGGTAGGCTGTTGCGCCTGTCAAACCTGTGGGTTGTCGTCAGCGTCTTGTGTCAATGCCTCCCTTTCTGTGTCTAGTGGGAAACATACCCAAAACACCCTGCAAATCTGTGATCTTCCCTCCCTCGGGTATCTCGTGAACCTCGAAGTTTTTCTCGTCCGCAATCGCGACTTCGGTCCAGCCGGTCGTCGTAACGACGATGTCTCCCTCCTTAGCTTTCGGGTTCCGGCTCGCGAGGACGCGGGATACGGTGCCACCGCGCATTTTCTCACCGATTTGGACGGGTGGCATGTAGGATCGCGCATCTACCATTCGTGTGTTCGTAAGTGGACGGCTTCTCTTGTAAGACTGCACGTTTCGGTCTAGATGACCCTCGCGAGGAAGAAAAGCGCGGATAGAGCAGCTCACCATTCAGATAACCCCGCATCGCAGGGTCAAGAGACAAATACAACGCTTCGGTCAGAATTTCGCCTTCTTTCAAGTCTGCGGCAGTTGGCGCGGGGCCTCTCTCAAGTCTGAACGTCTCGCCGGGCACGATATCGCCCTTTGGCCGTTTGGCGAGGACGAAGGTCTTGTTTTCGCGGACCATTGTTGCTTATTGCCGTCCTGAATCTGTATTGTCTGTCTGGTTGTCGGTGAAGCCTGAGGTGGTTGATTCGATCGTAAATTACTCAGTAAAACACAGCAGGGAGAATATAATGGCCAAATAACAGTAAAGCAACTTTGTAACTTGCAGAGGAAGAAGATAACAACGTGGAGCAAGGCTCTATATACGTCATCCGAGACCTTTCCTATCGCAGAGCCACTCATGGATTACAGCTCACATCATACTTCTACCCGATTCCCTCGAAACCAGATTACTAAAGCACTGCAGAATGGCAATTCAATTGGTGCTATTCCACTGCATTTGAACCCGCGGTCCACCTACCTCGGCACGGTGAACAGCTTGGCCAGCTAAGAAAGTGAATTTATAGGTGGGCACCAATACTTTACTTCGTGGGCACCACTTTAGGTGTTTTTAACTATGTTTAACCGTCGGCTTTGCCAAGCAGTCCCCCTATTAAACTATGCCCGTACTAAGCTCGTTAGTTCTAAACCTTAAATATTGATAACTTTTTAACATTTAATGTCCCTGTTATCCTATATATGAAGTTATTATTATATATAAAGTTATTACTAAATGTTAAAAATAAGCGATTTTATTAATATTATATAATTGTATATAATAAATTATTAATTAACGTTATTTAATAATTAGCTAAGCCTTTTAGTTTAATAGTAATATGCCTTGTTAATAACGGTTAAATAAAGGGTTTAATTTTTACCTAAAGCATTTATCGGTTTTTATTTTAATAAATAGGCGTCGATATAGTTTTTTGCTTAAAAATGCGTTTTTCGTTATATTTGCGTAATTTTATTTAATAGTAAAGATTTTTTGTTTAATTTGCTATAAAAGCGATTCGACGGGATGTTTTATTATTTTTTAATACCGTTTTAAAACTTTATTATAACTTGTTTTTGCGGTTATTATTATATTTAATTTACTTTTATAGTTATAAGTTAAAATAATAATTAAAGTTAAAAAGATTAAGGTATAAAAGGTTAATTTTGTCGTTGTTATCGCTATTTAGGGCTTAATACGGAAGGTTTTTAAAGCTTTCGGTAAACTCGTTAAAAAAATTAACTTCGTTATCGTTATTATTAAGGTCGCCGCGACGGTTTATTAAGTTTTTAATAGTAAAAAAACTATCGTTATTATTGTTGTTTTTAAATAATATAATAAACGCTGTCGCCGTGCTTTATAGCGCTTTTTATTATGCTTTAAGCTATATAACCGCTTTTAAAATAAAGTTTGTAGTAATAGCTTTAGTTAGGTTGCTTTTTATAGTTTTCGGAGCCTAGTAAATATTGCCGCTAGCGCTTTTTTTTTTTTGTAATGCCTTTAAAAAGTTTTTAATAAGTTTTTATTATAACGTTTCGCGCCGTATATTCTTTAGGAAGCCGCGATAATCTTTTATTATTTTGCGCCGGCGATAGATTTCGAATCTTTAAAGCCTTAAAATGCCTTTTAGCGTTACGGCCGTGTTATAAAGCCTTTTACGGGTTTTATAAATATATAGCTTTTATATATACGGGATAAAATCGTTGTTAAAAAGCTGGTACTAATACGACTAAGCGTATTAAAAAGAGTTAACGTTATTTACTGTTAACGGAGTAACTGGAAGGTCGTTAAAGTTTTTATATATTTCGTAAAAGCAAAAAAGCCTATATTATATCCGTATTATATAGACGTAAAGCTAAATATGAGGCCCCGCTGAGCGGTACTGGGTCCTAAATTTTAATACGGCATTTAATTAAGTCATAAGCCCTGTTTAAAGCGAGTATAAAAGCGTTTTCCGCATAAATTAAAAAACAGCTACCCTAGAGTTTATAGAATTAAATGCTTTTAAGTATGCCCATTTTAAAGTAACGCCTATAATACTTGTTTTTTAATAAGCAACACTAGCTTTATTATTAATTAGCATAGCTTTAATAATAAGTTTTATTTTAGCTTTTAAATTATTATATTACCGAGCTTAGTTATATATACTTTAGTGTTTTATATAAATATCGGTTTAAAAAACGCGTATAAAATAAAACTATTTAATTAATATAGTTTTAAAATCGTTATAAACGTTTAATAAGCGTAACGATATTTTATCGTATTAATAAATATTTAATATATTAATTATCTTTATTTTGTAAAGTACTTACTAGTATATATAAGCAATTTTAGCAATCTAATTCTAAGCTTTTAAATCGAATAGGTTATTTAACCCGATATAACAAATTATCGCGTCGATATATTTCTTTTTTTATCGCTAACGACTTTATATATTTTAAATAAAAACTTCGTAAAATAATATTTTTATATCGGCGTTCTAAATAAAGTCAAATATAAAAGGACAAAAATTAAATGCTTTTAAACCGGAATTAACGTAAAAAATACGTCGTTTATAATCTTTAAAAATTAATAGTTATATAATAATCCAAATTTTATATATATATTAAAATAGGAATAAATAAATACTTCGAACTAAAGCTTTTTATAATATTAGGCAATAAACCGATTTATACTTTTCGTACTTTGTTTAAACAAAATTTACCCGGGTTCTTCTATCGGTATAAACTAAGCGAAATAGCTAAAAATTAATAGTATTTATAAAAATAACATCGCTTTTTATTTTATACGCAAATATATTATCGTTTTTTAGTTCGTATTTAAAAGCGTATAATCGGTTTATAAAATATAGCAGCTTTTACGCTAGCGGTTTAATTTAAAATCAATCGAATTAAAACTTTCCCGTATAAAAATTTGCGTTATATTTACTATATACTTAAAGCATATCGCTATATAGTCGAAAATAAATTATAAAACGGTGTTATAAAAAAATATCGGTACTTTATTTAATTAAACTTTTAATAACTATATTTACTTTTAGCGACTAAACTTAATTACTAGCATCGTTTCGTAAATATATATTTTAAAAATAAACGGAAATTTTAAATATCGCTATAAAAATTATTATATAACTTTTAGCATATTTGTTTTATTATTTAAACAAATAATCTTTTAATAAAATTAGTTCGTAACCAAAATCGTAAATAAAAAAGTCGGTATATAAAAATCGGTATTTATACGTATAGAAATAAGCAAAGTATATAAATAACTTTATTTTAACAAAACTAACATTTAATCGCAACCTTACTATCCCGGGCCGATATTTAAAAAAAGCACTGTTTTTCGTAGTTATATCTAAATAATATAATAAAAACCCGTTTTATTTCGTTGCTTATATTACTTTATATATTATTATAATAATCGTTTGTATTCGACGTTTTTTTTAATAATAATTCTGCTATATTATAAGCCGTATAACGCATTATAAAACTACCGAAAACCAGCGTAATTGTCGATAATAGTAGTCCCGCTGCTTTTTATTCGTTATTACTACGCGTTAAAATAATATAATAAATTAATTAATTAATTAAATAAATTTAAAAATTTACGTTATTTAATAAATTCGTTCTAAAATAACGACCTTAAATAACTATTATTAAGTAATATAACGGCGAATTCCTATTCCGGGCTACTTTTAAAACCGTTAAGCTTTTTTATACTAACTTATAAATATACCGCAATTTTCTTTATATTATAATAACTATTTTAAATATAATCTATATTATAATAACTATTTTAAATATAATTTATAAAAATCGGCTAACGTATATTTTACTAATATATTTAATCGTACTAAACTTTAAACCATTTTAAGTAATATTTTTAAATTTATTTAATCTATTTAATTTATTTTCTATAATAACTAAAAACTAAATAAAATAATTACTTGTAATAATTAAACGTACGTCTTTATAAAATCCCGTTTGCCGAAAACTACTTTGATTTTATTTTACGTTTTTTTTTAAACTTTATAAATAATAACGGCAAAATTAAAAATTACGTATTAACCCCTTTTATCGAATAAAAGTTTAACATTATTAGCTTTATTATTTTTGTTTTTTTTTTTTTTACTGCCGTATTTCTTAAAAAATATAAAAATAATACCGTTTAATAACCCCTCTATCCGGCAGTTTTTCGTTATTTTGCTAAAAAATAATAACACTGCAAACAGTTTTGTAAAAATAAATACATTAAAGCCGATTTTATAAACCTTAGCCTTAAACTACGGAATAAAACCTACGGCCGTATACTTTACCCCGTTTACGATTTTTAATAACTAATAAATATTATTTATTATATTTATAAACATACTTTAAACGTATATAAAATACGCCGGCATTTTTATCTTTAACGTATTTATATTATTATTATCGTACGCTAATAATAATATATCTGTAAAATTCGGGTTTTAGTTTTAATACTTAGATAAAAAAATATAAATATATTTATTTTTTATTTTTACGTAATTAAAAACAGCTTAAAAATTAAAACTCTATTTATTTATATTTCGTTTTATAATAATTTTTTATTAAATAGTTTCCGAATAAAGTTATAATTTATTAACGTATTTACTATTTAACGTATATTAGTTTTTAAACGTTTATTTATTTTAATATAATCGATTAAAAAACATAATATATTTTTTATCGGTCGTTCGTATTTATTCGTTTAAATTAATAACAATATTAAACTTAAACTATATATAATAACTAGCGAAATAAATCGAATTTATTATATTAAATCGCTTTTTATTTATTAATTATACGCTAAAAAATAATATATTTAAAGCTTAAACTAGCTTAAATTAATAGAAATTATTTATTAATAATACGATCGGTAAATTATTAAACAAATCGTTATTGTTTATATTTTTTTTCGTAATTTATAAAAACTAATTTATAAAATATAGGTTTTTATTAAATATTATACTAACTTCGTCGATTATAAATATATCGACTTTTTACTAATAAAGTTGTTTTTCGTTTATAAGCTTTTATATATTATTAACCGCTTTCGTTACGTTTACTTCGCTATTTTTTAAATATACGACAATATTTAATGCCGAATATATAATTATATCGTTAATATTCGCGGCTACGGCGCCGTTAATTGCCGTTAGTTTAATTTTTCGCACTTTATCTTTTAATACAAATATTTCGACAGTAGACTTTATTACTCGATTTTTTTTTATTTTTTTTTTTTTAAAAAAGTATATAAAAAGTTATAGGCATTTAACTAAGTCGTTTTTAATATTTTCGATTTATATTTTAATACTTTTTTTCAAACGCCGCCATTTATCGATTTTTATTATATATCCCGTAATAATATCAAATGCTATTTTTTGTTTTTCGTTTAAAGCCTATTTTGCTTTAATAATACCTGCCGCTTTATTTTATTTATAAATACGATATTCTTTTTTAATTATTTTAATAAAGCATATATTCGTTATAACGTTTATTCGTATTAAAAATCGGTCGTTCGTATATTTACCGCCGTCGTTTATTTTTAATATATCGTCGTTTATATTCGAATTTTTACAGTCGTTATTTACTAGCCTGTTTTTACTTTTATATAACTATTCGTACTTTTTTTTCGTTATTAACACTTTAAGCTTTCCGCGCTAATTCTTTACTATTGTTTTAACGGCCGCGCTAATTATATCGCTGTTTACTTCGTTTTTTACTAAATTATAATATATAAAAAACTCCTTTAACTATATATTAATAAAACTAACGTTTTCGAATAAATATAATAAGTTTATATTTATTAATTTTAATATATTTTTCGTATTATTATATTAAACTATAAATATATTTTACGCTAAATTTCCTATCGCCTTTTTAAAATATTATATAAAAGCAATATTATATGCCTCGTTTTTATAATTAAGCCAGCTATTTGTATTATTTTCTTTATTATCGTTTATTTTATCCTCGATCTTTTAATTATATTCGATATTTTTGAAAACGTTAATATTTTAATAGCGACGTTTATTAAAAAGCTTTTTATTAAGCTTTATATCGGCGTAGGACTTCCGTATAATAGCTATATTATTTATTATATTTAGGATTTATAGTTATAGCCTCGATTTAGTATTATTTTATATATTTTTAATACCGATTAATATAATAAAAACAAATTTTTTTTAAAAAATAAATAAATTTAGCAAAACTACCGATCTTCGTTAGTACGTATTATTATCGTAGTTTTCGAACGGTAATCGCCCGAAAAAAATAAATAACGCAAGTTTTTTTTTTTAATTTCGGATTTTTTAATAATAGCCCGAATTAACAAATAAACTTTTAAAATTATATAATAAAGCCGGTTTTACTTTTTGCTTAGGCGCTTTTTTTATTACTATAAAATAAGCATAGTCTTATAAGTAAAGTTTTTTTAATAGCGGCCCTTTTTACGTATACGCGTTTAATATTAACGGCTTTATTTTTTTTTACGGAGTAAATATAACGGTTTTAAAACGATTACCGTTATCGTTTATTTTCGTAACTATTATATATATTTATAAACCTAGCTACTTTCAACGTATTACTTAATAAACTACGTTATAGTTTAATTAATATTAAAACTTTATTATAAAATAAAAATAAGATTTATAACCGAGTATATAATTATAAACATTGAATATTAATATTTTTTTTTATATAAAAACCCGGTTTATAACTCGGATTATAAAACTTTTTATTCGGCTATTTTTATTATTATCGCTTATAAACGAAAATTAGTTTCGTTATAAATCGTTATAAAAGCTTGCAATATTTACAAATTTTAATAACGTAAATATATAAAGCTTTATCGCGTAGTTTATAATATAATAAATTAAAATAAAAATCTAAGCTTTTATAAAAATAAAAATAAAGTCGTAGTTATATCGTAAAGCAGTAATTATTACTAAATTTTATCGAATTGCTCGAAAATAATTACGTTTAATTATTAATACGTCTTTTTCGTTAATACTTATTACTTTATTAAAAGGTTTCGGATATAAAAAACGGCAAAACATTAATTAATCGCCGTTTATAATTGCTTTTATAGCTTATTTTCGTTTTAATTTAATATAATATTTAAAACAAATATATATATATTTATAGTTTTATAAAACCGTTATAATATAATAGCTTTTATTTTTTTATTCCTTTTTTATAGCCGTAAATAATAAACGGAGTTTATCGGACGGCTTTTTACGGTTATTACTTTATTCGGCTAGTTTTTTAAACGTTTTTTTATCGAAATTTTTAAAAAAATACTCGTTTATTTAGTTTATAATCCGTTATTGTAATATTTTATCGTTCGTATTTAAAACCTTAAACAATAAAATATTTATTTTTATATTTTTAAAATACTATAAAAATCCGTATAAATAAAAAGCCTGCCTTTAATTCGTTTTAATCGACCCGAAATAATAACTAATTAGCCTAAACGCCCCGTTTCGGTTATAATACTATATAAACTGATTAAAAAATGCGGTAATATAAAAATAAAACTATTTAACCGTAATTACGGCGTTTTATTATATTAATACTAATATACGCCGTCGCCGTTTATTAAAGTCTTTCGCTAGCTTTTCGGTATACGTACTAATATTTATATTGCTTTTAAATTTATCCGAAATTTTTACGTAAATAAATAAATTAAAATTATTAAAATTTAAAATAAACCAAATAATAGGTATTCCGTATGCGATTATTATAGTTTGTAATTAATTACGTTGTTTTATTTTCTTTTCGTTTAATAAAAACTATTAATATTTGTAAAACTTTAACTTTTTTAATAGCGTTTTTATTTGCGGGTTTGTAATAAGTTTATAGTTATTTAGGTTTTTTACGCCCTATTTAAGTTCTTTTTTTATAATATATTTAAATATAACTTTAACGGCGTTAAAAAACGACTTTTTAACTTTAAAACTAATAATACGCGAATTATTATTACGTATAATTTTATTAAATACTATAAAAGCAAATACTAAATATATTAAAAACTCCGCGTTATATTGTTTTAGCTTTTACGTTATTTAAACTTTAAAACTAAAGGACTTTTTAATATTACTTTATATTATATTTAAATCTGGGAATATTTTAAAACTATTATAACTAAATAAAAAAAGCTTAAAAAATGTTTAAATAAATAAATAAAAATCGAAAGTATTTAAAAAATCGTTTTTACGTATAACTTTAAATAACTTTTAATTGTTTAACTTTTTTTCGTTTATAATTATATAAAAACGGTTTGTATTTAGCGCTATTTGCAAAAAAGTGACTTAATTAATTTATTTTAAAGGCTTTTTTTCGAAGCTAAAATATTTAAACCTAGAATTAATAATATCTTTTATATCTTCGTTATTTTCGGCGTTGTTCTTTTTTCTTCGATTAATATTAAAATCAATTTTTTAATCGTCGATAATTACGGCTATATTTAAAATGTTTTTAAATATATAACCGCTCCGTTTAGTACTTTCTTTTTTTACGTTAAAAACAAAAGTTATATTATTAAACAGTTCGTCCGGCATTTTTATATTATTATTGCTTTAATTATATTAAAACTTTTCGTTATTTTTAATGTTTTTATATAAATAGTTATGTTTTCGTAATTAATTTAAAACACGTTTTAACTTTAATATATTAATGCTTAAAACCGGAATAAAATGTTTTTTAATAAACTATTTTTTCGTTATTATTACGACTTTTATTTCGTTATAAATAGTATTTACCGAACGTAAAAATACGTTCGTTATTATATATAGGTTATTCGTTATAATCGATATAGTGTTTTTTGCTTTATAATAAAACCCCGACGCCGGTATTTTGCCTATCGTATCGATATTAATCCGCTAAATAGTACCGTAAGCAATATTAATAACTATAAATCGCTTTTTTAATAAATTAAGTATTTATAACTTTTTCGGGTATAAATATACGCAAAATATACGAAATATTTACAAACGATATTTTTCCGGAACTTTTACTTTTATATTTTTTTAATATTTTTTACAAACTTACGTCCGACCGTTATTTAATTAATAGTTTTTATAAAACAATTTCGTCGTAAATGTTTTAAAATTATATAAAAGCCGTTAAAAAAGCTTTTTTTTAACGTTAAAACTTAGCTTATTCGAGCAAATCTTTATTAGTTCGGTAAAGTAAATTTAATAAAAATATAGGCGATATTAGTCTATTAGTATTTAATAATCGTTATATAATTTTGTTTACGTTTTAAAAACGTATTCGGTTTTTTTATTATTTAATATAAAGTTTAAAAAGTTTAATCGCTTTAAAACTATAACTTTTTTATTAAAATCTAAAGTCGTAGCGTTTATTATCGTTTTTATTATCGCCGAAACCAAAAAACGCAATGCGTTTTTAATAATAAACCGCGTATTTATACCTAAAGTTTTATTATCGTTTTTTTTTTTAAACGTATTAAATATAACTTTAAAATAGCTTAACGTATATTCCGTAAAAAACGGTATTTTCGTTAATATAGTATAAAAATAATAAAAAAAGCTTTTTCGCTTAAACAACGGCAGTAAAAAAATACTTAACGTAATATAACTGCTAAATATTTACTATAATACTAGTAATAGCCGCAAAACTAAATAAATAAATACATTAACTCTTATTTATTTTAGTCGTTTATTTAGGTCTATATTATAAAGTTTAATTAATAGTCTTAAAAGCGGATAAAAAAGCAAAGGCCTAGTTAGCAATCTATTCGGATTATTTACTATAAAAATAAAGCCGGTTTTAAACGGTAAAAATATTTACAGTCGTTTTTTTAAATTAGCCGATAAAGCTTTACTTTTTTGCCTTTTAAGTTTTAAAAACGAACGGAAAAATAAAAGCTTAATTAGTAATTTATTCGGACTATTTACTATAAAAATAAGGCCGGTTTTAAACGGTAAAAATATTCGTAGTCGTTTTTTTAAATTAATTAATAAAGCTTTACTTTTTTACCCCTTAACGTGTTTTGTTATAAAAATATTGTTTTATAAATAAATCGGCTTATTTATTATATTATCGGATAATTTTATTTTATAAAAAAGTAAAGATTTGCTTTCGTTTATTTGTTTTTTCGGTAATAAAAGCATTTTAATAAAACTAAGTAATAAATTATAAATTGTTAAAATATAAAAACTAAAACGTAAAACGTTTATTAATTTATATTATTATAAAATATAATATAAAGGTTATTTTAAATATAACTATTTATTTAATTAAATTATTATATAAACGACGGCTTACCCGATTATAAATTGTTATAAACGCCGTTATTTAGCTATTTATTTTATTATTATTAATAACGCAATAGTTTAGTAGTTTTTATAACTATTTACTGTTATTTGTTTTTAATTTTTATTTAAGCTCGTTTACCGAATTAATATTTACGTCCTTTTTTTTTTTTTTAACTTTTTTTTTTAACCGTTTTTTACTTTTTTTTGCTTTATATTCGTATTGTAATATTCGCCTCTCTAAACTTAACGCTTATTATAATATTAAAATAGCTTTTTATTTTATAAATCGTTTTTGCTTTATTTATATTACGCTTTATAGCCTTTATTATTATTAATAATATAGCAGCCTAGTAATTTCCGTAATTACTTACTATTATTTATTTTTAATCTTTATTTAAGCTCGTTTACCGAATTAATACCTACGTTTTTTTTTTTTTTTTTAACTTTTTTTTTTAACCGTTTTTTACCTTTTTTCGCTTTATATTCGTATTGCAATATTCGCCTCTCCGAACCTAACGCTTATTACGCTATTAAAATAGCTTTTTATTTTATAAGTCGTTTTCGCTTTATCCGTATTGCGCTTTATAGCTTTTTGCGTAAATATTACAAACGTTATAAAATCCGTTAACGAATATTTATAATAATTTACTTTATAATAAGTTTTTAATATTAATTTTATAATATAGTTTATTAGTTTTATTGTTTAATATAATAGCTTTTAGCTATATTATTTAGTTTATTCGCTCGTTTAAAATTTAATTATTAATAGGTTTATTTTTTCCCGTTAATCCTTTCCGCCGTTTTTTTCGCTAAACTATATTACAAACTTACGAAACTCGGTTTTTAACGTATTACGTTATTACGTCGTATAGGCATTTTTTAAAATAACTTACTATTATAAACTAATCGTTCGTTTAAACAAATATATTTTTACTTTTTTAAACTTTATAGTTTTTTTTATATTTATATTTATTTAAATCGGGTTTATATAAATACTAATATATATCCGCCTTTAATAACGTTTTTTATAGCTAATATTCGTATTAATAAATAGTACTATTATATCGTTTAATCCGGCCTATTAACGTAAACTTAATATAATAAATATTATCGCTATCGCCGAAATCTAACTAGTAAATTTATAGCCCTTTATTTTTAAATAAAAAATTAAGTTTAATAACCGAAAAGTTATTTTTACCGTTAAAAGCGATATGCCGTATAGTAATAACGTCGCCGTTATAATTAACGGCTACGTTAAACCGGTTTTATTACTTTTTATATCGCTAATTTATATAGGCCTTTATAAATCGTTTAAAATTAAACCGGGTAACGTTATAAAAATCTAAAAATCTCTTTTTTTTTAAACGATTTTATATCGTTAATAATAAAGCATTATTAAAAATAACGAATAAATAACGTTATTTATTATTAAAACTAAAAAATCGATCGAAATATAAGTTTACGTATTTTTTTTAATTATTATAACTTTTCGCTAATAATCGATTAATTTGCCGTTATTGCGTATAAATAAAAAAAAAGGTTAGGCTTTTTCCCGTTTAATATATAGTTTTAGCGGTTAAATCGTTACGATTTTTACTTTTATTTACGTCGCCGTAAATATAATAAAAATTAGCCCCTTTTTATAATATACCGCTTTTATAAAATATAAATTCTTTTTTAACCGTAATAATTTTAAAAATAATAATCTTTAATTCGGATTTAAAAAAAGCTTTTATGTATTTATTATTATATTTTTTATAAATTTAACTAATCGTAAATAAGCTTAGCTTTAAATTAAGCTAACGTATACTAATAACGAACCGAATTTAAATATTATAAAAAGCGTTTTAAATTTAACTTCGGGTTTTTATATTTCCGTTATTAATAATATCGTCGGTTAATTAAACCGTAGTTTCGTTTTAAAATCAAAATATAAAGCCGGTACTTTTATCGATTTTGTATTTATTTTAGTCGTAATATTATTTACGACTATTTATAACGCCGCCGGTAATAACGTCGGGTTTTAATAAAATAGCTTTAATTTGCTTAATATTAACGTTTTAACTACTTTTATTAAGTTTAGCTTTTTATTATAATAATTACGTCGGCAAAATGCTGCAATATTTATACCGCCTAATGCTTTCGCCCTTTTTAACGTTAATAGTTCGCCGATAAAACCGTTTATTAACGTAATATTTTAATAATATATCGGTATATTTCCCGATTACAATATATCGAGTACTATATAGCCTTTTTTTTTTATAAGCTTACCGGTTTAATTATCGGAATATATCGAAAACGTAGGCCTATTTAAAGACTTTAATAATATTAGCGACATTTAAACACCGGCTATTACCGTTTTAATTTAGTATTAGTAAAAAACAAATAAAAGAGCTAGTTTAAGCATGGACTTTAATACGTTAATACTTATAGGCTTAGTAGTTAATAATTCGGACTACGTTAAATAGTAAACTTTTAACGTAAAAACTTAGAAAAAACTTTTTAAAACCGCTAAAGCCGATAACGACGGCTTTAAAAGCAATACGCCTATAAATATAAATAAATGTATAAAAATTTAGCGTATACGTTAATAGTTAAATAACTATATATAATTAAAAAAAAAAATAATAAACGGCGTTTAGTTTTAATAATATATATAAAAAAAAAGAGCTTTTGTTTTAGGTAAGTATTTACTAATTATATATTAATACGGCAAAAAAATAATAAGCGGCGCTTAATTTTAATAACGTATATAAAAAAAAAAAGCTTTTGTTTTATTTAAATATTTGCTAGCTATATATTAATACGGCAAAAAAATAATAAACGGCGTTTAGTTTTAATAACGTATATAAAAAAAAAAAGCTTTCGTTTTAATTAAGTATTTGTTAGCTATATATTAGTACGTAAAAAAAAACATAAATAAAAAAAATAGATATATATCGACTTTATAAAAAGCATTACGGCTTAATTAAATTATACCCGTATAGTTTTAATTTTATAGTTATAAATAAGTAATTTTATTATTTAACTATAACTTCGTTATTTTTATTACGGATAATATTATCGTTTAAATTATATACGTATATAATTTTTTGCATTTTCGACGTTTAAAGGTTATAATTATAAATAAATAAATTTTTAAACTTTAATATAAACTAATAATTAAAATAAATAAAATATTAGCTAGTAAAACGATTAAAATTATTATTATTGCTTTTAAAAGTTTAGTGTCCGATAGTAGCTATAATAACTATTAATAACTACGTTTGTCCGCCCGGCTATATAGTAGCTTAATTTTAGCCGTTTTATTATATTTTAACCTAATTATATTATTTTATAGTTATATACTTTTACTATTTTTTTTATTAAACTTTTCGCTTTTATTATTATTAACGTTAACGGCGCTTTTTTTTATTAAAGCAGTAGTTTTAGTTAGCTGTATTTTTAATTTTTTTTATTAAACTTTTTATATTTATTACGATTTGCGTTATTTGCGCTTAATACCTGCAAAATATATACTTTCGAATAAATAAACCTTTTATTAACTATATTACGTACGCGCCGAATTGCCGCGTTTAACCCGGCGGCTATAACGGCTAATATATTAAATACCGGTAGTAGGCTTTATTATTAGTTCCGTTATTAATTAATAGTCGTATTTTCGGCTAATTTATATATTTTATAATATCGGTAATTCGTTAATATATTTTTTAAACGATATTTTCGTTTTATTACGTATTTTATATATATTACACTATTATTTATTACAAACCTATATTACGTATATTAATACGCCGACCGATATATGTTTTTAAAAAAACCTTATTTAATTAAATATATAGTTTAAAATGTATTTAGTGCTAAAAATATTATAAATATTACTATAACGCCGGGATAATTACTTTAAATAGCGAAAGTTCCGCTTAGTTTACGTTGCGATATCGATATAACGGCAATACGATAAACTATTGTAAATATTACGGCTTATACCCGATAGCCGTATTATAGCGTTTTGTTATTTAGTTTTTACGAAATCCCGTTTTAAATAATATATAAATTATTCGCTTTTTTTTTTATATTATTTTCGACCGGCTATAAATGCTTTAAATTAATATAACTATCGGTTTAGTATATTAATGCTTTAACGGATTATTTTAAACGACGTCGGAGTTTTTTAACGTTTTTATCGCCGCTCGTTTCGATTTTTACTAAGCTCGGGCTATAGTAAAAAATATTTAAGGTTTAGTTTTTATATATTTAAAAAACCTTCGATTCGATAACTGTTTAATGCTTTTTATATACGATATTTAAACTAAACGGGTTAAAATAAAAAAATTAAATAGCGTTACGTTTGTTTTTTTTATTTATTTCGGGTATATATATTATTATTTAAAATTAATAAACTTAATATATTATAATAAATCGTATTTTTTAATATCGTAATAATAAACACTGTTTTAAATACGTATATATATATATTACTAAATAAATTACTATAATAGGCATTTAATTTATTTAACTTTTTAATATACGGCTTTTTTATAAAAACTATATTAGATCGAGCATTTTATAAAGCGAGTTATAATATTTAAATTAATTAAAAGTAATATAAAAAACATAACGTAATTATTATTTACCGTTTTTATAAAATATAATTAAACTTTAAAACTTTAAAATTAACGCAAAATAATACTAATTATAACGATTATAAAAAAAGGGAATTAAATAATTTTTATTTTCGACTTTTAAGCCATTTATTATCGAAATCGCGTTTAAAAGCTGCTTACTTTTTACCGCGGTTCGATAAAATTATAAATAGCAATTTGTTATAGTTTGGCATATTACGTAAAACCCGTAGTATAAAAACAAAAATAGCTTTTTAAATAAAATCCTTCGTTTTATTATTTTATTAAAAAAAAAATGTTTGCTTTTTTTAAAACAATACAGCTTAAAACTTATTTCTGTTTTTTTTAACCGAATTTTATATTTTTTTAAACGAAGCCTTGTTTATTTCGCGATTATAATATAGTTTATAATTATAAAATTAAACCGTAATTATTACATCGGTAATAAAAATAGACGGAGGCTAAGTACTCGACGTAAACTAAGCGGTAAAAATAGGCTAATTAATATATTTAAATCGATAATTCGTAAAAATACAAGCTTGCGATAACGAAAAAACAATAAAAATCGATAGTAAAAAACTATTACGTATATTAAAGGTCGAACGCGACGTAAAGCTTAATCGGGTATAAGTTTGCAACGATAAAAAGGCCGTAGAAATCGATAGTAAGAAAATACTACGGATATTAAATATTAAATATAACGTTAAAACTAATCGTAGGTATTTATTTCGAATATACTTTAAACAATCGGATTTAGTAGCAAACTTTATAAGCTCGGTTTTAATAATCTTTTTTTATTAATTAATATTTATAAAGCCCGGTTTATAATTAATCGTTTACGTTATAATACGATTTATTTACTGTTTAATTAAAAACTAAACAAGCTATATCGAAGCTTTTTTAATTTTACCGACGAACGAAAAAGCTAAAACTAAAAACAAATTAAAAAAACTGTAAATAATTTTTAATAAAAAAAAATCCTTTCGATTAATTACGCCGATATATATTTTCGTTTATAGATTTATATATTTTATTAACTTAGTTTCGTAATTAAATAGCTTTATATTATAATATATACGCGATTAAAAAGGATTAATAAAACTTTCGTATAAAAATGCCTTAGCCGACGAAATTATATAATAGCCGTACGTATACTTTTATTGCTATAAAGGATATTATTTTCGGGTTTAATATATATTAAAAACGAAAAAGTCGTTAACGGCTAAAAAAATTAAAATATTTTAGCAAATAATATTTTTTTTAAACGCGATAAAAGCTATAAAGTTTTATAAAATCCCGAGCCGCTTATCGATTATATAAACGGCAAAACTTTAATATTTTTATAATTCGTATTTTACCGAAAAAACGAAATATTTAATATAGCTCGATTTAATTTTATTAATAATATAATTAAGTAAATAAAAAAGTCTTTACGACTATTTATCGTTAATAACCGAAATATTTAATAAACCGGCATTTTTAACTTAAAACAATACGATTTATAAGCTTGTTTTTATTTCGTAGTTTTATAAATATATATCCGTAATATTCTATATTTGTTTACCCGCAGCTTTTAAATACGAAATATAAACTAAAAAAAATACGTCGATAAAGTTAGTTTATTTTTTTTATTTTTTTAGTTTTTTAAAGTTTATTTATAATTTGCTAAAAATCGATTTTAATTTATTAAACTAATTGTCGTACGATTTAATATCGGGACTAAAAAGGTTTATAATAAAACTTTAAAAAAGTAAACGCCGTTCGCTAAGTTTAAAATTAACGTATATTTAAGCTTAAGTAATATTAATAAAAAAACGTTCGATCGGTATTTAAAAATAGGAATATTTAACGATAAAAAATAGGTTTTAGTTCGTAATATTAAATATTTATAAGTTTAGCTTTACGAGCTAAATATTAATTTCTCGCTGTAAATCGGTATTTAAAAACTTTATACTAATAACGGTAACGTTAAAATTGTTTCGCTATAACTATTACCGAATAAAAATTAACGTAGCTCGAAATATAAATAAACCTAACTAAAAATTAAACGTAACGTAATTAAAATAAGTTATAAATTAAAAAAAGATTAAAATAATTAAACGGCAAAAATATATAAAACTTATTATAATATTTAATATCGAAGTTTAAAAAAATAGAAATATTTAATAGCCGAAAAAGTTAAAAGTATAATAATCGATTAAACGAAACGATCTACGGACGGTAATTTGCCAAATTGTATTAAAGGCAAAAGTTATAACAAATTATTAATAAAAACGAGAAAAAAAACTATAACTAAAAATAAAATAGGCATAATAAATTACTATTAAAACTTATTAATAATCGTATTTTAATATTATATTACGTAGTTTTATTAAATTCGAAAAGGTTATATCCGAAAAACGATTTCGAACGGCAAAAATATTATAACTAGTTTTTAATATATTATTAATAAAAAAAAAAGGTATACTATAAATAAAAAGTATAAAAGTTATAGGCTTAAACGTATAATATTTTAGGCTAAAGTAAAAAAAAAATAAACTATAGTTAATTTAAATATTTAAATATATAAATAAAAGTTGCAAACTTAAACGTATAATATTTTAAGCTAAGGTAAAAAGAGAATAAACTATAGTTAGTTTAAATATTTAAATACGTAAACGTTTTAATCGAAGGCAATCGGGTATAAATATATAAAAAAAACAAAAAATATAGTAGTAAAAAAACATCTTAATCTTGTATTAAAGCATTTGCGATAAACTAGGCTATTACCGGATTAGTATTTATTATAGTATATAAACAGTACTTACTGTAAAATCTATAATATAATTTTAAAAAAAAAAGCATTTAATAAAAGAATAAAATAGAGTTAAATAATACGAAAAAAGCATTCGCGATAAACTAGGCTGCTACTGGACTAGTATTTAGTATAATATATAAACAGTATTTATTATAGGTTTTATAATATAATTTTAAAAAAAAAAGTATTTAATAAAAAAACAAAATAGAATTAAATAATCCGAAAAACAAAATATAAAAAAGTAGAATATTAGTTGTAAAATAGACGGTAAATAAAGGCTTGCCGATTACGGCTAATAATAATAATAACTTATTGCAAAACTTGCAATATTAATTAAAAAACGAAAGCAAATAATTAAAAAAGAAATAGTTTTAATCGATATAAAAAACGAAATATTGCTTTAAAGTTCGGAGTAGGCAGTTAAAAAAGCGGCGGGCTTAAATAATTTAAAAGATTAATATAAAAATATAAAATAATAAATAAAAATATATAAACTAGACCGAAATTTTTAAAAGCAGGTAGAAGTAAAGATTACTTATTATAAGTTTTATATTATAGCTTAAATAATAGGTAGTTAAAAAGGCGGCGGGCTTAAATGATTTAAAAGATTAATATAAAAACATAAAATAGTAAATAAAAATATATAAACTAGATTAAAATTTATAAAAGCAAATAAAAGTAAAGATTATTTACTATAAGTTTTATATTATAGCTTAAAAAATAATAAACAATTAAAAAAAAAGCAGACTTAATTAATGTAAAAAGTAAAACATTGTTTAAAAAATTTAAGCAAGTAATTAAAAAAAAAAAACAAATAATAAGCAAAAAAGCAGACTTAACTAAAATAGAAAACAAACGTAATAAAAAAAACAGGTAATAAATAAAAAAGCAAACCTAATTAAAGTGGGAAATAAACGCAGTAAAAGGAAGCGGTAAATAAAAGAATAAATACTATATAAGAATTTTGTAACAATAAATAAAAAAAAAGACTATTTATTACGGACTTTATATTACGGCTTGAAGGATAAAAGCAAACGGCTAAAATAAAACTAGAGTTAATTAAAAAAGAAAATAAATTTATAAAGCTAGGTTATAAAAAAATAATAGCAAATAAACTACTAGTTTAGAGTAATGTTATAGGTAAAAGGCTTTAACGAATAAAAGGTATAAATTAAAAAGTAAGTTATAGCCGAAAAAAAAAATAGTGCGTAAAAGTAAGGCTAATAAAGGGCTTAGATAATAAACGACGGAATTTAGCACCCGACTTAATATAAAAAAAGGATTTTTTAGCAAAATAGGAAAATACGACTGCTATTAAAAAAGTAGTTAAATATAGTTTTGACTGCGCTATAAGAACAAAATAGCAAAAATAGGGGTTAAAACGAAAAAAGGCATTTAAATATTTATAAAGGACCTTTTTAATAAACAATAACAATAACGAAATATATAATAAAAAGTATTTATTATAAAAAGTATAAATTAAAAAGTAAGTTATAGTTAAAAAAAAAAATAATGCGTAAAAATAAGGCTAATAAAAGGCGTAAATAATAAACGACGGAGTTTACGGGAAAGGGATTTCCTAATAAAGTAAAAGAATACGACTATTATTAAAAAAGCAATTAAATGTAGTCTTAATTGCGTTACGTAAACAAAATAGCAAAAATAAGGGTTAAAACAAAAAAAGGCATTTAGGTATTTATAAAGGACTTTTTTAATAAATAATAACAATAACGAGATATATAATAAAAAATATTTACCGATTATTAAAAGAACGATATAACGTAGTTATAAATAAAGGTTTATTAACGACTGCTTTTCGATTCGAAATATAAAAGTAATAGGTTATATAAATAATAAGGTATTAGCTATATTTTAAAAAGGTAATTAGGTTAAAAATATATAAATTAATTGCAAATAACCGTTTTTGCCGTAAGTAATATTTTAGTTAATAACTTTTAAGCCTAATAACTGCCGTTTAATTTATGCTTAAAAATAGCTACTTAATTACAAGTCCTTTTTACTAAACTAGTTATTTTAAAGTTATAACAGTTTTATTTATAGTTACTTTTTAAAATTATATTTAAACAGCGATATAAAATAAACACAATAATTACTAAAGTAATTCGATTATTAAATATTATTAAATAGGCTAAATAAAAGCATAAAAAATATATACCTTACTACTACTCCTAACTTATATATTTTCTAATATATCGAATAATATATATATTTATATATACAGTAGTTTTTAGCAACCTTTATTTTATAAGCTAAAAACATTTAAACTTAGTAACAACACTATTAAATAAATAAATTACTAGCTATTATATTAAAACATACTATATCGCTATTTATTATATAAACTAGCTACTGCTTAAAATATATATACTAAAAAATATATTTAATATATTGTGCTTTATTAAAACATTTTTTTAAATTAATTATATTACGAGCACTTTTTACTACGATATTAATTATACCTATAATAACTTAAAACACCGTACGGCCTTGCTTAAATATAAACTAATAATCGATTTTTTTTTTTATAGCCGTTATTCGTATTAAAACATATATACGTTAATAAATATAAAAAACATACCGTAATATAATACTAAAACGCCGATTATAAAAAACAGTAAAACGGTAAATATTTTAACGTCGCTACGTTAATATTTTTTATAATTATATATAACGAAAAAATATATATAAAACTAAAACAATATTAACTAAATATAAAATTACGTAACGGCGACCGACCAAAACTCTAAACCTATTTACTTTTGATTAAAAACCCTAGCCTATACACTTTATAAAATATATAATATCGCTTACGGTCGTTTATTTTCGTATTATATCTCGCTTTATAATCGCCGCCGGAAATGCTTTAAACGGCGAAATAAAAAATTGCGTTAAAAACTATATTAAAATACGATTAGTTATTTTTAAATATAAATAAAGCAAAAATATATTTAAAGTTATTTATATTTAAAAAACTTTACGCGGTAAAAACAAGCATATAAAGGCAGCGATAAACGGCGGAATATAAATAGCCGACCGTATAAATAATAAATATTTAGAAATAAAATTAAAAAAAATAAAAAACTAAATTAATAATAACTCGACGGACTATATTATTATAATATTATTATTTAGCGTAAGCTCGATCGTATAAATAATATTTTAGTATAAAAAAATTTAAACATAATATAACGCCGTAATTATAAAAATTAAAACGAATATTTTTTTAACGATTTTATAAATAAATATAAATACAATACTCGATAACTTAAACGACTCTATTTAATTATTAAACAATACTAACAATAAAAACGACGACTTAAAAAATATAAAATTTAAAAATAAATAGGAATAAACTTTTTAAAATTATATATATAAATTTATTACAATAAACAGTAAAAAACTAAATAACTGTTGGGTGAATATAATCACCTAATCACTACGTACGTACGATACTGGTGATGTGGTGATGTTGATGATTGTTGTTGTTAATTGATGTTATGGT